>OZ026622.1:84350698-84543198 GCA_964020975.1 Hermodice carunculata
ACATATACAAAGGACCAGTCTTCCCCCTTAAATGTCTCAAGAAATATTGCATGTACATGTATTCATGTGCAGGTCATTTCGGTACATGTATGGGGTTTCCATCAGTGGGTGAAAAGAGAAATAAACAATTCCCTTAAAAGTCTTGAAGGTACTTTTGCTTACCCTATAAAATTTGGAATTGTGATATTCTAGCCTGCTACAGCTTTACATTAAAATGTACTTTAAAGCCAGCAATCCTATAGTTACTCCAGCACACTATGCATCCTAGTAGTATCTTTGTGTACCCTAACTTCGGGCAGACATGCTGATGCATAGATAATTAACTCTTTCAGTGCCTCATTTTGGACTGGGTCAACAGCTTTCCTTGGCATGCTTTGGGCACAATGTGCCCAAAGCATGCCAAGGAAAGCTGTTGACCCACACTGTTATATTCTGTATGGCTACAGGCATGCTGGTACTTGAATGAAAGCTCTTTTTACAAGGAAAATGAAACTAGCACCCTTATTATAATTAAGAGCAGCTCATTTTAAGTACATATAGGTTTGCTTTAGTCAAAACTGGCACTGAAAGAGTTATGTCTTATGCTTTCCTCAGCACTCTCTAATAAGTGTGAAGCGACCAGAGTGTTAGAGTGCTCAGGAAGGCTGTTGATTCAATGCCTGTTATGGTTCCTGACAACAAAACAGGCATATGCAAAATTACTCACATATATTGGCCCATTTCTTGTAATTTTCAATGGGAAAGTAGCATGCCAATACATCATTTTTATACGTTGGTGCCTTGGGGCTCAATATATATCAATCTTATGTTTTAAGCAGTGCTGGCTTTAGTGCTATTGTTTCATAAAGGGTTTTAATTGTAAGGCATCAATGACATCCATCGTTTTGGGAAAATTTATAGACTTTGAAATTCTTCTCCCGATCTCTTTAAATCGACAGAATATCCAAATCTGGAACTACATCAAATAGCAGTGATCATGAAAAAGGATGTACAAGACAAGAAAATATTCACCAGTCATAATGAAAGGGCTCCATGTATGTCAGCTAAAAGAAAACACGCAATAAAATATACCATGTAATGTGGTGTGGAACCAACTGAAAAATAAATGGTTGGTGTGAAATCAGGAATCCCCTGAAGGCTGTACAACATTCCTTTCCTCTGTCTAGGAGAATGATCTTATGATACTTGCCTTGTGTTAATTCATAATAATTTTGGTAGAGCCCATGGCTATCTGTGCAGGCAGGATGCTAACAAAGTGATGTTTTTCAATGATTACCATGCAGCATATTATCCCTTTGTGCCTGGAGCACCTGTGAAATGTAATTGAAATAAGCTCCAATGCTAGACCTACGTTTGGAACATTTTAACTGTATCAACTTGTAAATCATTAAAAAATATACATATTTTTCCAATATTTAAGAACTTGTGCCAGGAAAATGGGGGGAGAGGGAGCACTTAGCACTTAAAGGGATAATACAGCAGTAGTATCTCTGTTTGGCATCAATGACCCCTTTAATGCTCCTCTCTTTCTGAAACTCAGAAAATGCAAAAATACTTTGACTAATATAAATTTGTATCAATTATTATGTAAAGATAGCAGGGTGTGATGACACAGGAACATTGATATTTGATAGAATTAACTATGCCCTTTCTCTTTCAGAGCCAACTGCAACTAACGTTGAACCACTTAAAATGAACTGCTCTCAATTATAATAATTTTATAAGGATGCCAGAAACAGGTTCCTTGTAAAAAGACCTTTCATTCAAGTGGAAGCATGCCTCTAGTTACACAGAGTACAATAGTCCAGGTCAAAAGCTTTCATCAGCATGCTTTGGCTGTAATGTGCCCAAAGCCTGCCAAGGAAAGCTGTTGACTCATCCAAAATGTGGCACTGAAAGAGTTAATCAATAACACACTTGACACCAAACTCATGAGATGCTTTAACCCTTTCCCCCATGAATTAAGACTGAGTCAACAGCTTTCCTTGGCATGGGTTGGGCACTAAGTGCCCAACCTATCCCAAGGAAAGCTGTTGACCTGGGGCATGTGATCCTTGATAAGTCTCATGTACATTTCTCAGTCAAATTGTTTTTCATAACTGTTGAAGTTAGTTGAAAACACTGAAGCAGACAACATTTGACCACCAGCTGGTTTTGGCCGGATTGGGGGGGGGGGGGGAAAGGGTTAATTTGCATGTAGGTAGCCTATTATGTTAAACACCATCAGCTTCAGTTGGCTTTAAAATATACTGTACAAAAGAGTTAAGCCCCTCCCTTAAGGGGGGTGGAGCGTAACTTTCAGGCGGGCTTAACTACTTTTGTCCTGTATATAGATAGGCTGAGAAAACTGTAACAATCATGTGAAGTGCAAGTCTGATTATTGCTTTGAAGTTCAAGGTCTGTATGCAAAATAAATACATAATTCATCATTTCAATCCATTGACAGACCTCATCCATTTCAATGCCATTTTTAAAATTTTGCTTTTCTGTGGGATCATCAATCTTCTCATTAAATTGCCAAATTTATAAAACCTTTTGATACAACTAGTGTTTTTTTTTGTGAAGAAGGTAAATTTTATCTATTTAATGAACATGTATTACTACTTGTGAATCAGTCAATTCAAACTTTTGATAACATACATGTACTTTTCACTAAAATGCGCATGACTTTCATTCTTTTCTGACATGCTTAAGTACACATTTACTCAATATAAAAAATTATTCAAATTTATCAGTATTTACTCAGATGTCACAAACCTGACCCATTATGTTGAAACATTTACTAAGGGTTGGCAGCGAAATAGAGCTTTATTGTTTGAAGACATTCAAAGTGAGGAGTAGGTGTCATCATGTTTTACACTTCTGGTGCAGGATGTCCATTGTTGCAGTGCTTGTTAAATATTTCCCTAGGTTTGTACAGGTGGTCTAGCTGCAACTGTTTATTTTACAATCACTCGGACTGAATATAATGCCCCAGTTTGTTTCTACTTCAGCCAGGTTGTTTGATAAAGATAAGCAATCCAGCTAGAAAGGGTTATATACTGGTTCAAGAGTAAGTCAAATTTTTCTTATCTGAACCTGTACTATATAAATTTAGAATTATGTTTGGTTTGACAGGTATTCTTCATTCATAATGAAGTTCTACATTTATAATCAAAACTTCATTATTTACGTAATTCATCATTTGCCCCATTCATATTTCTTCATTATTATGTGGGTTGTCTTGCTAAATATTTAACTGAGACAAGGAGCCACTACTCAGAGAGATGTGTACGCATATCGGCTCCAAAACACGTTCTGAGTTACTAGTTACCCACTGAAGACCCCTTAATTTATTTGGGCTAATACAGCCTCTGTTAAAATTCTATAGAAGATGGTGAACAATATGGAAAACGGTAATTCCATATGTATACAGGTTAAACAGTGACAGATTAGCTTATGTGGAATAAAGAGTTTGGACTGCGGAATAGGGTAATGACTACTAGGAAGTGGTTCTGGACAAAAAAGTACAAATACAATTCAAAGTTAATTTTGCATGTGCATGGATGCCTTCACAAGGATTGAGCCCTGGATCTAATCTCCTTCCTCAAACTTTACAACAACAATCCAACGGATAATTACAAATTATAACTTGTTACAATGTAAAATCTGTCTAAAACCTCCTGTCAAAGACATTCCTACAAGGAATTGGACAATCAGTCTAGCTTCAAAATATGCCTGACTTTACTTTCTTTGCGGGACCAATAAGCAGCATTTGCTTGCTTGTTTGTTTTATTGTTTGTATTTTGGTTTTGTTTCGCAAACATTCAAGGTCATCCTCTCCCTACTATTGCTAAAATCTTTTAAACTAAAGCTCAAATGTCCTATGTTGAAGAACTTCTTAAGTGCTGTCATCAGTCTTCATATCAAACCTACCAATGTTTTAGACCTCAACTCATTCCACCCTAATGACGCTTTTTTCCGCTATTAATGTCGTCTGCTAATTGTATTTTACTAAATTATGATTCTTTTCAAAGTTGTGGATGAAACTTGCATGGAAAATCATTCCAACAGCTTTCATTGGCTCACTCTGGGCACATTGCACCCAGAGCGCAGCAAGGAAAGCTGTTGACTTGGTCTTCTATCAGGGTGGAATGAGTTAAGACAAGTTATTAATAAACAGAATAAATGTCATAAGACAGAGCCCTGTGGGCCTCCTCTCATGATAAAAACCATAGCCTGACAATGAACTTCTTGCCAAGGGCAGCTTCTGTCTATTACAAAATACAGTCCTTGAACCAAGTCCTTCAACATCATGCATCCTATATATTGCCTGAGCTACTAAAAATGTAGCATTAAAGTTCACCCAGTAATCATCCTTGCCAGTGGCTGTGGTCTCCATTTTCCTTTTTTTGTCAGGGATTTTGATGTGTTATTCATGAAGAAGCATGTTGTTGAGGGAGTGGAAGGCTACATCTACATTAATATTCATTTCGTTTGGGACTGAAACAAAATGTGTTTGAAGTTTTGAATGAAAACTCAGTGTAATTTGACTGTTGTCACAGGTAGGCCAAATTGAATATAAATGCTAGGTACAATTAAATTAAACAGGTACTAACCACTTCTTAAAACTGTTTGACTGATTCAAACGTCAGTAGGGCACCTATGTGTGAGAAATTATCAGAGATTGGGAATTTTGAAGCAGATTTGACACCTGATTACTAAGGTAAAATTGTTGCTGAAAAATTCCTTAATACTTAAGTATTGCTACATGTGGAGGTCACCTTACCACAATGTTACTAGCTGAGTGTGACTATAATCAAGAAATTGCAATACGGTGCAGTACATGTCCTTCTGTGGTGCAGAATTTCAGACTTTTCAAGTCATGAACTATTTTGTGAAATGAAATGAATGCCTTTTTATGAGAGAGTGAGCAGAGAAGTGATCTGATGTAGAAATGCAGACATGCCTTTGCACAGGCATATTTACACAATTGAACTCTGTTTTCACCACAACATTGCTATTGGCACAAGAGCTGCAGGCCACAACCATTTGGCTACAACCAAACCAAGATTCAGGAACTGTACTCGATGTTTTAAATCTGATGAAGAGCCACTCTGAATCTTGTCTCCAAAGCAGACCCAAGCTGCGTATTTTGTCCACTCTGCTGGGGTCTGTCCTTCTTTGACAAGGTCACTGCTTTAGCTTTGGAAAAGTGACCAGTTTCTAATTGGCTGCATATGGTTACTATGGTAATAGGCTTCAGCACATCAGAAAACCAGAGGCTGCTACTGATCTAGGCGACAATGATGAACTTCCTGCTTGGTGTTTCAGTCTAGGGGGAGGGTTACAGTATAGTTTTGTTTCTCTTACTAAAATACTTTAAAAAAAAATCCTGTACAAGAAGGGTGCACCAAGTGTACTAACACAGAATTTGGTATGCTTTGCGGGCAAGTCTGAAACTCGCTTCCATAACAAAATTCCTGACCCACATCAGTCAGACTTTTAAAATCTGTTATAATTGTAGAAGCTGCTTAAAGAATGACAACTTTTAAACATGTAAAGTTACATACAGATCTACAATTTTTATTGCATATACAATGTAACTGAAGGAGGAAAGCAAAGTTGGTGCTATTTTATGGCTCCATTATATGTTTTACCTACAACTGTTAAAGTCTCCATTATATTGTATATACTTTCTCTCAAGGCTGTCACCTTGATGAGAACTAGTGGGTCTCCACTAACAATGTGCTGCCCAGTACAAATAAAGGGACTATCTATCTACCCAGAGGGGCTCATGTAGACATTACAACCTTGTCTATCAATTAACTTGCAATAAATGCCAGAAAGAACACTTGGGCCAAACATATTGGCCACTGATGAACAGACACGGAAAACACCTCCACTACATCAACACGGGAGACATAATGCAATCACTTGGCAGACACTTCACCAAACAGGATCACTGCACAAAGCTAAAGTATTGAGGTAATAATCTTGCAACATTTCCCTACTCCATCTCAGTTGGAAAAAAACAGTAACACTCAAACTCAGCAGAGAGTATCATTGGATCTACTGATTGTACATGATGGAACTACTGGTCCAAATGTTACGGGTAACCTGCAGACACGTCACATCCCCTCTGCTCAAATTTATGGCAAGCCGTTTGGAACATTTAGTCCTATTTGGCAAGATACCGGTATTGCTATCTCATTTAGTGACATTGCTAAATCATTTGGTGATATCGCTAAATGGTCTCATTTACTAATATCCCTAAATCATTTAGTCATACATGTATTCCTAAATGATTCAGAGATATCCCTAAGTGATTTAGAGATTTTCTTAAAAGATTAAGAGATATTGCCAAATAAGATATATTTAGCAATATTGCTTGCTTTACCAATATTGGCAAATGCTTTAGTGATATCACTAAATAAATGAATCTGTGCATGCTGTGTAATTGTACTGTGCCTGCATAGCGATTGGCATGAAGGAGCGAGCATTAATTTGGACCCATAGGCCTGACTGGTAAGTCTGACATCAAAATTGATAGTTAGCATACACAGTCTTAGCAGCATTGTAATAAACCCATTGACAATGCCAGAGAAGATGATCAATTCTTAACAGAACACTTTGGGAGGATGAAACCACTGCACTTCCCTCCAAATTGGCAGCCATATTGGACAAAAATAGGACAGGAAGTGGAAATACATTTTGCAATATCACTAAATATGTTATTTAGTGACATCACCAAATGATTCAGTGATATATCCAAAATCATTTTGGGATATCCCTAAACCATTTAGCAATACATGTATCAGTAAATCATACACATTATGGAAATCACTGAATGATTTGGTGATATCTCTAAACCATTTAGGATTATTGCTAAAAAATCAACATTTATATACAAGTAGTACTCTTTGGGGGGGGGGGGGGAGGGGAGGGGAGGGCATACAAGAGAGTCCTCTTTGTATGCTTTTGAAAATGTTGTAATTTTGGCTGACCCTTATCTTGCTTTATGATTCGGAGATATTGCAAAATTATTTAGTGATATTGCCAAATCATTTAGCAATACTGCTAAATGATTTAGCAATATCGTTAAATGATTTAGTGATATCACCAAATCATCTGCCAATGCCGCTATCATCAAATGGGACTAAATGTCAAAATGGCTTCCCATAAAAAATTGACTGTTCTTATATCTATTTTCAGTAAAGTTATACAATAAACATATCTGCACAGAAACATTCATTTCTGTCCTTAATAGATGGTAACATAAACAAGGGACACTGGCAAGCTAGCCCAAAACAGATGAACTACACATACATACACAATCCTTATAGGGATCACTTACTTGATATAAAATTGTGTCATGATCACTCTTAACTTATGAATGGTAATTACAAACAAAATAATACTTACAGATTGCTATAGCTATGGGAGACATGCCTGGGTACTGTTTATTCATACATTACATGCATACTCAATGGATAACTGTAAATAAAAACTTCAGAATTTTTTTTTAAATAAATAAATTGAATAGTATTTGTGCTAAATTGAATAAATTTGCAGCCGATATAGGTTCATTCATCTTGAGCTACTCCTCTTCATCGTAAGAGGAAAGGGAGAAGAGAGAAAACTCTAGTACTCCTCAGTAAAAAAATAAGCAAAAAAGTATTTTAAGAGTGACAGAAATATTTCCAACATTAATTACACTACAGTGAGTTGCAAAATCTATGACAATTGACCCTCAATATCAAAATCATTCATGTGAAGTGTATAAATTCAGAGTACATGTGCATGTATGTCAAGGGTCACCACTCTCATTGTATGCTATCCTGCACCTGAGGAATGGCTTGTCATGCGTGCAATTCCAGCAAAAACCACTGACTAAAGACCAAGCATGTTAGTACTTGAACCAAAGCTTTTCTTCTGACAAATTTAAATATACAATCTTTGCCTTACATTAAGATACAAATATGACTTTGAAGAGAAATGAGATGCCAGATAAAGGATGAGTTAGAATTTGGAGCCGAAAGATGACAGCAACAAGACAGGAATTCTGTTCGTGATTCCACCTGGGGTTAACTTATGACGGCCATGATTTCTCCCCATGCATCAGCAAACTCCATTAAGCTCTATTGTGTAGATATCCTGTCCCCCAGTTACAAGCCTGTGGATGTGAAAGAGAAGTCAAATTTCCATGTTATACAGATCGTGCATGCATCTTGCTCAAATTTACTTTCTATTCTCAATGTGAACCTATACTTTCAAAGATTAGACAGTATTTTGCCCGGTTGAAGTCTTTGTCTAATCTCTTGCACTAGTTCATGCATTATCCCTGTGCACTGCTGATAAAATAAATATGGTGTAATATTGTAGTAAAAATCTCTGTGTTTCTACCTATATTTGAGGCTGTATTGCTGTTCCTGTCTTTTTATACACACGTGTCCTGCCTGTACAGGTAAGATACATAATCGACTGCGAACTTACGACTCCCTTAAGGATTACAGGCAAAGCAGTCAATGGAAACTGACTTGAAAAATGTCAGTGTCTGACTTTGAAGAAAATTAATGGCATCTTTATCAGAACTTTGTCTGTCAATCGGCACAGATATTTCATGCTTTCTGAGACAGCCAAGGAAACAAGCATCAAGATACTATTGTGCACAGACTTCTAGAAAAATTGGTCCTTTCTGTCATGTGTTTCTATAGGCACATGATTACATGGCTGATCTTTAACATCTGGTTCAAACCATATTCACTGAGCTTTGTCTCGTGCTATGGCTGTCCTTAGTTAGCAAACACAGTTTACAAGATGGAACAAAGAATTTGTCCTAACAGATTGCATATTTCCTGAAAAAAAAATATAATTACAAATATCACAAAAGTCTCAATTCAATGTGCATGGTTTTAAAAGCCCAACCAACACAACAGAAGCTTAATGCTGAGTGGCTGCACAGAAAGTAAGCCTCACTTTGAATTCTGTTAGTGGTGCCTGAGTGGGGATTTGTTGGAAGTTATGACTTAATTTGCATCATTTCTTGTCATATATGTACCTGCAAGCAACTACAACCAGGCAGTATGTGAAGGAACTTCTGTTGCAGGCAGATCTAAATTTACCTTTGACTTTTAGATCTTAAATCATGTACCCAATGCAGAGTACCCCACATTTTTGCATAGTTTCTATAACTGCATATACATATAAACCTTAGTAAAAAAACTATATATACAACAATTATACAATATACCTGACCATCAACTGATGCTGATTACTGCAGAATAAGAAATAAAAGGCTCTCTTTGAGCAATAGTAACCATTACATGCAACTACATTGAGACAATCAGATTATCCTTACTATTAGATTCAAATACTGTTCATTCCAGCCACAGTGATAATGTAATAAAAGGGTCATATTGTATTTCATGATGTGATCATACGGTGTACATCAGGTGCTTACATACCCTGCCCTTACATTATACACAATCAGCATAAGTAGCACAGACCAAGCATTCTCATAAATCATCATCAAAAGGTTAGCTGGGACAGATATAGATTTTCCAACACAACAGTGATGAACGTGTACTTTTGGCTATGTTTTACTCGCTAAATAAATTACACACAGGGACCCGCCATGGCAAAGTTGAGGAACTCTACGCGGAAGTGGTGTAATGTAATGTCAGTGTTTTATGGAAGTTTGAGAGTTCGATGTGTCGCGTCATGAGGAAAAAAGACCTATGACCCTGGCGTCTTATCTCTAATCATGCTGTGGACAAAATCAATCAAATTGTACCAAATTGTGCATTTGCCGTCTGTAGTCTTATACAAACTTTGACATGTTTGATCTGCCTTCCCTAAGACACTGGCACTTACAATTTTAACACTTTCTTGCCAAATATACATGGAATTAACATTTATCTGTAATTTTGAAAGTTATCTGCTTTACATACTTTCTTAAATTTGGAACCTCAACAAAATCTTTAAGCAGGAAATAAGTAAAACTACCACAATATGACATGTACAACTACCTGAGCTTTTGAAGTCACAATCAGTTGCAATTAAATTCCACGGGTGCATAACAGAAAATGCTTGACTTACTCATACTTACATTGAAATCAACAGGAGGTAATTAACACCAAATATTATTTCCAAAGAGTTAACACAAAATATTTTTCACATAAGCTTAGTCTTTACCATGCATAAATATTTAACCCCTTTTTGTCCTTTTTTGGGGCTGGTGGTCATCACTAAAATTACCCCTGGGATCCTCTCTTGACATTAGCCAGAGTTCAGCCAATGACAGGGTGGGGTACTTATTGAGGAAAACCTAATATATATGTCTTATCAAAGAAACTATTACCCTTCTTTAAGCAATTATTAGCCCTCAAACCTGAAAAATCATGAATGATTAATGAGGCAATTAGGCTATTAAGATTGGTTCTTCAGCTTTTAGGCAAGTGGAACGGAATATTATGATCATCAATAAATCCCATGTATGCAGCGCGTTTATATACATGTGTGTGTGCATGTCTGTGTATGTGCATGCGTATGTATAGAAATACCTTGCACATTTAACCACATATGACTCTGTCCTACAATACATAATGATAGGGTGCTCTTGACCAAAAGCATTTTCAGTTCTAGGTTTTGAACCCTGTCGGTAGCTTCTCATATGTTGGGCTTTGGATGAGATACACACAAAGTGTACCAACAAAAGCTGTGGACCTGGGCTTCTTTCTGCCAGAAATGTGGGTGCTGGTACTTGAATGAAAGGTCTTTTCATGGAGAATATGAATCTGAAAGCACTACATTAATAATTTATATGGGCATAATGTTGCAAAGGGTTAATAATTCTCTGCTTTGTCATCTTGATGAGCAGTAGCAGTGACACTATATTAAAGCTGTCCAGCTAGAAAGGGTACATATTGGTTCAGGGGTAAGTCAAATTGTTCTTATCTGAACCTGTACTATATAAATTTAGTAATTATGGTTTGTTTGACAGGTATTCTTCTTTCATAATGAAGCTACGCATTTATATGCAAAACTTCACGTATTTAGCTAATTCATCACTTGCCACATTCATATTTATTCATTATTATGTGCGTTGTCTTTGCTGAATATTTAGCTCAGACAAGGAGCCGCTACACAGAGAGACATGTACGGGTAAAAGGCTCCGAAACATATTGAGTAGTTACCCGCTGAAGACCCTTTAATAGGATGTATTCATATCTAAATGCAGTCCTACTCTAACACCTATTGAGCAAAAGAGGAAGCCACCTGCATCAGGGCAGATCCATGTATTTAGCATGGTCAAAAGTACTACAACAAAATGAACAACACAAACACACAATAACATTAAGAAAATGTATTAACATACATTTGAAAAATAAAGGATGCCTAAATTGATTAGAAATGGGCTCTCTTTTGGTTGAAAAGGTGTTATTTATAGATGTTTATGTAGTATATAATACAAATCTGCCTTGATCATGGTGGAAGCATCAGTCTGTTGCCCCGGCAACACAGGAAGTGAGCAGGCCGGATTGCAGTTAAATATGAATGTCTCCTATTTATTTGGGCTAATACAGCCTATGTCAAAATTTTACAGAGGAACGTGTGCAATATGGACAATAGTATTTCCATACGCTAGTAACTTGTTTTGGCGTTAGTGGGTGCGTTTCGGCGTTTCAGGGTGGTTCCCGGCGTTACACAGCGTTTGCCGGCGTTACAAACGCCGGCAAACGCCAACTAACGCTGGTAAATGCCAAAATCCAATTAAGCCTTTTGGGGCTCGGCGTTTGCCGGCGTTTGCCGGCGTTAGTCGGCATTTGCCAGTGTTAGTCGGCGTTTGCCAGCGTTTGACACCTTTTCAACGCCTGCAAACGCTGTGAAACACCGACTAACGCCGGCTACCGCTGGCAAACGCTCTGTAGTCCTCTCAACTAGCAAACTCAATGGGATACATGTAAAATTTGAATTCAGTTGAACTGGGATTAGAAGGATCCATGGAAGTTTGTGTCTTAATTGTACTTGTACTAATCATTAATGTACTTTTATTTTGTATACTCATGGGCAATACAACATAATTATCTTTAATATTATGACGATGATTTATCCATTGAGGTGTATGTGTATTGAATGACTTTGCTCATGATCACTGATATATATATATATTTTCGTCACTCCAATCTTCGTTGCAAAGTAAAGACAAACAAACAACCCTGTTTTCAATTTTATTTAAACATAGCACAGCAATATTTTATTGTTTGTACCGCACAAGTCAGCAATGCATAGCTTTGTGCTAGCATAGATGTGAATCCCTGTGAATATAATACATGGAATTTATTATTAAATCCCATGTATTATATTCACCCGGAATCTATGCTAGCTCATACCTGTCAACATTCCACACCTCAAATAGGAAGATTTTTGTAAATTTTAAAAATCCATGGGGGAGATTTGTATTTTAGAATATAATAGAAAATACTCAATTTTTATGCAGGAGATTCTGCCAAATTTGCAAAATTTTGCTCGTAAATAAAAAAATTGGGGTGAAAAAGTGGGAGATTCCTACCTTATGGGGGAAGACTTGACAGGTATGCTAGCCCAAAGCTATACATTACTGATTTCAATATAATTGTTTCTTCATTTGATTTTTAAAATTCCATTTGGTTTGGAAGTTTGACATTCAATTAAGTTCCATGGAAAACAACTTTTCTGCTTTTTGTGGTTCATCTGCAATTCCTTCTTTTTTTCCACAAAAATGGAAAATAATATCACCCCTAGGTTTAGTGGCTCTGCAACTTTCAAAACAGGTCAAGGTCAACATAAAACAATACTTCCAACCTCCATCATAGGATGCACTGTAGTATAAACTGCATCATTCTATCTTAAGTGGTTCATCAGATATTAGGCTGTATGGACCTGTCACATTTAGAGCCAAGTGACCTTTAAGGGATCGAGCTCAAGGTAAAGATGAAGCTACACTAGTACTACACATGCCCCATACAGGACACATCTATGGTAAAACTTTCATCATCCTGCCTTACACAGTTGATTAGATTTTGGCTCCAAATGGGTGTAATTGATGGGCAAATGAATGTAACAGATAAAAGAATGGACCGACTGACCCATCCCTACTAGTTCTATGTCCCCCTTCGTCATGTTCTGTATGGGGGGGGGGGGGGGGGGGGGGAGACAAAAAGAGAATTTGTCCCCAGTCATAGAGACTTTGTCCAAAGTTTTAACTATAGGATCAAATGTGTAACCTATGATTATGGATTCTCAAATTATGATAATGTAAACAAGCATTTGTCCAAAACATATGTGACTTAATTGCTTGCTGATTGGCAACGTCAAGTACAGTATTGACTCTTTGTGCTTATTTTTAGAATGAATCAACAACTTTATCATGTGTATTTTACAAGCACTACACCCAACTTGCATCAACGAAAGCACGTGACCTATACAGAGACCATCTACTTTCTTTGGAAACAATTTCGGTTTAGCATGTTGGTACGTGCTTGAGAGGTCTTTACACGAGAATTGAAAGTGGAATTGGTTTAAGCATTCAGATACATCCAACTGTTATCACTGTCACGAGTTGAGCACTCACAGGGTTAGCATCAGGCTGAGCCTACAAAGGCATAAACTGTCTATGAGACACTCAGGATAAGCTTCCCTGTACCTATAATGACATGACAAAGATGTCAACTTGGAACCAAATTATCCAGATACAATGCTCTTTTGTATTGTCATAGTACACACAATGAAGCCCAAAGCTCACTTATAATCCCTTTTTAGATGTAACATGTAGCTGACTATCTTGATAATAGAAAATGATTGGTGTTTGTGAGAAACGCTATTGCAATGAGATTATATCCACACTGATTAAAAAAACATATATATTAAGCTCTTCTTGGAATTTATAATGCCCATAAGCTTTAAGATGCATGGCATTATGTAGCATATATATTATACATATAATGCACATTGCGACACTTCAGATTTACTACTTTTCTCCCATTATATTTGCAAAAACCAGCTGGTGGTCAAATGTCATCTACTTCAATGTTTTTAACTCTACAATTTCAACAGTAATGAAAAATACTTTGAATGGGACTTGTAGATGAGCCCTATAAAGATAACAATGTCCCAGATGAACAGCTTTCCTTGGGTAATGGGCACTGAGATTAGTGCTCAACCCACAACAAGGAAAGCTGTTGTCTCATTCTTAACCCTTTCATTTTCAAGTTTTGACTGGGTCAATACCTTTCCTTGGCCAAGCAAAGCTGTTGACCTGGACCATTCCTGTGGTCTCCTCAAATGTAGGCATGTAGGCACTTGAATGAAATGGCTTACAAAGAAAATGCATCTCTAGTACCATTATGTCAATTTGAAGCCGCCTTGGGGGTTACTCCCATTAGTGATGATACTGGGTATGTACCTCTTTGAAGGCCCCTCTTTTCAGCAAAATTTTCCTAACAAAGGTCCATTATTTTGCCAGAATTCCCTAAAAAAGGGTAATTTTTCTCTATTATGGCAAAAACATTTGGGAAAATTTCCCCAGCTAAGGTCAAAACTTTCTTGCTGGAGCACTTTTCATGCCAATTTGGGACCATATTTTCAACTATTGCTGTTAAAAAATTCTCTAACAATATGGTATCATTTTTGTGAGAAAGTGCCTTGATAAAGGTTGGGTTTTTGAAAGGTTGAGCCGCACCCCCCACCAAAAGTTGGAAGTGCCCCCCCCCCTCCAGGTTTGAAGCACACTGACTTTTGCCAAAATTAGCAATAAAAAGTGACTTCAAGGGGAAGAAGGCTCAGACCTGTCAGGTGCTGCCACAGATGCTGTAGACTGGAAAACATGCATATACATGCAGCTCAACACCGTATGATTCGATGGCCAGAAAGCAGAAATCCCATTGTAAACTTACGTTACCTGTCACAACAGATCACCTTCATTTATGACCATTTCACCCGCAGAAGGCCTTTGTTATTGGAGAGCTTTGCCTGATACAGAATTACAGTGGATTAACGATGCCATGTCAACACAGTAGTACCAAAAATGTGTAAGTTTACTTTATACTTTAAGCATTTTGGAATTCATGTTAACATTCACATATAAACTCACCAGGATTAGTAATATGTTTTTGACAGCATAGTTCGCCATTTTTAACTCAAAGGAAATTATCAGACCAAAGTATGCTCCATTGTGAGCAACAGGTTCATTAAAAACCTTAACCCTTTCTCCATTAAACTGGCCAAAACCAGTTGGTGATAAAAATGTCAACTGCTTCAATGTTTTGGACCAATTTCACAATGAACGAAAAACAATCTGAATGAAAATCATAGATGACAGCTATAACATGCTCTAGTTCAACAGCTTTCCTTGGCATGAGTCTGGCGCTTTTGTGCCAAAGCTAAGTAAAGCTGTTGACTCAGCCTTCACCTCAGACTTTATTGAAGAGGGAAAGGGTGAACTTATGAGTGTGTACACCTGGAACAGGTCACCCTTAAGCTCTGTCAGGTGCACATATAACTCTCAGGAATGTTTACGCACAAAAATCTGGTGGTAAGTAAAAATGTACTTTTAATTCTGTATATTGTTATGGTTGCATTCGGCCAAAATATAGAGACCATGTGTAGTAGATACACATAGTCTGAATTCATAAGGGATCAATGACAGATCTTTGCTCTAATAGATAAATGACTAGGGAAACAGTTCATTATTTATAAGTGTGCAAGCATATAAGACATAAAGACATGTATATTGCAATATTTCTGTCTTTAATGTGTTTTTTTCCAAACACATAGAGTAATGATATTTTTGTGAGTGTGCATGTACATTTACCAGTGTATCTGGAACACCTTTAAGTACACAGACCACATCTTGGCCCAATGACAGCCTGATTTAACGAGCCCTAAGAATTTCTCTACCTTTCCCAGTGTTATTCTATAATCATATGCTGCCAATCCTTTTTGTTTGTCCAACTTTTTCTGTGGTAATATGGATTTACATTTACATGAAGTTGAAAGAAATTAATGCAGAAAAGGCTATTACAGATTTTGTGCATATCTTATAAACACATTCCCAAAGAATACCCAAGCAACTACTCAATTTTCCATCAGAACTAAAAAAAAAAAAAAAAACACAGAAATGCTGGACTAACTTAGCCTTTGTGGTCTTACAGAGACATATGCCACTGAGAACTTTTCTTCTGTAGTTCCCAGTAAAAAAACTTTGTAGTCACAGACATCAAGCAAGAGATAAACCTGTACGGGCTTCATTTTCATACACGAAGTGTTTCTTCAAAGCTTGGTACAAAGATCAATGTAGAAAAGTGCTCAAAGACATATTAACTCTTCCGCTTCTAAGGTAAGTTGCAAGGCCCTGGTTAATGATTGTCATGGTGTTTGCATTGGTTGCAAGCAGTGGGTATACACATACATATATTATATGTCACTGACTCTAAACCAGGCATGCTGGGTTTTGAATGGAATTTTTTTTTCATGAACAATTTCAGCATATAATCATTGTGTTAAATACAGGAAACTACATGCATGCAAAAATCAGGGACGGGTATGGAATACATTAAAATGAAGGAAGGCTAAGACTTCATTATTAGCTGTAGAAGGGTTAAAATGAAGTAACCTTGCACTCAGATGGGAAGCAAAGTAGTTCCAGCCTGCTGAGTATCTCCACTCCTGCCAAACTGCTGAATCAACAATGATCAAAATACAGGCGTGCACAGGCACTTCACTACCAGTTGTATAGACTGGCTCTGCAAACTATAGTTAAACTTGTCTTACATGGTCACCAGAATTAGGAATCCTGGTGACTCCTTTTTATGATAGAGGTGACCATGATATGGAGGTTGATATTCATTTTCCCCCACCTGCGAGGGATAGTTGAGCCTCTAAGGTATAGAGTGCTTATGAAGGTGGCCACTAGGCCAGGTTTGACTGTAATCTCTGTTGCTCCAATGTCTAGATCACAGATGTTGATTTATTCTGTTCATCACTTTATTTTCCCAGTGCAGTGCATTCTTATTTCTGTGTATTCATGCATGGAAGGACCAAAACCATAAAAGTAATACAGTGAAAATTATTTTAGCATTATAGGTTTAATAGGAAGTCACCAAAAATAGCTAATTTAAAGCTCCAGTAAAATGCTCAAAATTAAAATGAACAACAACAACCCCCCCCCCCCAATAAAAAAAAAAAGACCAAAACAAAACATGAAAATTAATACACACAAAAATAAAGCATCCTACAGTATTTGATACAGTATTACATGCACATATATATACCTGTTCAAGAACATTCCAGTGGAGATCACATACCTTTTAAAGATCACTCTTTGAAAAGAATCTACTTTATCTCATTCATTCATTTTGTCTTAATTTTAACTGTATCTTAAAGCCACAAGTAGTATAAAATCACTTTTTTGTTGACAGTAAGGGTGGTCTTCATTAGCATCCCTTGTGGTTTTGCAGCATTATTTCAGTGTGCATTCAGTATTGATTCAGCATACGCTGAAATAGTGCTGGCAGCATATGCTGAACTAACAATCTCAGCATGATAACAAAAGACAGCTTGCATATAGCATCAGTTCAGTATCATTTCACCATTGTTTCAGTACCGTCCCAGCATATTTCAAATATGTTAATGAGCTTAGAGCATATGCTAAACTACTGCTTTTAACCAATATTGTTTCAGCATATACATGTAATGATAATTATGATGCTCATCAGCACCGAAGCAAGTTCAGCATGATTTCAGTATTGATACAGCATATACTCATACCATAATGATGTGAAGGCTATTGCTTCAGCATATGTAGGCTGACCACTGTTGCATTGCAGCATTATTTCAGCATGATTTCAGTCTTAATACAGCACGTACTGATATGATACTGATTTGAAGCATTGTTTCAGCATATGTATGCTGAACTAAGGCTGATCTTTCAGCATGATTCCAGCATTAAATTGTTTCAGTATTACTTCAGCACATACTGAACTGCAGCTTATGCTGCAAAATGGTAAGGGAATTACCACAGTAATGGAAGCGCATGGCAGACAAAACGTGTTGCTTGATGCTCGTCCATTTGTTTGTACACTAAATAGAAGCACATAGTGAAACAGACTTTCTGCAGATTCTGGGTATAATTATATTACATGGGAAGATTCTGTGATCCAATATTGAATGCATACACACCCTCAAAAAAGGGAAAGAAAAAAAAGAAAGGCCCATGAGCCTAATTCTCTGCTGACATATAATCTGATGACCATCAGCACAAATTAATTTCCTGAAATGCATTCGTGGCATGACCCTGAGAAATCAGTCAAGGTCATCCATATGATGCAACATCAGACTTCCACACAAACACACATCTGTGGGACATTTGGTATCATTTTCTTGATTCTTTATCAACATTTAGAATTAAGTGTCCTTTTCTTAGATCCTTAATTACTTTGTAAAAAATAGGTCCAGGTCACACAACATGTTTCAAAATTTGACCACTGGCCTGATACATATTGGTGTGAATTTTGCAGTTCCATCTCAGTTTATTATGTCATGGATATAACAATAAAATAATTTCCTGATATACATTCCCTCTGTGACTTTGAGGAAGTAGGTCAAGGTCATTCATATTACGCAATATCAAGCATCTACACGATAAACATTTGTGGTACATTTGGTATTGTTAGCTTTCTCATTTCATGTATTTCTCAACATGTAAAATTTGGAGTTCTTTACCACTTAATCATCCTCAACAACCATGGAAAAATGTCAAGGTCACCCAAATTTTACAAAATTTGATCACTGGCCTAACATATATTTGGTGTAAATTTACAAGTTCCATCTCAATTTATAATCAATATAATGAACCTATTTAACTTTTAATACCTATGATTCTACTGCCACTTAATAACACCAGTGGCATCACCATGACCCCACATGTCAATGACTTTTATCAGTGTAATATTCCTCTAATGGTATATTGATGCAGATGCACAAGTGCAGATGTAATGGCCATAATGAAAAAAAAATCCATTTCCTACAATTTATTCTCTCTATGACTTTGAGAAATTAGGTCAAGGTCACCTCAATTATGGAATATTGAACTTCTATATGTGATACACATGTGTAGGACATCTGGTATTGTTATAGCTTTCTTATTTCTCAACATGTAAAATTTAGTGTCTTTTACAATCTCCTAATATGACTGACAAAATAGGTCAAGGTAACCCAATTTTTACAAAATGTGATGATTGGCCTAATGCACATTTTGTGTAAATTTAGAAATTCCATCTCAATTATAATCAAAATAATAAATTTAACAGACAGCAGTCTCTACTTTCAGAGATCACCCCTACTGCCATCTAAGAAGTGGTCACATAAAGCAGCTGGTCTCCCAAAGGATGTTTAACTCTTGCCCCACCTGCCCACCAACTAATCATTACTTTGAATTCCCACCCATAATTTAGATTGAAACATGACTGTTGTACAGTCATTACACCCTATTCCATGTTGCAGTCATTACACCCTATTCCATGTTGCAGTCATTACACCCTATTCCATCTTGCAGTCAATACACCCTATTCCATCTTGCAGTCATGTGTTTTATTTGTGTTATACACATATGTTGGATTTTTAAACTAGGTTTGATACATTGTTTACCCAATCTTGTGCAAATTACATGTAGGTGGGTTTTGCTTATCTAAAATGGGTAATTTCTGGATAGATACATGTAAGTGGTCTTTTGCGTTCACTTGGGGGTGGGGTGGGGGTGTCACTGGTCATATTCTGCAGGTGGTCTCCCAAAGAGGTACATTTATCATTAGAAGGTACTCTACATTGTGAAAATGGTCACAAAAGACAGGTGGTCTCCCCCAAGTGTTTTTTTTTTTCAAAAGAGGGACACATGTACTTTGTATATCTACCATAAAAGTTCCACTTAATATCACCAGTGGCACCACCAGGACTCCACACATTTTGCATGTTCAGTTCCTGTGTCTGTGTAACATTCCTGTAATGACATGATACACATGCACAAGTTAAGATGTAATGACCAAAACAAAACCATTTCCTGCAATGTAGTCTGGCCCTCCATGACCTTCAGAAAATAGGTCAAGGTCTGATATTATGCCCTATAAAACTGCAGTATATATATTTTCTCATGTCTTATTCTGTCTCAACATACTGACTTTAATGTGTTTTCAACATATTTTGGTCCTATACATGTATTTCATAATAGTGTTGTGAGGGCCAGGCAGTGTTGAGCCCTCGCGCTCAACGTCCGGACTTTTGGCGTAATGGCAAAACGCTGGCTCGGGGTGCAAGAGGTCCCGGGTTCGATACCCGGCTGGACCACAACATGACACCAATGTTGTGGTCCAGCCGGGTATCGAACCCGGGACCTCCTGCACCACGAGCCAGAGTCTTGCCATTACGCCAAAAGTCCGGACGTTGAGCACGAGGGCTCAACACTGCCTGGCCCTCACTACACTCCCATAGGTGCTACCCTCAAATTTCAAAGAGTTTTCATGTCTTACCTGACTGACAATCCTGCCACGTTTTGTGATGATTCATTAGTTCTAAACTCTTTGAAAAATAGCATTCTCAATATTTTCACATCTTGGCCCATATACATGTAGTTATATACAGGTGACACCACCATATTGAATTTGACCTAGATTTTCAAACACTAGATGAATTCAGAAAGTATTTAGGGCTGCTTTGAAAACTGTGGACTGTATTGCATCCAAATGCAAAAGTTTATGGAAGGATGGACATGAGTGCTTGCATGAGTTCTGCAACCTACAGTCCACTGAGCGAAAAAAGAAATGAAAAAAGAAAAAGAAAAAGTCCCTGCCTCCCATATATTCCGAATACATGTGTTGAATGCATTTTTACCTTGAAAGAAAGAAAGAAAGAAAGAAAGAAAGAAAGAAAGAAAGAAAGAAAGAAAGAAAGAAAGAAAGAAAGAAAGAAAGAAAAAGAAAGAAAGAAACCAACAACTATAATTTTCCACATAGCAGGTAGGGTGCTACACTGTGTGAGATGTATGTAAATCAAGGTTAATATAGTGTAGCTGTAATTTATTGTATGCTGTATACGTCAAATTGTAGTTTTGTTGTCCATCAGTTAATATTGTTTTACTTAGTGTTATCATTATCCTGTGATAGAATACCAAACTTCTGACATTATATGTCTCTCATTTTGATAAGCACATGTACATGTACGTGTTAAATATATGCAACAAACATAGGCAAAATCCAGTATGTATGCTTTTAGTGACAGAGATGATGACAGTATCAAATGACATGCAATATACAGTAAAACCTGTTTTGAGAGACCACCCCTAGGGCAGGCCAAAAGTGGTCATATAAGGCAGGTGGTCTCTCAATAGAGGTGCAACAACATGGGAAAGATAGCAAAAGAGACATGGTAAACCTGGTCTTAAAAGGCAGGTGGTCTTTCCTCACAGTGGTCTCTCAAAACAGGTTTCACTGTGTTACTTTGTAATGCTCCCATATGGAATGCATACATGTATGTGTGTGTGTGTGTGTGTGTGTGTGTGTGTGTGTGTGTGTGTATCAATGTGGGCAAGGAGCTGAACATAAAAGCCCTGCGCTATACAACTATTTGATGGCTTTGCCAAACACAAACAATGGATATCCTGACACCACCAAGGAACAATTGATAGCCAAGAATGCCAATAGTTTTGATTTACTGGACACTAAAGCTTTAATTTTGGGTCAGGTGCTGTTAGAAATCACAGTAATGGACTTTATTGTTGTTTACTTAGAGATGTATGAATTGTGGCATCCATGAATGCATGTGTCTACCATTCTAATGCCTGCCAAATGGTACATTTAAATTAACCCACTTGCTCCCCAATAAATACGATACAATACATGTATAAACACCATATATTATATATGACAATGCAAGGTAAGATAAATAAAACCATTAGGTATGAATCCAAAACCTTTTTTCTTTTGACTGACAGAAGGGCGTCTGATATCTGATTTTGGGATCCATTAAATGAAAGATTTCGCTTCAGTTTTGGCACGTTGATCGATGCAGGGTTGCAGTGCATACAAGGATGTTGCCCTAAAAATAATCCAAGATTTGCAAAGTATAGGACCTACATTAATCATCTCTGTTTACATCAGGAGACAATTGTCTTTTTAATTGTCCATAAATCATATCTTGCATTTGATAGTTATTTTAATGAAAGCAATAAATATCATCTTTCACTTTAAACTTCTAAAAGTTAATGCCAATGACTCACATTGCATGAGGATAAAGACAAGGATCATTGTGATACTTCAGAGCCAATCCTTGTGATACAGAACAGAAGGTTAACCCTTTCCTGTTCACAGCAATTAGCTGAAATGTAACTGTTGTGAGCTCAATGTTTCTTCTTAAATCTATAACTTATAGGAAATATTTTAATGAAAAATGCATAGTATACCTTCAGGATGGCATATATGCCTTAATTAGATCAACATTTTTCTTTAGGATGTGTTTATTTACATTGTATCAAGAAAAGCTGATGACTGGGTTGCATATTAGCAGCAAATGGTTAAAATACCGACATGTTAATACACATTACTAGCAAGATATTCCTGGAGACAATAATTAATGCTCATTCACTTTGATCAAAGTCATACATGTATATTAAATCAAGTTCAAGCTTCAATTTTCATGTCATCAACAGTAGGGTAGGTAACTATACCAAACAGACAGACAGACAAACAAACAAATAAATATACAAATAAAAAAAGTAAATAAATAAATAAATAAATAAATAAACATGAACGAATGAAAACAAACAAACAAACAAACAAACAAACAAACAAATAAATAAATAAATAAATTAATTAATTAATTAATTAATTACTGAATCATCCTTAGGTTAAACATTAAGAGAGCCTGCACACATTACTGTATGTAAGCAAATACTTATATTAAGTTTAGTTTTCAACATTCAGGGTCAGAAATACTATTAAAGCATTTGAATTTCACATGAAGACATTGCAACGAAACACTCCAAATACGATACCACAACATGACATGTATTTTAGGAGGAGTCTTACTTCCTTGCTGCTAACATGCTCATGTTGCATTCAATGCTTTGTCATGTCACAAATAGCAAACCCAGCCTGAATTCTTTTTATTATTGACAGGCCTCAAAATAAAGAACAGAGCTAAAAGGCTACGTTTAGGTCTCCTACAATTTCAAAGTGGTAACCTATTGGAAACTTTGGTATAATTTTTTCCCTAAAGAAAAGTATTTATGGTGAACTAAACACAGTTCTCCAGAAAGTGAAACACAGTAACCTGCAGGCAACAAGATCAAATGATGGGTTAATTACCAACTATTTTGAGCTCTGATTGAGATGTTGAAACTGTCCATCTGAAAAACTCAAACGTCCTGCAACACGTCCATTGATTATCATCAATACCCAAAATCAGTCAGCCAAGTTCCAGCCTGCACCTGTCACTGCCTACATGTACATCTAAAATATACATAGAGTACCTACGTCTTAAATAACTTCCTTTTTTGTAATTACTATTTTTACTAAAACATGTTCACTGGATTTTTTTTTCAAAGGCTATATGAGCCTGGAAGATAATGATGAAGCTTCACCAGGACACATCTCAGAGACTGCTGTTCTCTGTGGACAAATTTACTGCGAAAAATAAAAATAAGTATTGAACATCATGCGTCCTGGCTGGCATATGTCATGCATAAAAATATTAGTCCAGTCCCTGATGAGCCGCTCATACGGCAAAACCGGTCGGACGAATTTCCTCTAAACCCACATTTTGGCTGCTGGGCCTTTGCCTTGTTTAATCATAAAAATATTAGGGTCATGTGCATGTTTAACATGAATTGCTGCGACAATTCCTGTGAAATGCACATGATCTCAATGTTTCTTTCACACAGCATCATGCCCCCCAGGAAAATAAGATTCACCTCTTGACACTTTTCCTGAGGAAAGCTGTTAACCTAGAGCACGCTATACTGATAGGGGTTGTCCATAATTCCCATACTTTTTTTTTCATTAATATAATACCTAATAGCCTTAGTCTATAATTAACTAGAGTGGGGTACCATGTAAAGATGATACAAGATACCCCTCTACCCTGTACATTTGGTCTATGCATGATGAAAATGTTCATATCTTATGTTTTGGAAATAATTTGAGATTTTGAAATACAGCGGTGCCTGCTATTTAACCCTTAAAGTGCTAATCATGGCTCTAGTCGTTTTCACATTACCATTAAACACATAATGGTTAAAAGATTCAAATGCCTCATCAAGATACCTTTCATTCAAATACCAGCAAGCCTAGTCTAAACAAAAAGTAATCTTAGGCAACAGCTTTCCTCGGGACATTTTGTGCACTCAAAGTGTCCGGAGGAAAGCTATTGACTCAATCTTAAATCAGTACTTTAAGGGTTAAGACTGATGGTGCCTCTACTGGTAGACAAAAGTGGTCACATATACATGTATATGGCATGCAAAATTTGAAATAAATCTTAATTCAAAACCTGAGACAAATAACTTGCAGATACACATTTAGTATTCCTACATGTATGTTGACACAGTGATCATATAAATACTCTTTCACATATTTGAAACTGTAATTCAAAACATGATGATGATGATGATGATGATGATGATGATGATGATGATGATGATGATGATGATGATGATGATGATGATGTACATTGTAATTCAACACATGCATATAGAGTCAGGAATAACAACAGAACCATGCCTAAACAATGTGACTTGGGCAACATCGATATTATGGTCATCAACTGTGTGAAACTTGAAATGGATCTGATGAAAGACCCGAGACTATTCGTGGATACAAGTTCAGCATTCGCAGGCTTGCAACATGCACAATGCTTACAAAATATATGCACTTACCAATAGCTCTCTGTCTATTTATTTTTTCAAAAACTTACAACCCCCCCCCCCCCCCGAATATGACTGCAGAGTCATGCCTATACAACATGATTTGATCAACATTATACCCATGAACTGTGCAAAATTTTTAATGAATCTGGCTACAAATTTAGTGTAACAAATGTAAGGAATTAAACGACTGACAAATGGATGTACAGATGGACAAACGGAAAGATGGACATGAGGAATTCTATTACCCACTGCAGGAGTATTATATAAAAGCTTATTGAAGCTGATGACATTAATTGTACCTCCTGTTGGATTTGGCCAGTTTAAGGGGGAAAGGTTTAAAATATAAGCAAGACCAGGCAAGTTTGTTTTTTTTTAATTTCTTTTTTAGGCAAGTAGCAGTTGAATGGCAAATGCAGGTTCAACTGGTTTCGATACTGTGTGTATCTTGTCAGGAACCATTAAAAAACTGTTGATACCCAAGTAACGTGCTGTTGTAGTTACATTACACATGGGTTTGTGTTTACGTTTCCACAGCACGATGACGTAATACAATTGCATGTTCATAATAATATGAATCTGGTTCCCATTGGCTGTATCGGGTCCAGAATGGGAATTCCCTACCTGGAGATCTCCCTCTGATTTTGACCTGGTTTGGTGCGAAATATTTGTATTGGGTTGACCGGAAGGGACACCTCAGGGTTAGGTGGCCCTTGCCCTGTGTCGGGGCTTAGGAAAGGGTAGATGCACTGTTCCTGTAGAATGTTCATATCTGTGTGCAGCTTTTCATGAAGATTAACATGGGTATATAAATCTATGCATGCTTATTATTGGAAAGTGAGCTAAGACAATAAAAATTTAGTATACAACTGAGCAAGAAAGCTCACCTTCCCATGGTAAAAAAAAGGCTTAAAATCCATTTCACTGATGATCCCAGCTGTGTTTGCCGGTTTGTTGCTGGTACTATTCTCTTATTTACTGCCTACATGTATGTCTAGTCCTGAATTGTATGTTGCTGCCAAGCCAATCCAGACTTTTAAAATATACAATGCCTTTATTGATAAATAAGTCAATAAAAATATTATTGTAAAGACACCATTTGCACTTCGATCATTACTACGCAATACAATGCTTTGAACGATAATGTCACCACATACCTGTGAATTTGTATTATTCTGTGAAGGTAATGTGGCTTACATGATAAATGTTTACTTATTCCAGTCATGAATTTAATTAACACCCACATTCAATTTCTATTAAACATACATGTACATAGATTGTTTACTTATCCCAGCCATGAATTTAATTAGCATCTACATTCAAAAATTGATAACACATAATTAGCAGAGGAATATTTTTGGCTTTGCCACTCTTTGTCAACAGTCTGTGAATTAACACTCAGTTTCTAAGAAATATTTGGCAGTTTGATGTCAAAATGCATAAAAGTACTCAATCAAGCAACCAGGTTTCTTCTGACTTTTATTGACTGATAAACTACATTTACCATAATTACTAACATGACATATTGCACATGCAATACCAATTAGCTACATGTGTATGGGAAACTGACCTTTTACACCTGTAATATACATAAGTTGACACAAATATTAAACTATACAGTGCTTTTACATATTTATCTACCAGACACTGATCCAGAAATGAAATACTCTCATTTCACTGCAAAGAACTTCATTTCTCAATATTGGGTAAAACCCAATTTCAAAATTATAGACATTCATTTTGAATAGATGACATCATATTTCCTGCCAATTGTAGATTAACTCATTCCACCCTAATGACGCTTTTCCCCCCAATATCTAAATGTCATCTGCTACTGTAGTTCTAGAAAATTTCGCGTTCGATTTAATTTCGCGCTTTTCACGCTACCACCTAAAGCGCGAAATTAAAATGAGAGAAAATAAGTTGCATTGTATTTCACTACATTGTTTGGCATTGGATTGCGCAAAAATAAAATGCGTGAAAATTCAGAAAAAATGAGTTTGCGTGAAATTAAACACGCGTGAACATTTCTAGAACTACAGTAATTGTATTTACTGATTTAGGGATTATTTTTCAAAATTTTGGAAGAAACTTGCATGGAAGATCATTCCAAATTATATGCCCATGGTCAACAGCTTTCTTTACTTGGCTCACTCTGGGCACATTGTGCCCAGAGTGAGCCAAGTAAAGCTGTTGACTCAGTCTTCTATCAGGGTGGAATGAGTGATGACTTGTCATGGTGAAATTTGCCCCAGGTCCATAACTTTCCTTGGTGCACATTGGTTGCATCATATCCAACCTGCACCAAGGAAAGTGACTGATTCTTGGTCTGATCAGACTGGGACAGTGCAAACTTGAACGCTCTCAATCTGACTACTTGCATCATGACAGGCGCACAAGCTTCTTTTGCATGATGTGTAATCTGCTTCAAGAACTTGTAGTTGAATTTGTCAACTCTTTCCCTTGAATTAAGGATGAGTCCTTGGGCTACATGTAGCTGGCCATTATGTAAGCACCAACCCAACCCAAGGAAAGCTGTTGACTTATGGCATGTTATTCTCACAAGGCTTACCTACAATTGCCATTCAATTTCTAAATTTTTTTTCTTTTGCCAAAGTCCATTGTTTTAGAAATTCATTAACTCATTCCATACCAATCCCTGATTTTTCCGTATATTTACCTAGATTTATGATGACAATTGCATATCTGAATTCTTCATGAAAAGAGCTTTTCCTTCAAGTACCAACATGCCTATAGTCTTAAGTCTGTGGTTTTGGCACTGCCTGGCAAGTCCTGCTGCAGCTGCTGCAAGGGCAGCTGCAGCATGACTTGCCAGGCAGTACCAGAACCACTGACCAAGACCTGTGACCATAGTATGGAATGAGTCAAAAAAGCATTCAAGCAGACGATATTTTACCTCCAGCCAGTTTTGGCAAGCTTAAAGGAGGAAAGGGTTATACAAAAACAGCCAGTGATATCATAGATACATTGTATACAGGTTTTTTCACATTTCTGATGAAGTTACAATGCTGACTGAGTAAACAATTTCTCCATCTTTTATTTCTCTGAATCACCTAGATCACCCAAAGAAAACAGAGTATATTTACAATTCACCACCCTCAGTTTCGTAGCTGTCTTGGAAAACACAATGCCAAAGTAGTCTACAATGAACTTTCAGATAAATGATATTGATGTACATTCACTGCATTGCGGTGCTAAACTAACATAATGCACTCAGAGATTATTTGTGGATCACAGAGTTCATGAGCAGAGTAATGTAGCCTCATGTTTCATTGTTTTTCCATTTTTGCATGCATTATTTGGACCATATGATAACATTTTTGGAAATGGAAATTTTACTGTCAATTTGTTACACTCAGTATGAAACAAGAGGATTGTGACAGTCCTGTACTCAGCTGACCTTACATGCAAGGACTGAAGTTCTGTGAACTTCAAGATGACAGTTACCTTTAAGACCATCGTCACTGTAGCCAACATGAACATATAATAATTCTTTTAAAATTATTGAACCCCCATAATTGAGGAAATTAAAGTACATACAAAGATATCCACTACTGTTTTTCCCCAATTTTGATAACTTGTAAAACCTAAAAGTGACAGCAACACCATGTGGTGAACACATTTGGTGGAGGGCAAGTCCACATAGCCTCCAAATAAGTCTGAAGATGATCCCTAGTTTTGGAGAAAGTCAAATTCTTTCAAAGAAAGTGAAAAATTATACCAGCACCACCTGCTGAACAAATTAAGGATGAGAGGTGTACATTTCTGTAAAAAATACCGTTCAAAGAACGCAGTACCCTTTGGCTGCCTTCAATCTCTTTTGCTGTAGGTGAATAGGAATAGTGTCCCATAGTATCAGGTATACTGTATGTTTCATAAAACTGACTTTAAAACTTTCTTACCTACACAAATACTACTATTGTACACTTGACCTTTGACCTCAAAAACATTAGGTCAAATATAGAGGTATAACCTTGACTTTCAATAGCCTTCTAGATCACCCTATGTTGCTTCTTTTGTTTTAGAATTAGATTTTTAGATGCAAAATGTCAGCAAACGTGTGACCCGTGTGTGACCTTGAAAATTAGGTCAAGGTCAATTATGCTTGCTCACAAAGCAAGCCTTATAGTGGTGTACTATCATATGCAATTTGAAAGTTCTGTCTCAAAAGCTTCTGAAGTTATAGTAGCAAACAAAATTTCAATGAGTAGGTCACTGTGACCCAGATACTTGACCTAGTGACCTACTTTTGATTCATGACATATTCTTTGGTTGTGATACACGTGTGTATAAAATTTCATGTAACTGACTTAAAAACTTCCTTACTTATACCAATACCACCATTGTGCACTTGACCTTTGAACTCAAAAAGTATGTCAAATACAAAGCTATGACCTTGACTTTCAATAGGCTTCTAGATCACTCTATGAACCTTCTTGTGTGTAAGATTTAGATTGCTAGATGCAGGCTTTCAATATAGTTAGGGTGGTAACATTGCTTAGCACATGTGACCACTGTGTGACCTTGAGAATTACGTCAAGGTCAACTATGCTTGCACACAAAGTAGGCCATATAGGGGTATCATGTGCAATTTGTAAGTCCTGTCTCAAAATTTTTGAAGTTATGGTGGTAAAACCATGGGACAGATGGACAGATGGATGGACAGACGGATGGTCAGATGGACAGACAGACAGACAGACAGACGGATGGCACAGGGTACAACAATACCGGGCGGCCTTATGAGGCCGAAGGGTAAAAATCTCAAAAGCATTGAAGCAGGAATATTTGAGCAAATTGGTATAGACCCACCTAAGGTACATCCCAACCAAGTTTGAAGTAAACTTGTTTGACAGTCTTGGAGAAGTAAAAAATGTGAATTTCCATTGCAATAATCCACAAAGGGCTTACATGGTATTCAAGAGGAACGGATGCATTAATTGACAGGTATCCATTAAATGGAAAAAAAATTCATTAAATTTGGGGATCGAGAGTATCAGCACTTTGTGAACAAGTTTGTTTAACCCTCCCATGAGCTCCATGTCCACTCAGAGTCAGCATGATCTGAGTGATGGATTTGGAGAAATGGGAAAAAGTGAAAACACACAAAAAACTAACAAAAAATCAGCAAAAAATCCCAGCACCACCTGTTGAACAACTTAAGGCCTGAGGTTCCCCTAAAGTGTCCCTATGCAATTTCAAAGCAATTGGTTTGGTGGTTTTGGAGAAGATTTTAAAGATTTTACTGAAAAATGAGCGAAAAAAAAAAAAAGACTTAAAAAATCTACAGATCACTGGAGTGTGACCATTTGAACAAACATCGTAGAGACCCCACCAAGTTTGAAGTGAATCTGGCTAACAGTTTCGGAGAAGTTTGAAATGAATTACCACTGCAGTCTCCATTGACCTATACACAGTAGTTATTGGGAATACATTCATTAACTGACAAATAACCATTTAAAAAAAAGTTAAAAATCAGGGATTCACAGCATCATCACCTAGTGAACATCTTTTTTTAACCTGCCCACAAGCTATACCTTTCAACCTAAATCTGACTGAAGGTTTTGGAGAAGAAGTCAAAAGCAGTGAAGAAATTAAAAAAAATTGTGAAAAAAAAAAACGACAATAAAATAGAGAATAAATCACAGTGCCCCCGTTGGAAATGTTAAGGTCTGGGGTCCTCAGATTTGTCCCTATGCAATTTCAAACCAATTGGCTTGTTGGTTTCAGACAAGAATATTTTCTTAAGATTTGACCAAATAGTGAACAAAAAAATTCAATAAATATCCATAAATCACTGGAGCATGACCATTTGAATAAACTTGGTAGACAGCCAACCAAAGTACATCCCCACCAATTTGAAGGGAATCTGGCCAGAGATTTAGGTGACGAAGTAAAAAATAAGAAATGTTAATGGGCGACGATGAATGGATAGATGTTTTGATGGAAGATGAGCTTCCTAAAACCTCAACTTTAGTAACAAGTCTGCTGCGCTAAAAAACCCAAAGCCTAAAGTCTTTTCCGTTGAATTATGACTGAGTTTAAGATTGAGCCAACAATCAAAGCGTTTTTTTACTACATTAATCCCTAAGAGGGCTCACGGCACTTACAAAATTACAATGTAATAAGCTTACAGAATATGTGAAAAAAATCATTAAATGAATATTTTTTATTTTTTGGTTTTAGATCTTTCAAATTCCCAGGAGGCAGAGGGCCTTTATTGGGGCAGAGGCCTTTTAATAGTCAAATGAATATGGTTGTTGTCTATGAAACGTACATTGTACATTGCATACTGAATAAGCTTTATTGTACATAAACTGATACATGGTCAGTATGGTACAGCATACAAATAATATAAACACATGGTTTCACGATAAACAAAAAAAAAATAATAACTTCACTAAATATTCTAGCACATATTTACAAAGGGCCATATCTGATGCTGGCCAGAGATTTAGGAGAAGTCAAAAATGTGAAATATTATTGGATGATTTTCTATTTCTGTCAGCACCAATTAAAAGCTTGCTGGTTCGAGCCTCAGTCATTCATTGCATGGTCAAAATATAATGGATACCACCTTAAATATGTAACTTCAATGTACTCCCATAGAGTCATTCTTTCTTCAGAACAGGAGCATGGCCCAGTGGATATTGTACATTTTCTATTTCTGTCAGTGCCAATCAAAAGGTTGCTGGCTTGAGCCCCAGTCATTCCATGGTCAAAACATAATGGATACAACCTTAAACCCCTCAGCCAGGCACAGAAAAGAATTACAGTGTATTATGTAATGTGTGATGAGAAGTGAATAACAGTGATAAATTCTTGGGATATTTGTCTATCATAAGAACTATGTCCTTACCATATAATTATAATGAAGTCTACATACTGTACAACCATAAATTTTCACCAGCGATAAATATTCCAAATTTTCCCGAGTAGACTATATTCAATGAAAATTTTGGCAGATAATTAAGTCTAATAAAGTCACACATAAAACATCTTTTTAGTACTTTCATTAAAACATAAAGAAACTTCCACACACAAATGGGAGTGTCATACAACTGATACTTTCTATTTTGCTGATGGCATTTGGGGAAAACAAAACTTACGAAAATCTCTTTTGAGGCTTTTTTTGCCATCTCTGTTGGTCATTTGTTTCTAACACAGAGTTTATCAGTATCGATCATTTCAGTTGTGGTAGAACAGAATGTTTCATAATTGACCATAATTCCAAGCTAAATGAAAACTTCTCTTATAGAGTTTGGCAGTTTTAAACATTGAATGTTCCAATTATTGATCTTTGGTGACAGCATGATGGGAACACTGCTTTAGAGGCAGGATCGATAGCTTGATACCCCTAGCAGAGGAAAGGCTAGGTCGGGTATAATGGGGGTCCAGGTTAAGCTTTTATTTGTTCCTTGGCATCCACATTATGCTTATTTTGCTGATAAGGACAGCCGGGTGCCTACTATACCCATATGGTAGACAAAGCAAATAATTAACATCTGCTGTCATCTGGTATTGGGTCACTAATTAAATGCCGCTCCACTTAATTGTTTATCAATGATAAGGCTGGACTGCATGCTGTGCCTGAACATACTGCTACTTGTTCCCAGTTCTAAGGGAAAGTTTCCAGCAGGAGTAAGATGTTTCTGGTTTGATATTCTCATGATGGTGGAATATATTTGGTCAATGCTGTGGTAACAATTTTCTTTTATTCCATAATTGACATAAAATGATGCAACAAGTTTTTGAGTCAACTGAATCTGGATTCAAGAGATCCAGATTGAAATCCCATGCAACTAGTATGCAATGATCAGTAGGAGGATGCAATCCCTGATATTGCTACAAGAAATTCAAAGAGAATTGACCCTGCTCACCTTGAAATGGGGTCAAGGTCATATTGTTTGATCTCAGCACACATGTAGACTTTTATAAGGGTAATCAACTGTGAAAGTTAAGTGATACAAGCTTATCTGGTTTTCGAGATAGCCCATGCATGTAATTAAATGAGAATTGAGGTGGTGACTTTAAAATTAGGTCAGGATCATTGTCCTTTAAATTTGGTGTAGACTCTAGCAAGGGTCATCAATTATTGCAAACATTTCATGATCCTAACAAAAATCCATACTCATTCCTTCAAAGGTTTTACCCAATATGCAAAGAAATACATCATTGATAACTATGAAACCAACTGCGATATTGTCAATTGTTATATCTGTACCAATAATACTAAACTACCTTAGTTACTACATGTATGTATTATCTTCACTTGGTCTAAAAACTGCAAAAACCTTTTCTTCCTTCAGCCAACAGCGTATGTACAGAGTATAGTAGTAATCATTAATTAACCTTAAGGTGGCTTGCATGACAGCGATTCTTTGGAATTTTAGTGCAGGTCTCCCGGTTTAAATATGAATATATATGTTTGTATTGTGAATATTAATGATGTACTGAAGTTTAGACCAAATAAAGCTTGTCAGCTATCAACTAAGTTATCTGGTTCTTGAGATATCAGAGGCAGAAAATTGAGAGATAATTGGCCATGGTGACCTTGGAATTGGGTCAAGGTTATTGTCCTTCTAATTCAATGTGGACTCCTACAGTACAAGGGTGATTAACAGTAAAAGTTTTGTCACTCAGCCCACCTATGGAGGGACAGGGAGATGGAAAGAACACTGAGAGACAAACACGCAGGCTATTACAATACCCCTGGGCCTTTAACTCATTCCACCCTAATGACACTTTTCCCCTTAACATCTAAATGTCGTCTGCTAATTATATTTTACTAATTTAGGCATTATTTTTCAAACTTTTATATGAAACTTGCATGGAGGATCATTCCAAATTATATGCCCATGGTCAACAGCTTTCCTTGGTGCACTCTGGGCGCATTGTGCCCATAGCATGCCAAGGAAAGCTGTTGACTCGGTCTTCTATCAGGGTGGAATGTGTTAAGGCCAGAGGGGTTAAAAAAATATATCCATACTAGCAATCTAATTTACATTGACCTGGCCCTTGTTTTATTGCCCAATACCACATTATCTTTGATCATACAGTGGTTTCTCCTTGCATAAGGCTACCCTTAGCACAATAGAAATATGCCTGGCATTACCAGAAGGGTGATCTCTCTTGATGACAAAATAATAAAAATAAAATAAAAATACCATATTCACAACACAGAGACTTGGCCTCTGTGGAAGAGATAGCCTCTCATCAGGATGTCTTATTATAGGGGACCATGGTGATGGCTGTTTGATACCTCTGTGTGACCAAAGACTATATATTTTACTCAGACAAGAACACGTTTATCTACTGATCAAGCCAGGGTCAGCATACCAAGAGGCACAAAAAAAAACTCAGGTCGAAGCTAAAAAATTCACCCCAGATTGTCATGAAGATAATCTGAATATTTATGAGATGTTTGCGTGCATGCTAATCATCCTCACCTTTTGTGTCTATTTCAACACAGCCACATGAGTTGTTTCTGCTAAATTAAAGATGAATATCTCCATCCATCAATGTACATTTTCCTTGTTAACCCACTCTCACTTGGTCTGAAAATGAGTTAAGTTAGCACATGTGAGCACTCAGCATGCAGACAGCTGTGCATGCTGAAGCATCAGCTGCAGGAGCCATCTGGGGCATCACTAGCCCAACTTCATTTGAATTAAGATTTTCCTCCTTTAGACTTACGCTGACACGGTTTTGATATTCTGCAAGTTTTGACAGAATGACATATGCCGAGGGACATAAAGTGGCAGACGACATCACTGGTGAATACATGTAGGTAAAAGGGTTAAAAGGTGGGGAGGCCACCATAATAATAGATCAGCTAGAGGCTACTGTATTCACAGACAAATGCATTGCGCAGATCAGTGATCAACCAAGCAAGTGCATAATCACAGACCTAGGGCGCTGGCAGGATCGAAGCCCATACATCAGTGGGCCAGGAAAAAAAAGTATCAGCTCAGCCACAACTTGAATATAACCCTCACTCAATGTTGTTTTTATGGAGCCAGTTGCTCACTCACCATCAAGCATGATACAGGAAGGTCTTCAAGAACCAAAGTTAAACAATTACCAATAATAATTTACATCAAATCAAACAGATGACATTGCGACAATATTTTTTTTTCTCATTTAGACAACTTAGTGCTGACTGGCAGTTTTGCCACTTGCTTCATAGCTTTCTTCATATACATGTACTTTAATTGGTTTTTTCATTTGAATGAAAACTTCGGAGACACACAGGTGTATGATTTGATTGATTTAATAAATACATATAGGCCTAAACCTCTTTATGATTTATCCACAGATGATATTATCAAACTTTACAGCTGGAACACGCAGGTGATCACGCACGCAGACAGGCAAACAATGTGGGGGATTTGGTTTAGACAGATTAACGATGAGGGTTATTTTGTGTTTATCCCCTATGGCCCATTAAGAAAGAAAAAAGACAATTTATATCACTTGTAACATTTTATTTCACTCCATTACATTGGACTTTGCCACAGTCATGCCGCATGAATATGAAATTTAAACAACAAAGGACAACAGTCGCACAATAAACCATAATGGTGGATTTTTTTTCAACGGCTGTCGCTTCAGCCTAAAATCTTCACCAAAAATCGGTTTTTCATATTTTTGCATGGAATTAATTTGGTGGAGAGGAGAATTGAGAGGTCACCTTGCTTTGTAACGTTGTACCAGCAAACATTCCAAGGTACGCATCCATGGAGCTCAACTGACTGAGGGCTGTCACTCCGTCAGATTGGCCTATCACTGATGACAGCAGTACTAGTGCGAACATCGCCCGAAGGAACAGGGCGCTGGTTACCTAATGCAGACATAGTGGGCTCTATAGCCTAGAGAGTGTTTTCAACAGATGTTAAAGGTCTTTGAAAAGAAGAATTTCCTTGGAGAATACTGCACATGGCATGCTGTTGACTTCTACTTGAGGTTGTCATAATTGTTGATATACTGCACGTTTACAATATGAAGAAAAGTAGTTCCACCCATGGGATATGGTAAACTAATCACATTGGCCAATCCCATGGATTTTCAATATAATATGGTACAAAGTAGGGGATAAAGTAGCAAATTTAATACATACATGTACTAGTACTATATGTATATAGCTTATTCTAAGTTCCTAAGAACTGATTGCTCAGTGCACGATATATCTATATATATATATATATATATATATATATATATATATATATATATATATATATATATATATATATATATATATATATATATACATACATACATACATATATATATATATATATATATATATATATATATATATATATATATATATAGGACCATGGTCCTACTGTGAGATAGAAGAAAGAAGTCCCCGAACTGTGTTAACAGTGAAAATACAATGATGTGAAAGTATCCTTTGCATGTATATGTTTAAAGTAAATACTGGGCAATGTCTGATGGCTTCAAGCTCCAAGTCTTTCAGTGCCATCTGCAACCCAAGTCAAACTTCTCAAAATGAACTGCTTTAATAAGGGTGCTAGATTCTGTTTCTTGTGAAAAAGCCCTTTGGTTCAAGTACCAGGATGTCTGCAGTTACACAGAATATAACCTGTCCAGGTCAACAGCTTTCCAGTCCACATTGGGTGGATGTGCTCAAAGCACACTGCAGAAAGCTGTTGACTCAGTTCAAAATGTGGCACTGAAAGAGTTAACTGTAAAGCTACTTCAGTGGAAATACTTTGTGTAAAGTCTTATGTGTTTCACCACAAACAAGGCTCAATCATCAGACTAACATATCTCAGAGATGCTTGTACTATTTAGATGCAGCAAGGTAACCAAAGCCTTTTTAATGTTTATTGCATCACAGATCTAGAGTTGATCTGAGCGTTCATATGACTTTCAAAACTGTCTGTGGAGACCACCCCTAGGGAGGACCATACCATGATCTGTAAAATCAGGTGGTCTATGCTAAGAGGTATCACACAAAAAGTACTACGCAAAATGTCTTTATTTAAGTGGTGTTTCGAAACAACCTCTCATCAATGGTTCACTCAGGTGGAGATCAGAGATATTAGGGGCCATTCAAAATGGTGATGAACACATTGTTCCACTTCACAAATGGCAATTTTGCCAGTCTTCCGTTTCATCTAAATCAAACTTCATCAACAATTAAAATAGTCCGAGACAATAACAGCCAAATGATCAACAATGTTGAAGAAAATTGCAGTGGAAAAGTTCTAATCACTAAAATCAAAATGTCAGCAACAGTTCCACAAGTGTCTGTATAACTGCCAGACCACTGTACCACTGGATTGTATAAGCTGCAGACTCTAGTATTTCTTCGTACCTGAGCTGCATGTGGTTCAATCCAAGCAACGTAAAATGGAACAAGAGGCCCATGGTCCTAATGCTCTGCTGGCATTGTGGCTATATTGCACCTGTTCATTTCAAAGTTGTGAGTCCTCAAGTGGCTTCTGCACATATAAAGCCTATATACATTTAATGTAAAAAATGTCCACCAGATGGCACTTTGCTCCATATGTAATCATAGATTATTGGTGCAATTCCTGTCATGCATATTGTTGCAAGTGCCAAGACAACAATGAATGAGTCGTTAACTTTATGTCCTCAGTGACGTTGGGACAGAAGATCAAGGACACCCAGATTATGTAATACAAGAGGCCCATAGCACTGCCTGGTGCTGTGCTGACATTGCTATTGAAGTCCAGGCTACCCCTGCCATTACAAAATCACCTCTTTCAACTGTACAGGCATGATGACCTGACAAAAATAGGTCAAGGTCACTGATATTATATACAACTCTAGCTTTGGACATTGTCTATATACATGCATCCTATATATTTGGCAAGACTAATCCAATTACTTTTCAAGATATGGAATTTTATACCTTAAAACACATTTTGGCTCATAATTTCCATCAAATTATAGGAGGCTCCACTAGTATCATTAGCAACTTAGACTTTTACCTCCCCCACAATCCCACCGAATTTGATGAGGATCTGCCACAAATTAATTGTAATCTATGAATCTGGAACATTATGTAATTAGGATGGACAGACAGACAGACATGAGCAGTTGCATAAGCTCTGCGACCTTTGGTCAGCAGAGCTAAAAATTATATACCTTTAGTTTGATCTATTGTTTTGTTAGTCAATTACTACACTGATGGAAGCAAACTGCCTTCTTCACTGACCACTTTTCTACAATGACGGGAGGCAGTGTGCCTTAATCCCAGATAATCTGCTATTGTTCCTAGACTAAAAAATATAAAGGTCTGGTGTACGTGTAAAGGACATTAAAATCATTTCATAGAACTTTCGACAAATCTTTGACTAAATTTTCTAGTAAATTTGCATTCACCTAAAGTAACTTTTCAGCCAATTTCTCATTTGAGCATATGTAATTTCAACCATGACCTTTTTTGCCTTCACTGATTTATCAACAAAGTCAGTTTTGGCAATGTGGTATTGGACAATCAGTCCTGGATCCCCTTCAAAAATGTCTATATTTTCTAATTACATGTAGTACGCAAAGCTCTGAAGGGTGGGGTCAAGATCTATGTACCTTTTTACCACATGTTGTAAATGTTGGTCAACATTTGGGCACAAATCAACATTTCTGGAGTACTCTTTTGGGAGGGAGTGGGTTGATATAGACAGTGTATTCTGTGGACTAATGTGAATATGTTGACAATTTTTTTTCAATGGCCACACGCCAACTCCTAACATTGTTGTGCATTTCATGTCATTTTGGCCATTTTCATTTAACAGATGCATCACGTTGAGGATATATGTCTAAAGACCACTGTATCATCTGTCATGAAGGGTCTCCTTGGTCCCATCTATTTTCTTGATTTATGATAACATGGTCATTCTGAGGGAAAGACATTCTATTTGGGACACGATTGACTCTCAGTGAATTTCAATGGGCAGTTTGAATGTAACACCCACGTTATAATCCGCCGGCTTCCTGCACGTGTGCTGGGACATACACCCACCAGCATCATTTATTTCATTAGCTTTAACTTTTTCATTAGCAGAAAAAAAGACTGACTAGATGAATGAATAAGATGCCAAACTGCTAAAAGGAACAAATATAATGAACAAGAAGACCATAACTGTTTTATGCTCTGCAGGATGATTGCAGCAATACTGGAGACAGTAAAATAAGAGTGGCAAAATTCAAGATTGTCCAATTGCAAAGTGTTACATGTACATCTTCACAGTGCTTTTAGACACATCTTACATCATGTAACAATGACACACAGTGCAACCATGTTGAAAGACTACCCCTAAGGATGAAAACTGTGGTATTTCAAAACAGGTGGACTTTCATAGGAGGTACAAATAAGAATTTAAAAGTACTGAGCTCAGTATCCTGGGAATGTAGTCTCTTATAACAGGTGGTACTTCATGTGAGTGGCATGGCTGACAAGACAGGGACCACTGTATATGTCATTTAAATTGCTCGGTTTTTGAGAATGGGTTTTAACAAACAGTAGGAAAAACTAAATTTATCATTAAATTAACCTTTTGCCCCTTAAACAAGCCAAAACCGGCTGCTGACCAAATGTCGTCTGCTTGAATGTTTTCAACTTTCAACAGTAATGGAAAACAATAAGAATGAAAATTGTAGATGAAAGCTATTAAGATAAAACACATGTGCCCCAGATCAACAGCTTTCCTAATCCTTGGCAGGGGTTGGGCACTAAGCACCCAGCCTACATCAAGGAAAGCTGTTGTGCTGGTCTCAATTCAAGGGGGAAGTGGTTAATACACCTACTACTTGCAGTACCCTTATCCACATTCTCTGCTTAGAAACTATGATAATTCAATTTTTTAGCAGAGAGCCAACTACCCGGTAGACCTTTTCCCAGTTTAAATGTGACAACTGAGGCTAATGTTCCTTTCATGCTGAGGCATAAAGAAGGAAATGAACATTTGTATAGAAAAAAGTTGATTGTTTTGGGAGTTTTGCATGCATTAACGCTGACAAAATCTAGACAGCAAGACACATTGATAATGAGTCACATATTTGTACATACAGCCCATGAATACCTTGGGAGATCCATTATATTTTCATCCATTTTCTGTTTTCGTCTCTAAAAACAAAAGAGTAGTATATGTCAATGACTGAAAGACCTCTGAATTTGAACATGTTAGTAACGCCCTTAAACAACGGGAACAAGAACTATGTAATTTGCAGTGTTTCCCATTTTTGGCGAAGTTATTTGCTGCCAAAGGTTGCTGGTTCAAGTCCTGGCCGTTCTGTGGTCACAAAACATAGCTAATGTCCTGTGCATCCCTGATCAGTCAGGCACCAATTGTGGGCTGGTAATCTTATCAATATTTGGTAATGACATGAGACCATTCCTATACATATTACCACTACCTGGTAATCATACATTCATTATCACTGTGCTTTTATTTAACTCATTCCATACCAGTCCCTGATTTTTCCGTATATTTACCTAGATTTAAGAGGAAATTGCATATTTAAATTCTTCATGAAAAGAGCTTTCATTCAAGTACCAACATGCCTATTGTCTTAAGTCAGTGGTTCTGGCACTGCCAGGCAAGTCATGCTGCAGCTGCTGCAAGGGCAGCTGCAGCATGACTCGCCAGGCAGTGCCAGAACTACTGACTAAGGCTTGTGACCATAGTATGGAAAGAGTTAAACTAAGAAAAGTAGTCAGTGTGAAATTTTTATTATTCACAATCTGTCATGTCAGTCTGAAGAACTTCTCCATTGTCTATTCTTGCAAGTAGAACACATTTTGGAGTGCACTGCACAACACCTACAATAAACAAGACATTTTAATCACCATTTGTGTTGCATAATACCTGTATGTGGAAGAGACTGCATGTTTTGATCAAGTTCAGGAAAAGTATCAAACATAAACAAATTCTGGCATCTGTAAATTGTTGCCAGATGTGGTGTCTTCACAACGGAAATGTTGCCTTTTCACTGAGCAACCCCAAACTTTCTGCCAGGCCTGCTAATTAAAGTCTCATTAGCACCTGCTGAGCCAGCCCTGGTACTTCAAGTTGTGTCACTGGGTCAGTTTCACTGCTACATAATATATTTTGGGTTGGATGCATACTGGGAATCCTATATGCTAGAGCATGGTTGCAGAAATGCAAGACTTGACCTCCTTTGATGATGAAGGATGCTCTTTATAATCAGGGTTTATTGATAAAACAAAAAGCATATTGTGCTGCCATCTAGTGGCAAAAGACCAACAAGCTGAAAGGAACTACCATAAAAAAAGTAATTTGCAATAATGAAATCATCACAAAATTACCACAAATAGGTAACATTACCAGCATTGCAGGCTGGTGCCTGACTGCTTATATCACTCAAAAACTGAATAAAGTAATGATGCATGCAGTGATCAGCATCTGGTTGAACACCACAATGGCAGCATTCTAATTGTACACCAGATATGTCAAAGCAACCAAGAGGCCCCTAGCTGGGAAAACTACTCTCCTTTTCAGCATAATTAGCATAAGTAAACTCATGGAAATAGAGCAAAGATGTTATCAGTCCACTAGTTGGCCTTTGAAGTACTGGGTATAACACTTGTACAATCTTTAAGCATGCTGAACCTATCATGAAGCAATACACTGTAATCCCATGTGTTTATGTGCATGCACACTCTAGCACCAGTAATATTGTCAGACCCCAGGGAGTCTGATGACACCAAAGCCTGTCATAAATTTAAGGTTTGCCATCTGTGAATGAATTCTTCACTGGATCTTCAACCAGTGCCAAGTACATGTAAAAGCAGTTATGTTACGGCCCACACCAAAATCAGCAAAGAGTACATTTAAGCGAGACTTGAAATATTTCCACATAGGCAAAAGCCAATTTATGAATCCACACATCATTTTTGTGTAATTACTTCATTATGTACCTGATGTCTGTGAAAGAATAAGAAAAGGCCCGTAACAGCTAGTTGTCCCCCTCAATATCCACCAATATTCATAATCATCAATTAACCCACAAAAAGGGTTTTGATTAATTACCAATCATAAAGATCCGACACGTGAAAATGACATCTCTATTCTTTGCCTCATGCTTTGTGGGACTTCATTGGATTGGCATTACAGATTGATAGATGCATATAATGGTAATATTGAATGCATGTACAGGCCTGATGATATATTCACCTTCACCTACCAACAATTTCATATATAATTTCAACCTTTTATTGTTATGCATTTATCACAAGTGGTGACCAAGGATGACATCTTCATTAACCCTACTGGTAGGATATTTGTATGCTTCCATCAGTTGGTGATGAACTGGAAAGGTTAAAGTTTTGTCTGCTGCATGAGCAGCTTTTATCACAGAAGACTTACAGCCAGTCTGTCTGAGCATGCAATAATGCTGTTTTTTGTGGGAACAATGTGTGTTTTTACAACTTGCTTCAATTGATCAGCAGTGTCATCTATATACAGTGAAACCTCATTAAAACGACACTCAGATATCTGACATATTCAATATAATGACTAATTTTCATGGGAAAAGGTTTATTTTCTTTGTTATTTGACTCATTTATCTGGCATATTCAGTTATCCAACACATTTCTCAGGGAACAGATGGTGTCATTATAGTGAGTTTTCACTGTACATGCTGCATTACACCTTGAGATTTTTGCTGCAAGACTCACAGCCATGAATTTCTATTTGTCTGAGACACATTAATTGCTATTCTGGTCAAAATGGAATTTTATAAAAATCCATCCTAATTGACAGTTTGACAAAATCCTTTAATTGGCAAATATCAGTTATAACACATACAAAAGACACTGTAAATATGGATGTAAATTAAATCTGGAAGCATTAAGTGTGGCTGCCGTCTGCTTAATACATACTTCCATTCAAACATATGTCCATCGCATAAAATGTCAAATAATTCTCATCAATCATAACTTTACCTCATGCAAGGAAATGAAAATCCCGTTCATATTTCCTGTCAAGATCAGTGAATGTCCTGAATGGAAAGAAAAAAATTTTAAAAAAAAGTTTTCTGAATAATCGTGGTTATATGTTTGTTAATCCCTTTGTCTCCTCAGTAGAACATGAAGACTCCTGCCGTCTTTGCATGCTGACCACTTAGAACCTTTTGCTTCCGTGAAGGAAATAAAGAATAGTAGTCACCATTGGATTGGCCATTTATATTCCAGAAAAACTTTTGGTTTTGTTGCATAGAATTTTGGCTGGTGTCATTGCAGGTCAGATGATGCATCATCATAGCTGTTTAATTAATAAGAGTTTAAAACTCAAGTGGGTCAAAAAGAAATCTAAAAAGATATGGTATATTTTAAAAATTTAGTTTTTTGGTTTTTTTTTTTAAGGGGTATGTCAGATATACTACTGTGCCCAGTGGCAGCAACTACATGTTCTTCCTATGTCACGACATTTTCAACCAATGAATGGATCAGGTTTTGTTCATACTCCAGGTGTCTCCGCGTGTAAAAGGTGGATATTGGGGAGAAGGGTAATAGATACTATCTCTGATTATTAACAAGTATCAAATGCTGCAACTTAGGTAAACTTGCCCAGGACATTTTTGATAGAAGCATTCTTGTTCATTGTGTACATGTACATGGACGATGTGTATAAGAATTAACTCTTTCAGTGCCACCTTTTGAACTGAGTCAGCAGTTCCACAGGGCATTTTTGGTACAATGAACCGAAAGCACATGCTGAGGAAAGCTGTTGACCTGGACTTTTATATTCTATGAAACTACAGACATGCTGGTACTTGAATGAAAGGTCTTTCCACAAGGAATATGAATCTGGCACCCTTACCATAATTCAGAGCTGTTCGTTTGAAGCAATTCCATTTTGGTCACAGTTGACAAGTGCAGAAAAAGTTAAAGCAGATTCTGACTTATAGCCACATTAGCACCAGCACACAAATTCTTTTAATCCTCTGAGTGATGCTCACCAAAACAGTCAAACGTCAAAGTTATCCGAATTATTTTAATGATTCCACCTCCAAAGGCCTTGGGCAAAATTAAAAGGCATGCACCCCCAACAGGATTCTGCATGTAAAAAAAGTGTCCCAGTGGGTTGGCATTTTAAAAAGAATTCACAACTTGATCCCTACTGATGGAACATCTGGTGTATAGGTTTGTACATACTGTTGTGGTGTTACCAGCTAGCTGACATGGATTTTTGCGGTGGATGTGTGGATGGCGTGCCAATAAGAGCTTACACTCACGGAATCAGTGAACTACAAAAGCAGGCAGCACCTCTTCTTCTCAAATGGTAAATTAGTGATTTTTTCTAGTGCAATGAAATGGATGCCATCTGAGGAGAGAGTCCAGTTTAAAATGTGAGTGCTGGTGTATTAACTTAGAGATGGGCTGCATGTGCTTGCAGTTAACCCTTTCACCCTTGAATTAAGACTGAGTCAACAACTTTCCTTGGCATGGGTTGGGAACTTAGTGCCCAAACCATGCCCTGGAAATCTGTTGACCTGGTCATATTATCTTGAAAGGTCTACTCTTAAATTTTCATCAAAATATTTTGCATTACTTTCAAAAATTTGTCTCGACATTGAAGCAGACATTTGCACACCAGCCAGTTTCAACCAGTTTGGTGGGGAGGGGGACTTAGCGCTGAGAATTTTTTCACACATGTGCATAACAAATCATTATCCTTAAAACACCAGAGCTGCATCCCATTATGACATATCAAGAGCAAATGTGAGCTCACCCAAGGATCTGGAGCTTCCAATATGAAGGGAAAGACTGTGGACTTCTTTACCTGTCAGAGTGCTAGCTTCAGGCCCATCAAGTACACTTTAAGTTCAGTACTGCAAACAACTATTTGATAAATAACATACGCTTTGAATGGACTTTATTGAATGAGTTTCAAGGATTTCTACCTTTATGATTCATGCTTGTGAATATAGTCTCTTTTCATCTTTCGTATATACATTTTCAGGAAGGGCCATTAGGAAAGCTACTGATGCACCTAATATATGTGCATGCAAGCCACGATAAATAACCTACCTACCTACGTGTACAGTGGTGCCTGTCTTGAAAGACCCCTCCAATGAGAGACTGCATATCTTTTTGAGACCGCTCTCTCAGAACACTGTGCTATCTTTTCCATGTTATTGTACCTCTAATGAAAGACCACCTGTTTTGAGAGACCACATTTTCACCTGCCCTAGGGGCGGTCTCTAAAGACAGGGACGACTGTACACACAGATATGATGCAACAATACATAACATTCCTATTTCAACTCCTACGGTGCCAATATCATTCACGAATACAAAGATTAATCGTTTATGCATAAAACATAAAATTCCAGACTTAATTAATGAAAACTACATACCTGAGACAGTCCTGTCCAAAATTCATACACATTCTCTCAAAGGATTTATACAATATGCTAAGTTTTTAATCATCAAAAACTATGAAACTAACTGCAATACCGCAAATTGATATTTGGTCTACGTACTTAAATATCCTTTTGGTTAATTGTTAACAACAAGCGTATGATGTAATAATGTGGCAAAATCTAATGTAACGCTAGGGTGGCCTGCATGATAGCGACTCCTGGGGAGTCTCAGTGTACAGTCTCCCTGGTCTAAACATTTATAATGTATTTTTCTTGTATGGATGTATGTTCTAGACCAAATAAAGCTTTTTCAACTTGAACTTCTACCTACCAACCTACCTACTAGTCTAACTCACATGTACCTGCCTACCTATCTACCTACCAACCTAGCTGCCTACCTTACCCACCTATCTGCCTACTTTTCTACCCACCTACCTATCTATGTACCTAACCGATCTACCTGCCTACCTAACATATCTGCCTACCTACCTACCTCACCTACCTAGCTGCTAATCTACATGTACCTAACCCTCCCCTACCTACATTGTATCTAACCTAAGCTACCTACCTACCTACCTACGTACATGTATCTCTTACATGTACATGTACCTCAGCTACCTACCCAAATTGCCTGACCTACTTAACCTACCTACCTACCTACATGCCCTTCTTGACCTACATATACCTACCTACTTTCCTAACCTATCTATTCATCCTGCCTATCTGTCTGTCAAATTCAAGTAGTAGCATGCTTGGTCTGAATTGGGTGGTTCCACAGATAGTTAATGGTCTGGGTTGGCAGGCGTTGAATCATATGCAATCTTAAGAAATGAGCACTTTAAGGTTATTAATATCAGCAACAGTTTTACCTTATATACTTCTACTTGTTAACCCTTTCCCTTGAATTAAGACTGAGTCAACAGCTTTCCTTGGCATGTGATCTTGGTTACTAACACCAACAATAGGGAAGGGCAGTTTCTTAAGTTTCCAGAAACCTCCATTACACGGCGCGAGTCATCGCTTTCATCCGGGTACTCGCCTGCGGGTGAACATTGGTCTCAGCGGATTTGCAAACACTGTGATAACATTGTACGTATCGGCAATCAAAGTGCCAAAAATGTTCCTTTTCACGTAATATCTGCTAATAAATTTTACACACACGAAAGATAAGATTGTATTATAGCAGAGCATGAGTGCATTTGTTCGTATGTGGTGTTAAAAAAGTGAAAAATCCATTTGAACTGCGGTGACCGGGAACCGCATTCTGCTTGTTACATTCCTGCTAGCACCACTCGACTATGTGAATGGTCGAAAGAAATGCAACAATAAAGAATATTCTCCGACAGCTATTAAGATAATGCAATGATCACACATAACAAATTATCGACATAGCACATAATATGGACTCAACAGCATGGGGATTTCGTAAGACTCCTGTTGCAAGGATTGTCATGATTATGAGTTACACTTGGTTATTTCATACGCCAAGAAAAATGCTCAGTTTTGCACCATGCGTTAACACATCATAGTATGTGACGCTACTCAGGTTGACCCGCTATTGAATACCCGGATGAAAGCTGTCCGCAGCGCCACATGGCGGTCAATGAGAGAACGCAGAGTTATTGCTCTACCATATTCTCAGTCAAATTAGTTTTCACGTTACTGCTGAGATTAGTGAAAACACTGAAGCAGACGACATTTAACCAACAGCCAGTTTTGGCCTGTTTAAGGGGGAAAAAAGTTAAGATACATGTAGGTCATGTTCCAGTTAACTTCACAGGCAGCTGTAGCATGACTTACAAGACAAATCTCTCACTGGGTGCTTCACCACCATATGGTATAGCATTAATTAAGTTACAGATTCTCTGATGCCAAAGAGAAATGACAATGTTCTATTCCCATAGCTTAAACATTTCTGTCTAGTGCATAAATTTGCATGTATATATCTTTTGGCTTACAGTTTTCTTTTATCAAATACAAAGAAAGTTGTAGGGATTTTTGAAACATTCAAGGTAAATGATACAATATAAGAGCATCCCTGTATATATAGAATCTGCTACAATGGTAAATGTGACCTGTATCGAATACATGTAAATACAGTGTAGCTGTCTGGATGACACATATTTTCAGTCCCTATTTCATCAATTGGCCCCACAGACCTGACAATGACCTTGACATGCAAGTCTGTAACTCTAAGACTCTTAAAATTCCCTTGACATTATAATGGCAGTAATTCCTCCACAACCACTGTGTCCAAAATGTTGTAATAGCTCCAAAATTACATGTATCTTGAGGAAGTTAGCAATTCTGGCTTAGGAGCTTGGCTATTATACAGGCCAATTACATGTACCTGGCACTGATTAGGGTCAAGTGTAGTGTAGATGCTGTGCATTTTCCTGAACTTCTTACAATACCTTTGTGCTGCATGCTTCTAAAGCATTCTCCTTGTCTTTGGTTCACACAGATTGTAGTTTTTCATCTTAAAAAAAATAGAACCATTCTTTGTCCTGTTTTATAACAGCGCAACGTGTTTACGAAGCAGGGACAGTCATATTGTGTGGCAAATAACAGTGGTCTCCCCCAGGAGGTCAGTGACTTTTGTACGGGTCAAAGATAAAGGTCACAGTGATCTAGTTTTTGATATGTGACACACCCCTATCCTAACAAGTATCTACACACCAAGTTTTGTGTCTCTGGAGCTTATAGTATATACATTGTGGGATTTATGACCTGCACAAACATTTTATATGACAGGGTCACAGGACTATGGTCAAAGTCAAACTAAAACCATGGTCACAGTGACCTAATTTTATGTGCGAAATCTATCCCAAGAAATATCAACATACCAAGTTTGGTATTTCTAGTTTGTACAGTGCAAGAAATATGGTCCACCTAAGCATTTTCTATGTTAGGATCAAAGGCCAAAATTCAAGGTCACTGTGACCTAATTTTTGCATGCGACTCCCCCTATCCTCACACCAATTTTGTATCTACAGGCATAGGTATTACAGTATAGGAAATATGGCATTCACAAGCATTTTTATGACAGGGTCAAAGGTCAAAGGTCAGAATGGCTAATTTTGGTACATGACACAATCCTGTCCCAAGGAGTATATCCACACACTGAGTCTGGTGCAGCTGCAGTAATATGGTAAACAGAATACATGGCCCAGTCAAGCATTTTCAGACTGAAGTATAACAGGATGTAAGGACAGACAGACAGACAGACACAGTGCAGTCATGCAGTTGCAGTTCCTGAACAGAATGGATGAATTTTCCTTGGATTTTCTCTACATAGATGAACGCATAAAATATAAGAAATTAGTCCTTGTGTACAAAACATTGAATGGCCTGTCACCAGAGTATATGAAACAAATGTTTGCACATCTTAAAGATGTTCATAGTGTGATCTCAAGATCGGCTAGAAAGGATAATCTCTACCTTCCTCGACCCAAAACAGAGTATATGAAAAGGGCTTTGTGTTATGATGGTGCAGCTACAGTACCGCCGGAAAGTATTGCTCCATGTCCACGCGTGCGCCTCGCGCGGGTCTCATGTTACCCGGCGGAGGACCCCGGGTGGTACCACGCTTGGCGTGGTGCTTGCTGAGTAATAGGTCGCGAGGTCACACGTTCAAGGCCTGTGGTAGTGGAACCTCGCGAGGTCGCACGCCCGAGGCGTCTGACTGAGGGCCCTACCTGGCACCGCAGTCAGACTCGTCACTGCGTTTGAAACAACAATCCAAATATTCGCGATAGGCCTAATTAATTTTTTTCCGTGAAACATTCATTGTACCTTGGACATTGAAAAAGCTTCATTTGTCGCCCTATCTTTATATTATACACTTGAAATATTTTACTTCTGCCTGTACGTTTGGTGGACATGCACCAGGAAGCAGCACTATCAGCATGTGACGTCAAGTTTCATATCGTAGAAACAATTGTCAATGCCTGCCGGTGAGCAAATCATGGCTTTCTGCACAAAATGTTACGATCAAAATTTTGTTTTTAATTTCATGTTACTTCCTTTGACGGCAATCGTACAGTTCCCGTGCCCCTGATAATGCCGAGAGTGTGATGTCACAAACATTACCCACAGATTTCAATGACCAGTGCTCATCGGTTTTTCAGTACAGATTTCCAAACGCGAATATAAAATCTTCAGACAAACCTATTGGTCTATTTCTTTTCAATTACCATGTAAACGTTATTAGGATATTGCAGACTAGCATGGTAACAGAAACCATATAAAAACTGAGATCTTTCACATCCACATCCTCATAAAAAGAGAAACAGAAATCAAACTCAACCTCAAACAAAAAAAAACAACAAAAAAACTTTATCGTTTCCGTTCCTTTGATCAGGAATTCTACCACATCTTACACGTGCAGACTTGCAGGACATGATACAGTACATGTGCCTCCACATAAAAACACTACAGGATAAATAATCAAATTTAAAGGTGGGCGAGAGCTCCTCCGGCTCCTCCATGGACCTAGTTGTCAACTGCTAAGCTCTATGACCAGGAGACTTCTATACAAAGTGCATAAAAAGAAAAATAATTGCCAATTTCGCCACAAAATACTTTCTTTTTAATCAATTATGAGATATCCAAAATGGAAGAAATTGCTGAGGCCAGTGAGGGCCTACTTGACACGTTGGCCGATGTTCTGAGTCCACGTGGCTCATGAATATTAAATGAGCATGTTGCGGGGCTTACAAAATTTAATTCAGGGTGGTCATGCAAGGATTGCATCATGCAAGTAGATTTATAATGAAAGTCTCAAGAAAAGTAGTTGCTACATGCTGACTTAACATTTGTTAGACAATATAGGAAGTGTGCCACTGAAAGTAACAAACGAACAAAAATTATCTGATGACTGATCACGGTAAATTCACTCATTTTCAATTAAGTTTCCTGTGTCGACACCAGCATTTGGCAGTGTCCTGGAAGAAACAAGTTTTGACATCCAGACTGTTACAAATGTACAGGTTCGTCCGGCAAGGCTAATCTCATTAGGATCTTGTGTTTAGTAATTAAGTACTCAGACACCATGATAAGCAAGCAGCGGGGGAGCAATAAACCCATGCATGTGTGTATTACGCTGTCAGACCGCTCTGGTTTTTTCTACAATTTTTGTTGTGAGAGAGAGAGAGAGAGAGAGAGACCCACACGCCGGTCTGGACCATGCAGATGGAAGTCTGGTCTGCAGAGCTGTCAATCATTTGCTTGCCGTCCTGGACAATCTCGTGACGCAGGCAACTGGCAAGGTGCCAACATTACCACACCACACAATTTGCAGGTTTGGGGGCTGTTTGAACTTGAAGTAGCGTCGGTTGCAAGGAGCTGGCTTCAAACTTTCAGTTTTAAACGCGTGCCTTTGGCACAACAAAAGCTGGTCATACCTATATGCCGACACGTCAAAGTATCGTTACATCAGGAAAAAAAAAAGAGAGAATGAAAAAAAGAAAACAACAGGTCAGAACTGGCGGACAAACTTTGATGCCGAAATACAATGACAAATTGAAATGTGGCCGACAAATGATCGACCCATTCAAGCACCGGCCCGGGGCCTAACTTGTGCAGGGATGATGTGATGACCACTGTCTGATGATCAACACACACACACTTGCACACACACAATTTCTTGCTTTTGCACTTTAACAAAGTTTCAGATCTTGCGATGCGAGTTATATGGGACCAGTACATGGTGACAGTCATTTGAAGTGCCGGCATCATTAATACTGTCAGCTGGGCATTTTGACATTACAATGTATCTATCCTTGATTTCCCATTTAATTACGATGAATTTGTGTGTGTGTGTGTGTGTGTCTTTTCTTCCTTGCCACGTGACGGTGATTGTAAAAAGTTACGGCGACTCAGAAATGTATTCAATTTAGGCCTCATGTGTAACAATGTACATGAATCAATGATTCCACACATGATACAGTCATCAAAATCAAATGCAGAAAGATTGCAAGCGAATGAAAAATACCAGTCCGTTGTTACCATTTTGCTAACGGAGGGTATACAGTGTCAGTAGGCTTCCTGGTAGGCCCGGAACAGTTGCATGGAACTCTGATCAAAATTGACCGGAAGAAGAGGGCTATCGCACGTTAAAAAAATTATCATTTCATGTTAAATTATGTCGAAGTTAATATTAATTCTTCTGTATAGTATACATAAGAAAATGCTAGCCGTGATGCCCTGTTGACATTAATGGACTCGCCCGTTGTCATGGGTGACCACAGCATGACCACGAAGAGAATTTTTCTGGGGCACGGTTGGTCACGTAATCGATATTTTCCAGAAACTGAGAAACGGAAGCCTGCATGTCTGGCGTGCCACCGGCAAACAAGTCGAAACTTTTGTTATCTTTGTAGTAGCCGTGGAAGTTTTCTTGGTGCTTTCTAATCAAATTCAGTGTGCAGGTAATCTGTTCTACGCTTTGTGATGTGCAAGCTCACTGTTAGCAAGGAGGGTAGTCTAAGTGCACCCTGACCAGGGATGCAGCCTAAGTCAAGCATACGGCCTCACGCAACCACACCCACACGGCCACTAAATATCCTCACAAAATTGCAATTGTCTTTTAACTTTTCGTTGTATTCCAACATAGATCTGGATGTATTATGGCAGTATATCTAACACCCAAGGACAGGTACATGTTATTTCGTTACCGTCAGGCTGGAAATGCTGTCGTTCTACAAAACTCGTTTTACCAGCCTTGTTGCTTTATTATATTGGTTGCTGTGGGCCATTGCCATGGCATTGTGACTGGCTATGTTAATTGTAATGAACATTATCATCTGTACATTTGCAACGGACGTGGAAAACCTTTTCCTTGGAAAATAAAACTATTGGTATGAAAATATTGATCGGTCAGCAAATATTCATTTTATTTTTGTAAAGTTTCTAATAAAATGAACAAAAAAAAAAAAAAGAAAAGAAAAAAAGAAAAATACCCATCAAAATAGTTACGGAGGTAACGCACATTTGCCCGAGTTTTCACAGATTATGAGAGGTCATCCCACGAGAGAGAGAGAGAGGGGGGGGGGGGGGACAAAGCCTGGCAGATCATATATAACCAAATGTATTCTATCTGTAATGTCTATAATATGCTGGTGTCTCTTAATCAGACAGCAACACCCAGCATGCACGCTCCTAAAACTCGTAAAGTCATGTAGGCCTATAACAATCTCGTATGCTTGTGCGTTCACACTGCATTCATGGGCCCCTTGCTCCCCTCCTCCTCTCCACAGCAGCACCATTTAATTAACCTCAACTGATATTAAACCCCAACAGTTTCTCTCTGAAGAGTCAACTGGTTTGACGCCGTTAATAAATTTGCTGAATATACAATTTTTTTTTAAAAGTAGAAAACTCGTATCTGATGTCGCCTGTATTCTTCCACTCTTCTCTTTCCGTGGTATGAGCTTTGTTAAAATTCCCACTGCTTAAATTAAATTTCAAATCACTCATGTTCTCTCTGTATACACACACACACAAAGAATGTTCAACTGGAGCCAAACAACAGAAATTGATATCTTTCAGTTATAAAATTTTAAAGAAAGGAAAAGAAATAGATGAGAAAAAAAATATGATTTCATTCTCCTGTAGTAGATTCAATTAGATCTTCTGTCTGTCTCCCTATAGAAGCCAAATTATCAGAGAAAGGTCACAGGGACAAATTTATTTAAAGAAAGAGTACCTTTTCAGTGATGTGGGCCTAATGTAATTGAAAAAAAAAAATGAAAAGGAATGAGAGAAGCTTTTCATTTGGGTTTATCAAAAAAAAAACAACAACAACAACAAATCATGACAATCAGAGCACCTTGGCCGCGTAATACACACATGCATGTGTTAATTGCTCCCCTGTTGTTTGGTTATCAGATCGTTATCAACAGACACTGATCCCTTTACCGCAATGATGATTGACCTGGGAAAAAGGCAAGAGTGGACTCTTCATTCTTCGGCCCATACAAATGCATCACAGTAATGTTCTCTGTGTTGTTGGCCCATGTGTCTTTTCGTGTCCGAGAACCCGACTTAAATATTTGTCATCATGCAGCAGTATGATGTCGGGCCATTAAACACTTCACACTTATCCCTTTATTGGTTAGACCAGAACTTACAGAAGACCAAGTTAGCAGTTTTCCATGCATGGTGTGCGCATACCCTTTGCGCCCAGACGGGAACCTGTTGACTGTGGTTAGGCCCGTTTCATGGAGTCCATGGGTGTTATCATCCTGTTCGGTTTTCTCTCTAGCCCCCTCCCAAAACAAACGAAAAAAAAAGAGGTGGAGGAAGGGAGGGGCAACAGAAGAGGAGAGAGAGAGAGAGAGAGAGAGAGAGAGAGAGAGAGAGAGAGAGAGAGATAGAGAGAGAGAGAGAGAGAGAGAGAGAGAGAGTATGGAAACTACTGTCATACTGATTCAGAAGGCATATACATGTAGATGTATTTAGATTTTGATGAGAGAATAGGATTATCAAAGTATCAATGATGTATTTAAAAATTCAGTTGTGGATTCCGTTGGGTTCCTACGATATATATACAGTGTACCAGTGTTGCTAAGATTAGATAAGATGCACGACATGAATGAGTGACTATTCGACTGCACCGCATACACAACAGGGTAATATGTCTGCCAACACAACACGACAAAACAAGATATAATGCAATACGCACATCACAATCCTATAAAACACATAACATATTCAGCATATACAACACATTACAAGCTGGAGTAAAGTGTCACTTGCTTCGGGAGATCAGGATTGAGGGAGGGGAACTCCCAGCAGTGATAGGGGTGAGGGTGAAGGTGCAAGGGGGGGGGGGGGGCACTGCATTGGTTGGTACCTTGGAGGAAAGTTAGTGATTCCTCCAAGGTTGGTACATTGTGTATATGCCGCTACATCATAGGATATATACTTTTTCAACAAATTGGTATCGAATGGGTCATCAAAACAAATACATTTGGTACAGACCGGGTATAGAAAAAGCCAACAGCTGCCTAGCACACACAGGCAGGGTGTTGTTTTTACTAATTGCAGCCCTGTAATTAGGTCAGGATTTGCTCATTGTGGGCCTCCATCTTCTCAGTGACAGAAAACAAATACTACAAGTTATCACAATAGTATACCAGCCGTCTGCAAAAAGGTTCCACGCACAGTTGGGTTTTTTGGTGGATCACATACATCTTGGTTATTTATATATGTTTAAATTCGCCATATACAATGCAAATTTGTATTACCTTTAAAAATTCATAATAAAGTGAGAAGCAGTACAATATAAATCGAAACGAATACAAGAATCTCATGACACAAACAAATCAGAGTCAAGAACCATTAAATCTATTGACACCTGAATACGGCACCATCAACGAGATAAACATACTGGCTATGATGTGCTTACAAAATGAAGATTTCAGTGACTTCTTGGAAAGAAAAAACTGAAAATCCCTTTTGTCTCTTGTGTTTACTAAATTTTGAAGCATGCTGACTGACAGGATGTCATTAAAATGGTCTAGAAAAAACTGTGTTTGGAGCGTATGAATGAATGAAACTAATATCAAATAAAACATTTGGGACCAAACAGATGTTTGGTTTGCACTGTAAAAGCGCTTTTTTGTGTGTGCTTTTTTTTTTGGGGGGGGGGGGGGGGAATCAAAGGCACAAAGCTCTCTCTCTCTCTCTCTCTCTCTCTCTCTCTCTCTCTCTCTCTCTCTCTCTCTCTGAAAACAAAAATTGTAGAAAAAATCAGAGCGGTCTGACAGCGTAATACACACATGCATGGGTTAATTGCTCCCCCGCTGCTTGCTTATCTGGTGTCTGAGTACTTAATTACTAAACACAAGATCCTAATGAGATTAGCCTCTCTCTCTCTCTCTCTCTCTCTCTCTCTCTCTCTCTCTCTCTCTCTCTCTCTCTCTCTCTCTCTCTCTCTCTCTCTCTCTCTCTCTCTCTCTCTCTCAGTTGTGGAAAAGCTGAGTGCTAGGTTGCGTTCTTTGCCAAACTGAAAATTAAATATTACATTTACCGATGTTGTTGGGTAGTGCCGCTGGAAAGATCAAGCATTGTGGATTCCTGGAGTATGTTCCTTGTCAAATCACACTCTTTGTATTAAGAACGTGCACACATTTCACAAAAGATGATGTAAAAAATCCTGCCATGAACAGAAAGTTAGGTGTGCCCAAATGTCGGACAAGAGAAGGTATTTGGCTCCACGTTATTTTGGTTCACCTTCAAGCTGAAAATTATGTCCCAGCCCTTGACTGTGAGAACTTCATTTTTTTTAATACACATCGGGCCTAGATTTACAACTTTATTTTGCAAACTTCGCTGCATCGGTGCTGAATAACACCTGCCGACTATAGTGGACATTTTATATCTAAAAACTGGCATTGTGTCTAAACATATGCAAATTTCAAAATTGGTCAACAGATCGGGGGTCAGATTACATATATGCGTGCGTCCTGCGTCATAGACGCAAAAAAATGAAAAGACGCCTGGAAATTAATAAAACATTGTCATTTTGCGTCTCTGCAGACGCACGCACAAAATACACGATGCATTTTGAATGATACAACAGCAATAATTAACTCAAACTTAGCAACTTTGCGGTCACTGTGTTTTGCATCGTCCACCATTTTCATAATTATGTAGGCCTATTATACCGGTGTAATCCCATGATCTTCGTCTCTCTTTGTAACAGGCTCTGTTATATTTGCTAAGAAAAAAATATTCCTGGGGCATCCCTCCAAAAATTCCCCAGAATGAGAATAGATACATGTACGTCATTTCATCTCATTATACATGTAAATATGCGGAGAGCACTTCCAGGCTCCGCGTTGGGTGGATTTGATCATGTGCCGCTCACTATCCAATCAAACTCGTTGCCCATGTGCCTGTCTCATGTTCGCAATGTCGGGACGGTACAACTCGGCTTTACGCAAAGATAAGTAGACCAAGATGTTCAATTTTCACATCATATTTTCAACAAAAAGACTTCATCGAACAAATCTAGACACAAATAAAGGCACGAGTGAAAATTCCGTACGGAAGACAGGGAAAATACGCAGATTAGTCACTGCATGGTCACACGTGGACGAAGCGAAGATGTGTTGCTGATCGCTGTCTCCATTCATTGCGTCACGTCGTTATTGATGTTTTTTTTTTAAACAAAATTTGGTTGTTTTGTGCTGATAAAATTGGAGGGGTTTTTACCACATCTTGTGAACGGATAGCAAATTTATCATTAATTTCCCAGAATTGGGCGCGTCATGGCTATATAGGAGAGTCATAAGCCTAACCATAAACAACAATAAAAGTAAATAAAAAAAAAAAAAAAAAAAAGTACGGGTATTCTTTCCTGCAGCAGCAAAATAACTACTGATCAGCTCCACCAAAACTGATCGGTATACGCGCAGGCTCCAAGCCCATGTTAATTATTTTATTTACAGGAAAATACACGGTCTTAACTTTTCGTCAGAAGTATGATCGGGTATCCTCTTTTGTAGACGAATTTCATTTTCCATTGCTGAATTCATGCGAGTTACACTCGGCCGTGGTCCGAAGTGACCCTCGCCCGTGGTCCGAAGTGACCCTCGCCCGTGACCCTCGCCAGTGACCCTCACAAGCAAACAACCGAGACCCACGCTGGTTCAGCGTGAGCCTCGGGCGAGACAGATTTAACACTCGGGTGACCCTCGCCGGGGCCACGCGAGAATTGGAGCAAGACTTTCCGGCGGTACTGTACATGGAATCAGTTGCCAAATGAAGCCAGAAGTTCTGCTACCTTGTTATTGCTTAAGAGAAATTGTACCAAGTATCTGATGTCACTGCGTGAAGTAGGCAACTAATTGTTCACACTGTTGTAACTTTGCTGTATATTGCATATACTTAACTGTGTATCTCATTGATTTAAGAGGGCCTCAGGGAAGATTAGTGTTTTGCTACACTAACTGAGCCACCCTCTCAAAATAAAGATCTATATATATATATATAATGGACCCTGACATTCGAATCCTCCACATTTATTAGACCCAAGTATCAATGATCAAGTCCAATCAGAATAATGTCATTCACAACAAAGGTTACTTGAACAAACATGAGCCTGACCAAGGAAAAAATTCCCTGAATGTATCGTATAAAGTTCTCATCCTCAGTGAAAAACAACATTTGAGTGGGTGAAAAATGTAACTTTCTTTAAAAGTTCAACCAGAAATCCAGGAATTTCTGTAAGTCTACGACACAAAATTCCCTGAAATCCTGGAATTCCATGAATAGGCTCATCCCTGCTTGAATAAATGCCGAGAAAATGACAATTTCACAGAAATCTGCCTTAATCGTCATGTTTGGTATTTTTGCCTAGAAACACAGAGGCCCTTTCATCTTCACTCTTACTTTATCATTCCTTTGGTAAATGGTTGGGAAAAGCAAAGGTACTTCCATTCTGCACCTTAATCATGGAGTTTTTTGGGGCATTTTTACTTTACATAACAGTACTTTTGGACCTGTATCCACTATCTGGGCAACCTTCTCCACTAAGCTCCATCTCTGAATTAGTACAGGCTCTTGGCTCCTGTGCCTAGTGTTGCTACTTAATTCATAGCCTGGGGGTGACTTTTGTGTCTGATACAATATTCCTATTCTGGGGCCCACTGCCACCCACGACTGGTAATTTTTTTTTTCGGTAATGTTCACACTGGAAAAGTCCCATTATATATTGTACATTATATTCAAGCAACAAATTAACCTTCTGTTAACACTAATCGCACATATATTTTGGATACTACCTCTTCAAAATATCCAATCGGGACTAACCCATGGACTTGGCTGCTGTTTTGAAAATTGTGGATTCTGCAACCAATGGTTTGCAAATGTGGAGAGTAATGGAAAGATCTTGGGGGATGTATAACACATGAAACCAAAAGTCTACTTTGCAAATATTTCAGAGCATCAAAAATGATATGATATACATGTATGCTGTATTATGGTGACTGTATAATATTTATTGGGCCTCTTACTCCCACAATGCATTGCACCATGTTCACAATGGTGCTCGCCAATACATGCATGATTTTCCAGGGTATCGTGTCGCATTTGGATTTGTAACCAACGATGACAACTGCTTCAGACACAACCGAAGGGGCAGATTAAAGTTGAGATAGTATGCCATGTTTTAAAAATACTTTACTAACTGTTTGCCCTGGTAACTCTGAGAATGGACACCTGGAACTAGCAAAATATTATGATAATGATCAGCCACCAACTGTGGCTATGCAGCTATGTTGTTTCACCGAGCAACTGTGGCTATGCTGCTAAGCCTATGCTGGCTCTCCATCCCAAGTATAACGTACCCTCTAGGGTAAGTTGAATTAAAAGGCTGTGCTTGAGATGACTTTAATGCAAAAAAATGGCACAAATAGCTTTCAGGGTCAATCATTTTTTATTGGAGAAGGGCGGCTTGAAACTTTTTTTTTTTTAATGTATCATAGGACTCGGGTAATTTGGACATTTGTTGAAACATGTTTAAAATGGATGTTCTTTCCCCTTTTACATGTGACCTCCTTTCGGGTCAGTTTAATTTGTTACCTGGGCACACCTGAGGTACTTGTCACAGAGAAACACCAAGGCACTTTCTCTGTCCCAACTCCGCCTCAAGGTTTACAGCATATGTGTTCAGAAATACCCAGCCACAGCGTTTAGATCGGCATTTCTCACAAACTTCAAGCTTGCGAAGAAATGCCAAGAAGCAACATATAACATGGCCCTTTCTTTGCTTGTTTCTTACCAGTGCTAGGTAAACATTAATTTCTACAGATATGCATAAAAGCTCACAAATATATGCAGAAATATGCTGAAAATGCTTCTCAACATTTTTTTCCTTCATGGTGTTAAAGAAAAGTAAATTTCTTCAATGACACCATGTAGCATGTCCACATGTAACATGTGCTAAGCATGTCCAACTAAACTTGAAATCCGTGGGCAACCCAAATCTGGTGGTCTCCCTGATGATTGTAATATAACAAAAAGGAAAACCTGTCTCTACCCATTAAAGGCAGGGAATAAACAGGAAAAAAAGTCGGACTCCAAGCTATTTCAAGGATGCCTTGAATCAAAACATACAAGCAGCACATGAACATAAATGACTTCTGGAGCTCAAAGAGTATGGAATTGGCCTAAGGGTGTCTCACTTTGATAATGGATGCATTGCAGGAAATTTGTCCTTTTTCAAAGTGTAAATGATTGGGATTAAAAATATAGTTATAAATATAATCATTTTGCTTATCTGTATCCACCACATGATTGTACATACGACTAATCATTTGTCATCAAATATTCTTGATACATCATAGCTTGGTGACCATTTACAAATCAGCCCTATCAACCCCTGTGGACATTTGTGTCCTGGGATGTGTATGAACTCTGCATGGTCATTGATGCCCTAGAAAGTTAATATATATGATGTGGTTACCACTAAAGCTCCCTTTTGTGATTCTTATTTGTTCTTAGAGGGTCCTTTAGGGGGATGTGATCGTATTGCATAAAGAATGTCAATGTTCTTTTATGGCTTACATTTCAAGTAAAATTACCCCCTCCCCCAAAAAAAAATAATAAAAAAAACAGAGTCACAAATAATGTTAAAAATGACTGATACATTTCATGATACACTGGAAAAAGGTACATGTATTGACAATAACACATCATGCAAATACCCCCTGGTAGCCCTTGTCTAACAATCTTATGGGATCTCATTGTTTGATCCCTCCAACAACAACAAGGCTGATGAATTGCCAGACTTCCCTCACATATTTCCCATTATTTCTTTCTACTTCAAAAACAAAAAACAAAAAAAAAAAAACAAAAAACCAAAAACAAAAAACAAAAAATGTGGCCCATAAATTTTGATTGTTGACAACAAAGTTAATACATGAACATCGTATGTAGCAATGACCTTGAATGAAAATGCAGTGCCAGAGAAACCATGTCCAATGAATTCTACTGATGGGAATGAATAAAATTCCAGTGCATCGTCAGTACAGTATCAGTTGTAGTCTGTTCACTGTTAATGAAATATTTAAGCCATTCAGCGGAAGAGTAATGTACGTCACTCATGTCCTTACCAGCAATGTTACATTTGTATCGGTCTGGTCAGAAGTCTGTTGAAAGGGCAGGATATGATCTCTGTTTTTAACCCTTTAGCAAGTACAACAAATTTAGACTGTAAAATCAGGTACTTCACACAAAAGCACTAACTGTTTCAGTGCCATATTTTGGACGAGTTAACAGCCTTTCTTGGCATGCTTTGGGCACAATGTACCCAGACTGTGCTGAAGAAAGCTGTTCATTTGGACTGTCATCTTCTATGTCACCATAGGCATGCATGCTTTCAATATTAATGAAAATCTATTCATGTAAAGTCAGGAAAGGCATAGCTTGCTTGTAATTATGGAAGAAACATGATGGATATAGGTCAATACTTTAATTTCCTGTAACTATGTTTTATTTTTCCCTTTAGTCAGACCAGGATATTGTCTTGTATCCCATACAATTATGGCATACACTCTACTCTACTTTCTCTGATATTTGCTGAGGAAGGTTATTTGGAAAATCTGTCCTCAATTTTCAAAGCACCAAACAAAATTAAGCCAACATGCATATGTACATGAAGAGCCTGATCTTGTTTCCTCTTACTACTCTTTCTCTAATGAATTACACACACTTAAGTTACAACCTTTCATTTTTTCAATTTCCCAAACAAATGGCAGAAAACAATGACTTGTTTGCTGGAACTTATCACAACACAGGTACACATTTCCAAGCTTTTTGATTTCATCCCCAAAGATCATATTCATACACATGTACAATCTATAAATACAATCATACTGATACACATATACAATCTATAGATACAATCATATTCATACACTTATACAATCTATAAATACAATCATATTCATACACTTATACAATCTATAAATACAATCATACTCATACATATATACAATCTATAAATACAATCATATTCATACACATACACAATCTATAGATACAATCATATTCATACACATATACAATCTATAGATACAATCATATTCATACACATATACAATCTATAAATAAAATCATATTCATACACATAGACAAATCAAAGGCAGCAAAGCTTGTAAAAAAATGTATCATGCAAATAAATCTGTGCACATGCATCTACGAAAGCACAGTGAAAACTCATTATAATGACATTGTCTGTTCCCTAAGGAATGTGTCAGATAACTGAAGATGTCAGATAAATGAATCAAATAACAAAGAAAATGAAATTTTTCCCATGAAAAGTTGTGTCATTATATTGAATATGTCAGATATCTGAGTGTCGTTATAATAAGGTTTCACTGTACTCTTAAAAATTTACATTTGAAATGCATCCAGTTCATGTAAACTTTGCTGTAATTTGCTCATGTAAGTGTTCAAGTCTATGTTGTGGCTATTTTTGGGGTCCGCTTCAGCCGATCCCTTATGTCTTGCGTTATATAACCAAGGGAATGCCAAAGTTTCCTGAAAACTTCATTGCACATGCCACTGCTGAAGTCTCATTCTACATTATTGTTCTACACTTTCTCCTCATGCCAAGCCCAAAGTTTCTTGAAAACGTCAATGCGCATACCACTGCCGAACTTTCGTTCTACAGTTTCTCATCACTCCAAACATCACATGATCCTATCATGACATCCCATTGACATCGAGGTCACACAACTTGACTTTTCATCACCCCAAACATGCTTCACTCTGCTATGACATAACTATGAGTATTAAGTAGTGTCACTTTCCCTGCAAGTTGCATGAAGCCATAGCCTGTGTCACTTGACCTCTGACCCTAACAGAGACCCAGCCTCACTGAACGTGCATACATGTAGCTGAGATGTCTGTGAGGCTTATTTACATGAAAATGATATATAGTAAGAGTAACATATTGATACACAAAATATACTTCTCCATCACAATTCAGCATAATTGTTTCCCAACTTCCTATGATACTTCTACATTATTCATTTTTAAAGTTTGTCTGCTAATCTCCATGGCCCTTCTTACTTAAACAAGACTTGTATAACATGCTCATGTATTAAAGTGTTTGACTTAACAGTGGCTATTTTATAACATGCTCCTGTAAGTGTTTGAGTTAACAGTGGCTATTTTATAACATGCTCCTGTAAGTGTTTGACTTAACAGTGGCTATTTTATAACATGCTCCTGTAAGTGTTTGAGTTAACAGTGGCTATTTTATAACATGTTCCTGTAAGTGTTTGACTTAACAGTGGCTATTTTATAACATGCTCCTGTAAGTGTTTGAGTTAACAGTGGCTATTTTATAACATGCTTCTATAAGTTTTTGAGTTTTTAAAACAAAATCCAAAGATACCAAAAGTTAAACGACAATCTACAACTCTCCCATTCCAGCACTGATAGCGAGTGATGACAGATTGAACTCATGCACATATCTTTACTTCATTTTAAAGTGACAGTTTTTCTATAATATATCTAGTAGGACTAAGTACTGTTAATAATTATCTCACAGTAATAACACAGAAGAAATTCACACGTAAAAAAAATCTTTATTAAACATAAGTCATGTGACAAAGTAAGAGAGGTGTATGGCATATGTGGATGTGATAACGTCATAATGTATCTGTTCTGATGCTATATGTCTCCCTTACTATGTCATATGACTTGTGCTTAATAAAGATATTTTCACATTTAAAAATTCTTATGTCTTATTACTGTATACATTTCTTCATACCAGGTCATGAACTACAATTTGATGATTTATTGACCAAAATGTTACAAAACTCAACTTTTTCACTAGGAATCCTGCCTCATTTTTCCATTTTTACATGTTTATTTCATTTGTTTTTAATTTTCACTTAAGTTTGGTCTGTTTCTCGGACAATGAACATCAATGACTAAGTAATTAGTATCAGACGGGCTACATGTATCTGACCAGCCTCCACTGTAAGTTGATGCATTTCCAGACACTGGTTTAAATAATATTTAACCATTAAAACAATACATAAATTCAGTAATTGGTCAATATGAATGAGAAGCGGGAAAACACCTTAGTCTAATATTAATCCATCTTGCAGAGGAAACGCTGATAAGACATTAGAACTTTGCCAAGCAAACGTGGTGCATGATCAGGTTAACCAATTATCTTGTTGACTGACCATGCAGCAAAACAAGATTATGAGGATGTTCACGATGGACAAGACAGACATAGCGAGGCAATTATTAAGTTAGAACAAAAACTATGATTGAATGATATGTATTCCCATTATACTGACTGTACATGTGCTGTTCATGATCACCCAACAATTTATTGCCCGATATATGTTTGCAAGAATCGAGAATAACATAATTTTATTCAGATGAGCGTGACTTTTGTCCTGATGAACATTGAAAGAGTAAAATTATATACGCAAAAAACAGGTTAGTGAGACCTGCTAGATGCATTCATCAATAAGCATGCAACAAGCTATTAGTTGTTCTCATCACCTCATCCTCAACAGTCGTCAGTTCCAATAATTGGCAATTAAAGTGCAAGTGGATGTGTCTACATTACCAAATATTAGCAAAACTTTCTCCATAATTAGTCATTTTACTGAGATGAATTATCTCTTTGTAAGGTTGCCATGGTTACTGAACTTCAGACTTTTTTTATTCTTTTAAATTTTTACTGTTTTTCTGTACAAATCAGAACCTGCTTATACTTCTTGAAATGCAATTTCCATCCATTTTGGAGTTGAAAACCTCCAATTTAATTTGTGTTCTTTCAACAATGGCTGACAATTTGTTTGATAATTTAAACATTATTATGTAAAAACATATCACATGTGGGAACATGTCACTTTCAATGTTAATACCAGTCTAAATTGCATTACTGTTGCTCACGCCTGGAATTGAGTCACTCCTGTTCAAGTTATATGCAACAGTTTATTCTAATCATGCTCTCTATCATACATGCTGCATGGGAAATAAGCATACGACAGTAGCAGATGGCAATTGTCCTTAGCAAACATGGTAAATATTTATATCTTCTAGGAATCATTTCTTAGGATGAATATTACTACTAAAGCGACTATCAATTTACAATGAAGATGCCAGGGCTTTATGGTGCCAAAAGCTTGTAACATGCTGTATACTTGCTGTATAACAGTATATTATTTGTACTTAAACTTTTCTCAATGTTATAACTGTGAACATGGTGAAAGAAACAGGCTTTTAGGCCACAATCCACACGAAAAACACGACCAACTGCATTCTGTGCAAAGATGAAAAAGAACTGGGTCAGTGGTTTTGCATTCCCTTGAAACTAAGTCATGTTTCAGATGCCCTTATGGCAGTTGGATCATATCTTGTCAGGAATTTAACTCTTTCAGTGCTACATTTTTGACTGAGTCCACAGTAATCCTTGGCCTGCTTTGAGTGCATTGCATCTAAAGCATGCTGAGGAAAGCTGTTGACAGAACTATAATATTCTACGTAACTACAGGCACGCTGGCACTGGAATCAAAGGTCTTTTTACATGGAACAGGAATCTAGCAACCTGATAATTCAGAGCAGTGTGTTTAATGTAGTTTGACTCCAGTTGCAGTTGGAACCGAAAGAGATAACAAGAGCATACGTTAATTTATTTTGACTGAATAAAATTAACCCTTCCACTTAAATTGCAAGTGAGTCAACAGCTTTCTTTAGCATGGTTTGGGCAATTAGCACCCAATCCATGTCAGGGAAAGCTGTTGACCTGAGGCATGTTATCTTGATAGGTCTTCTGCACAATTTTCCCTCAATTTTTTTCTCACTGTTCTGTTGACAGCAAGAAACATTAAAGCAGATGAGATTTGACCCACAGTCAGCTGTCACTTGGTCAAGGGGGAAAGGGATAACTTGGAAATTAAATACTATTCTTTTTATGAGAGCTTTGAATGTTTCATTCCCACAATAATGCCATCATGCACAGAGCCACAATGCTGCCGTGCAAAGGCTGAGACTTTCTACCACGGTCTTCATCGTCAGGTGTTATGTTAAACATGCAGTTACTTCAAATACAGCACACCTTATGTCGGCATCATGTTTTATCTTCAACACATCTTTCATCTATCTTTCAACAGCACAAAGCAAAACAGAGCTCCTCTAGGAAAATAAGTGGAACCTCCCTCCCCCCCCCAAAAAAAAAGAAAAGTAAAGAGCATATAGCCTCTGGTACACTTGCTTCATCTTGTTGTCATGCTGTGACCTTCCTTTTTCACCTTAAAATGCAGCACCTGTAAACAATTTTCTGTGTAAAAAAACACGGGAATAAATGGAAGTTGCATGGGTAATAAAAGGACACATAATATGGGATCCCTTAACCTTTCTGTCCCTGGATTATGACTGACACACTCCAGCCAGTTTCATGCTAGATGCTTGCTTTCTACCAGATCTCGCAAAAACAAGAGGTTCACAGGACTGATGCTCTGTTGACATGTAATCACATGACCATGACGAGACAATTCATTTCATAAAATGCAATCCCTCTAGGACCCTGAGAAATTAGTTAACTCATTCCACACTAGTCCCTGATTTTTTCGTATATTGACCTAGACTTAAAGCGCCAATTGCATATTTAAATTCCTCATGAAAAGAGCTTTTGTTCAAGCACCAACATGCCTATAGTCTTAAGTCAGTGGTTCTGCATGTGGCACTGCCTGGCACGTGATGCTGCAGCTGCCCTTGCAGCAGCTGCAGCATGACTTGCCAGGAAGTGCCAGAACCACTGACCAAGGCCTGTGACCATAGTATGGAATGAGTTAAGGGTCATCTGCATTTTGCAACATTGAACTCCACCTGATACCCATTTGTGGTACATTTATATTAGCATCAGTGCCTTTATTCTATTTCAACACTGTGGAATTTAGTTCTCTTTACTAAAGTGCTTCATGATTTTTCAAAACTAAAGTGCTTCATGATTTTGAAAAACTATGTCAAGATCATCTAAAATATGATTATTGGGATAATGCATAGTTTGATTTTTCACAGATTTTTTAGGATAATGATCCTGTAATGGTACATGGACATCCTTATGTTCAAAACTTAAGACATACTTAATGACCATCACAAAAAGACTTGCAATGCATTACCACCATGACCTTGAGAAAATAGGTCAAGGTCATCCATATTTGCAATATCAAACCTCCACATGCAATGCACATTTGTGGTATATTTGGCATCATAGGCTTCATTTTTTCTCAAAATATTATGTTTAGTGTCTTACATAAATGCTTAAGTTTCATTTTGCAAATTTTTGATTTTTCAAGTACATGTACTATATTTTTCGAGAATCCTGAGAAAAATCTCCAAATCGGACCCTTTTGTAAAATGTCCGTTTTTGGCCCCAAAAATGATTTTTAGCCAAAACAGTAGAGCGGGTTGAAGACAGCACTCCTCTAAGTGCCTAGCTTTGTTTGTGCCACCTTAACGACCTTGAAAAAAAAATAGCTTATGCATGGACAACTACATGTAAATTTGTACATCAACCTGGGGCTTCATCATGTGTATGCTCTGAAGGACCTGGCTCATAACATCTGTCGATCAAGACCCTGTGCTCATCAGAGATTTTCAATGTTCTATAGCTGGCAATATCATACTCAACCGAAATTTTGACACCCTTTATGGGTCATATAATATATAAATGGAGTTAAGTCATTAACTGTGGACTGTATCACATTCACAAAAGAGCTTACAGGTGGACAAATAGACAGACGGACATGACAGATGTAAGTACTGCAACCTTAGATCAGCAGAACTGAAAATGGTATGCAAGATTTATACTAGTTCAAGTACAGTTTTCTATTACCTACTTGCCTATTTTGTATCATTTTAAAGCAAAAATGCCAGTTTGTTAACAGTTTTTCCATTAATTTAAACCAATCTTTTTTCCAAGGTCAACATCTTATAGGGGTTATGCAACAATTGCAATCAAGGGGTTAAATCATATTTTTAATAATCTCTTAATAACGGCCTTTACAAAAATGTATACCTTGGGTCACTTTAATGTTTATATGAACTGGACGATCCAAAGGATCGATGTCCCCCACCAACATCATGACAAATAAGGTGTGACATTACAACACTTCAATAAGTTAATATTAGAATGAGTTTAAAATTTTTGTATGCATACTTTGGAAATAATATATTAATGAAACTCAGTACATGTAAGTGAAAAGAGTTGACCAAAAATACATCGGTGTACAGAGCAAGAAGGCAAAGCATTTGGTCATAGAAGGTGTTTCATTAATTGATGATGAAATAAAATATTGAATGCAATTTTGAACAGTGCATTTGTCTCGATGGAAATGGGTAGCAAGGCACGTATCCGTATCTTGTACCGTGTAAAACAGTGACTGGCAATTCAGCAAACATTTTATCAAAGCATCTAAGTACATGTAGTTAGTGACTTTATCTGCAGTGAAAATTTAGAGCTTTGTGATGCAGCAAGTCATTGATTTTCAGCAAATTGTATAGCTCGAAAAAATTCAAGGCTCAGTGTGTGCATTAAAAGAAGAAAACCCTAAGTACTCTTTTAATGTTCACACTAAAAAATTGAATCTATTAACTTTGATAGGTACACATACAAGGTTTAAATGCATCTAGGTATCTCTTTGCCTGCAAAACAGACTCTAATGCTCTTGTCTATGTATGTTACATTAGATTGTGTAACACTAGGCCCCTTTGCAGGCAAGGGTTACTATGATCTCCCTCCAGTCCTTAAAAGAATTTCCTATTAGTATTAGTAGAACTGTACCCATTATATATATATATATATATATATATATATATATATATATATATATATATATATATATATATACATATATATGTATATAATATATATACATATGTATATGTACATATACATGTATATGTGTATATGTATATGTATATATATATATATATACATATATATGTATATAATATATATACATATGTATATGTACATATACATGTATATGTGTATATGTATATGTATATATATATATATATACATATATATGTATATAATATATATACATATGTATATGTACATATACATGTATATGTGTATATGTATGTATATATATATATATATATATATATATATATATACATGTATATACATATATATATATATATATATATATATATATATATATATATATATATATATATATATACATATACAGCTGTACCATATACCTCTTGCCATGTCTGTTTTGACAAGTGACCAGCATGTTATAGCTGAAGAATGCTGACAGTTAACTGCAATCTGTCTCATCAATTATTGGAGATTTTCTGCTTTGAATGCATTATTCTTTAAAATTTGTGACTTAATTTTTAAAGTGTTGTCTTGTTAGCTCTCTGAGTGTATTCCCCATTATGTCCCCACAGTAAAAGCAACAGTTCAATGCTGACAGAAGTGAAAGCTTGCATAAGTTGCACAATCCCCTAGCAATTTAAAAACAGCGCAAAGAGCTCTTCATTTTTTTTCTTTCAGTATTTCGAAATTACAGTGCAAATTTGTTTCAAAAAAGTGAATTTGAAACCTGGGTCACAGTTGATTCTAATGCAATGGAGATTTTCCAGATAAGATAAGATAAATATTCATGCCAGTGAACATCAGCAAAATGTTGATTTAAGCCTATTCTTCATAATATAAACCAATGCAACAATAACTAGAAATGTGCAGAACAACATCTTTAGCTGGGACAAATATCATTGGTAGCCCATGCATATTATAGGTGACCTACATGTACATGGAAGCCATAGGCATAATACATTAAAATTTACCATTAATGGATGTATTCTTTATCACTTATATAAAAACCCTGCATCCACTATCAGGACAATCTTCTGTCCTAAGCTCCATCTTTCACTCAGTAGAGGTGCTTGGCAAGTCTGACTAGTGGTGCTACTTAATCCATAGCCTTGGAGCGACTTCAGTGTCTGATGTAATATTCCTATCCTGGGGCCCACTGCCACCGCCAACTGGTAAATTAATTTCAAGCCATTGTACTTGTATTTTTAGGTAATGCTCACACTGGAAAAGTCCCATTATATATTTTACATTAAATTCCTTCGACAAATTAACCTTCCGTTAACACTAATAACACATATAGTCTGGGATACTACCTCTTCAAAATATCCAATCGGAACTAACCCACAAACTTGGCTGCACAAAATTGTGGATTCCGCACCCAATGGTTTGTAAATGAGGATACATGTACTTGTAGTAGTATTCGGACCATCTTTGGGGGGTTATAATATATGAAACCGCAAGTATATATTTTGCAAATATTTCAGAACCTTCATAATGATATGATATATGCTGTGGCCGTGATTCACTTTATTATCCTAATCAACTGTACTTTTGTGTGACTGTCCCACAATACATGATTGCAGGCTTGAGGTATCGTGTCACATTTGGGTTTGTAACTGATGATGACAACTGCTTCAGACACAAAAAAGCGGGCAGATTAAAGTTAAGGTAGTAAGTCATGTTTTAAAAGTACCTAAACGACTATTGCCTGGGTAACTTGGAGAACGGACACCTGGAACCTAGCGAAATATTACGATAACGATCACTTAACAACCAGGGATATGCTGTTTCACTAAACATCCGTGGCTATGCCTTATTGAACTTTGTGTTGCTGTGCCATTTCCTGGGCAAAGTTAACCCTCCAGACAAGTTGAAATAAAATGCTGTGTTTGAGAATTGACTTTACTGAAAAATTACAGCCACTTTCTCAATAATATCTTTCAACCAGGGCTATGCGTATGCTGTTTTACCGAACAACCGTGGGTATGCAGCTGTGCTTTTCTCCTGGCCCAAGTTAACCATCTACTCCAGACAAAGTGAAATTAAATGCTGTGTTTGAGTTGACTTTACTGCAAAATAATGGCACAATTGACGGCCACTTTCTCGATAAAATCTTTCAGCCAGGATCGAACAATTCCTATTAGGGAAGGGCAGCTTGAAATCTTTTTTTTTTTTTTCGTTTTACATGTATATTTCATAAAAATTATTTATGGTTGGGACTTGGGCCTTGTCAGTAGCATGTTACCCGAATTAAATATACACATGTTACCAGAATTAAATATACACTGTTGCTAGGCCTTAGGTAGCTGGAGATTTGTTGAAACATGTTTATAATTGACATTTTTTTTCCCCTTTACAAGAAGACATCCTTTGACATCAGTTTAATTTGTTTCCTGGGCACAGCCAAAGGCACTTGTCTTAAAAGAAATTTATGTCCAAGCACAAAGCCGGTCCAAATGTAAGTGCAGAAAGAACTGGAAAAGAAGATTTGCTGCCCAGCAAATTTGTTTGTGTACATGTATCTACAAAGTTAGTTAAAGTTGCACTGATCTCTCTATCTACTTTCAAGTTAGATAAACATTTACAAATTGAAATGACCCAGACTAACATACTTTAAAAAGGCTACCCATTTGTTGAATATTCCTTGGATGTGCATTGGCCAAAAGCATATTAGTAGAACTTGCAATAGCATTATAATCTACTACAGATTTGAAGTTGTAGAACAGATTAAATATGTTTATTGCCTTTAACTGGTATAGTCTTTACTTGCTTGCTTACTTATTTACTTTGGTTTGCCAGCATGGTGGCCATTATACATCTGTACTTCATCATTACAGGATTTAAAGATGTTTGAAAAAGAATATCCAAATTCAAAGCCTTTCCAAATCATAATATTGGAAAGGGCAAATTCAGACCTTGCAGAACTGAACAAACCAACAAGAAACTGCAATCTATATGAAAGAAGCTTGTAACTATAAAATTGCGAAATTTGAGCTACAGTAAACTCCCTCAGCAAGACCACAGAAATAGGGATCATACATATAGGGAGTTCATGTGTGTACCTGATCTATCAGGCCATGTAATCCCAAACTTTCTGTCAGTTTTGCTTTGCCAAAAATCCCTCTTACTGAGATCACCTGCACACACCAACGCATGTACACTATATAAGTTCACCCAGTGTGATTGAAGCCTCATTTGTGGATTCATTATTAACTCAATAGCACACACATGTGGCATGGTTTGCAATTTCCCACTTGAAGCTTTTTCTCCCAGCCAAAGAAGGTACTGAAAACTATTATGCATCATTCTCGGCACTTTACAATTTTCAACAGCAAACGTGCAAAGAATTCCAATAAGTCATGTGTCTGTGGAGTAGAACAAGGAGCCATCTCACATCCACTTGTATGTCTGTCTTTCATATTCTGCTGCCTGTGTTGCTCACTCCCTAACAGGTAATGTTTTATAGGATCCCTCCAGCTGGTCTAATGGATTGACAGTGCTCAGTACTTATGCTAATGGCACTATCATCCTGGGCTGGTCCTCACAGCCTGTGTACACTCTTACCAACTGCCGGGTGATTTATTGGAATTTATTGCTGGCAGAGATTGGCATCAAGTTAGCACTTTCAGACATTTCATCAGTCTGTTGTGAAGGGATTACTTGTGAAAATGAGGCTATCAAAACATATTTGTCTTGATCACATATTTGCTAATTGGTAGGGCAAAGACCACTCTATATGTCATGACGTGTGTATTTTTACACCTATACGCTGAGGTACCACTTCATTTTTTCTCTTGTTGTGTGTGCATTATCTATGAATTTAACCCTTTCCCCCTTAAACCGGCCAAAACCAGTGGGTGGACAAATACTGTCTGCTTCACTGCTTCTATTTGAATTTCAATACCATTGAAAATCAGTTTGAAAGAGAATTGTAGGTGAAACCTATCAAGTCAACAGCTTTCAGTAGCTGTACATGTAGGTGTTATGGTATAGGTAATATACCCCAAACAAGCTACATCTTTATGGGGTCAAAGATCAAGGTCACACTGACCCAATTTTGGTGTCCAACACACCCTTACCCCATAAAGTATTCACCTGCCAAATTTGCTAGGTGCAGGTATTATGGCACATGTATAAGAAATACTGTGCAGACAAGCTAAAACTTTAAGGGGGGTTAAAGATCAAGGTCAAAGGTCACAGTGACCCAATTTTGGTGCACTATACACCCATATCCTACCCAGTGTCCACATACCAAATTTGGTAGCTGCAGGTGTTCTATACATGGTACAGGAAATAAAGCCTGGACAAGTTAAACATTTATGGGGGCAAAATCAAGGTCACAGTGACCCAATTTTGGTGCAAGACACAACCCTACCCCATGAAGTATCTACCCACCAAATTTGATAGGTATAGGTGTTACACTATAAAAATATGGCCCGGACAAGCTTTGCCCTAAGAAGAGCAGGACAGATGGATGGTAGGACACGGTGCAAACCTATGGTCCTCAATGGGGGACAAATAAAGATGCTGGATTCATATTCCTTGTAAATAGACCTTTCATTCAGTTTCGAGCATGCCTGAAATTATATAGAATATATGTTGTTGTCACAGAATTACTCATCATATAGCTGTGGCTAAAATACATTCCATGGATTTTGTTTTTTGTTGGTCACTCTGTAAAATTACTAAATGCTTATTTTTGCATCAGGAACCCATACTGTACAGCAGCATTGACTCTGAAGCATTGTAACCACAAAAATATTAATAAAGTACATGTACATTTGCCGGACACTTTTTAGCCATATAAACAAGTATGTGTCCAGCAAATCTGTGTACAGATAGTTTGCAGTTGACAACATCAGTAAAGAAATCCATTATTAAAACAATTGTGCATGCCTCACAATTTAATGTCTGATAAAATAAATGTTCATTATGCAGCTTCAACATGTATTAGGATTGAACCAAAAGGTATTTAAGTGCTTTAATAATCTACTGGTACACAGTAATGTATGGCCTTTCCAAAAATATGTGTATTGGAAATGTTAATTTTAATCCTTTCCCCCTTGAATTAACTCAACAACAGCTTTCCTTAAAATGGGTTGGGCACTAAGTGTCCAACCCATGCCAAGGATCTGGATAGGTCTCATCTACAATTATCAGTCAAACTGTTTTTCATTACTGCTGAAATCAGTTCAAAACACCAAAGCAGATGACATTTGACCACCAGCCAGCTTTGGCCCCTTTAAGGGGGAAAGGTTTTGTGTAGCCAGAAAAGGGCTCACAGTGGACTGATTTCCTCATCACATAACCTCAGACTGCCTGCACTCATCTTAACAAAGTTGGCTTCCGTGGTGTCTATACATTTGAATGGATGTGACTTAAGACTAAGCATGTTTATAAATCAACCTCTCTTTTCCTTGTTTTCTTTTTACCTTTTTTTTGGCAAATTGCAGATGCAATTTTCGTTTTATTCCAGCAAAACCCACAGAAAAATCTGTGAAAGTGTAACATAAGATAATCATCTTGAGAACAAGCTGCAAGGTTCTTGAGTAATGACCTTATCTTAAGGCAACCGGGGGTAATTTTGTTTATTTTTGAATTTGGGGATATTTTAGTAGACACATATGCTGTCTCTCATATCTCCAAATTTAGTGCTTCTATCCCCTATACAACCTGAAGAAATTAACAGAATATACTTTGAATGTTGACATGGCAGTCAATGAACTGTATTAACCTTTGCATCTTGATAAGTTACGAGGTATCAGTCTAAAACTTCTGTTTCACATGGTTATTTTTCTACAACGCAATGGGTGTTCATCAAACAAAAACTGATTTACTTTAAAAATGCTCTGGATTTTCTATACAAAACAGTTCTTTTTGAATGTGTATCAAAAATGAACAGTCCCACAATCTTTATCAATTTCACAAACACAACTATTTTCCAATTTTTGTATCACCATTGTAAACAGACAGAAACAAAATGTATACTAATTCGGGACACTCCAAAAGTTTAAATGTGAATATCTTTAAATGTATTATAGGTAGAGGTGCCATTCTAACTTTAATATATATGTTTGTGCTGTCGGAGCATCCACTGAACCACAAACAAAAATTTTAGAATTTGAATTGATGCTCATTAAAGGCACTTGAAAAGTTTAAATGTTGAATATCTTCAAGATTAGTATAGGTAAAGGTGTCATTCCAGCTTCAACTCATAAGTTTATGCTATAGCCACACCCAATGAACCACAAACAAAAGTTGTAGAATTTTGAAGGGGGTGAGGGACTTGAAAATTAATTTAAATGCTGAATATCTACTTCCAAAACTATTAGGTGTAGATAAACCATTCTGATTTCACATCTTATAGGTTTGTCCATCATCAATTTTGTCCAGAGCTAAGCACTCAGACACTTCTGAACAGTGCGTGCCTGTATCAGTGAAGTTCAAATTATGCAAACTAGGAACCATAACAGACTTACATATTTGTGATAGACCAGGTATAAACAGAACATGATCTGTCATCAGCAGTCAATAACATGTAAAACAGAATTTGTTGTTTACAGTCACGGCAGACCTACACTTTTATGTTACCATATGGTGAGCAGTTTGTCACTAGTTCATGTGGTAGTGTCAACAGTGATCCATAAATGAATCAAAGTTGCAACAAAAAGTGCAATATACCAGAATTACCTAACTAGAGTTTCTCACTGCATGACCAAGTCTTGTTTGTTTGCTGACAGTTGACAATCTGTTTTGTCCAGAATTCTGTCTTCTTTCCTTCCTTCTTTCCTTGCTTCCTTTCCGGCATTTCCTTTTTACCAGCAGATTTTTTCATCGCCAAGACCCTTATTTTGCTACATTTTTTTTTCTTCTGAAATTTCATGTAATCTCTCATGTAGCTATTCAAATTTCAATTTGAATGTACATGGCAGCAACTTTCTTTGGTAGGCACAGACAGATTTGCTTTAAAGCAAATCTTCTTTTCTAGTTCTTGCATGCACTTGTCTAACTCTGTGCTGGTTGACTAAAGTTAAGTTGAGTGGAGTCTCACATGTTTTACTTGATGCTTCTCCAACCTTTGATGAAGTGCGTGTGCACATCCATCTATTTGAACATCACTATCAACTTCATATCTAGATATCTTGCCACAACAAGAACTTCGCAGTCACTAAAGTTATTCAATATCGAATTTATACAAAACACAGTTTGCACAGTGAAGAGAATTTCTCTACTCAGAGATTCTATCAATCTTTTGCAAGGATTGATTTTGTGCAGGTGGGAACTTGAAGTGCAGAAATTCACCATGAGACATAATTTGATAATGAGGTATGTTGCACATTGCAAACTAAAATGACAGGTCTTGTGTGAATATCTTGTAAATCAATCAATTCCAAGCACAAGGACTCTAATCTGCACAGAGTTTAGGAGTCAATCAAAAACTGATTACATTCGTTGCTATCCTAGTTGCAACACTGATGAGATTCTCCCCCTATTAATGGTATTTGCCTTTCTATCGAATTCTAATCACATTTGCATAATGCTGAACAAAATGAAATTTATATTTTGCAAAATCAGGAAATAGTTCTGGTGTAATAACACTTTGTTCTGATCAATACTGAGGTTCACCAATGTTCATGCTTTGGGCTCTGCGGTAGATCTGAAGTCAAACCTACTGAACAAACCCAGGGCCAGAATTAAATTCGGCGAGAATCCGAGAATCCGATTCTCCTTAACTTGTCTTTCTTTAAAAAGAAAACTAATTGACAAAAATCTAAATAGATTCTTGCAAATTTTTGCAAAATCCTGGCCCTGAAACCAAAGGATAATTGTAGTGGCACCAAAGTATCCCATATATGTTTGTCTAGACAAGCACCCACGCGTAATGTAGACCCTTAGTGCTGTGTCATCTCTACTTCTGAAGATGAAGGTTTTGCACAAATTGAATTGAAATTCACTATGCCAGTGTTTAACATATTTTGGGATGTTACTTGACAGAGTTCGACCAATATGTTATGGCACACAATGTCATAGATGGAAATTATTTGAAGTATGCACATGGATCCTGTTATCTTCAACTTCAGGAGGGTTTAATTGAAACTTAGTATCGCACATTATATTACAGAAGTGACATGTTTGCTAAAACTACATGTAAATAGGAATAGATCTGAGTTACAGTAACACATGTTGAAAGACCAACTTTGACTTGGATTTGAGCATATTGTATCATATTGCTGGTATTTGACAAGCAATCTTCAACTTGTCAAAGCTTAGTCACTTTTTCTAAATGATGGTGTTTATATGTCAAATTTTTTTTATACATGTCAGATCCTTAAGGATTTTTCAGATACTTTGCATGAGCTAATACGGGCATTCCGAGTTAGGGATTTTTTTTAACACCAGGCTTTGCATGGTAGATTTTTGCCCTCCGCGCATGCCCGACATACCTGGTAACGCAATTCCGCGGTCAAGCTTTCCCGGGGTAATAGTAGGCCGTGACCAACACAGCGTGACAGCGAAACCCATACGAGAATCGACGTGCAACAGTGATCGTTCAGTTTCAGTGAACATGGCGGGAAATACGGACGACGGAGGAGCGGCGATTAACGTGATTGAACAGACGGGAAATGAACCATACGACAAATTTTCAAAGATGAAAGTGGTTGACCTTAGGAAATTTCTAAAGATTCGCGGAGTGCATGGGGTACAAATATGTGAAGAAAGGCCTAGTTGAGGAAAAAGATGATACCATGGACGTGCGGAGAGCTCGATTGGAGTTTCCCAATGGGAAGAAGAAGGTGGCTTTGCCATACATATCTTCGATAACCTCCTGGACAGAAGACCTGAAAGCAATGCCAGTGGTTGAGATGCCCCATGTCATCGCCTACCTAATAAGCAAATGTGACTGGACACCCAACAATGTTCAGAAGTGCCGCGAATTCAGGGCTACCAACTTGCGGAACAGGGGCATATCCATAGGGTTAAGTTACACGCGCTGTCGAACTTTGTTTCATGCAAACTTTCATATGTGAAGGCACTTTGTACAAGACAAACCATGCAAGGCGAGGCACCGTACCAGGTCTGGGGAAAAGTCACGGAAGAAGGGGTCATCCATACCGGAGGGTGCCAGTGTACAGCGTAAGAGGGCTGTAATATTAATTATTTGATATTTATTTATTCATTGTTTAATGTCGCCAATCTTAACCAAATAATAATAGCTGATCTGAAAATGCTTGAAGGCCTACAGTGTGCCAGTGATCAGGTAACAAAGATTGCAGACAGTGTATTGCGAATTTAGGTCAAGTGCTTTACTGTTAGTTTCTGATTGCACCCGTCAAGCGCTAATCTGGTTAGTGGTCAGCGAAGCGCGAGGATCTTCAAAGCACTGGCAGAAGTGCGCCCCAGGCTAATCCCTTAGAACTCACCGAGTCAATCAAGGGTGACTTAATGCATGGTTAGTTGTGCCACAATGCAGGCCCCGATTTGTGTAGGTTTTGTCTCAGGTTTTGTGTCAGTATTTTTCATAGTGACCGTGTTTTCTGCTATCTGAGGTACACCCTGGTATCTTACAGTTGTACATTGGCATGCTTTCTTGGAGTTACACTTGTAGGTTATTAAAATAACCGGCGTTAAAAAAATGACACCAACTTTCCCGTGTTAACACAATGGGGCAAAATGGCGAGACTTGAAAGTGTCCCCCAAGACCTGCAGAAACATCCGTGACATCGCGGGCACATAGTAGTCAGCGCCACCGGTGGCAAAAATTGTCCCTATCTCGGAACTAAGCTATTTGATTCATACATCTGAAAAAGTCAATTTTATGCCTCTAATCCTATCAATGCTGTGTGCTGCTGTCTGTTTATCTTACTGGAAATGGCAAGTCAAACTTACTGCAAGGCTGTACGCTGAGCACAATCCCTCAATGTACATGTCTGTGTGGACAGCAGAGGGCTTACAGTGTCCCCAGATCAAAGTCTCATACCAGTCTGCAGTCAATTGCCAGTCATCCACAGGAATGTCAAAATAACATTGATGCCAAAAAAAATGAGGACGGGAAACTATCGAAAGAAATTCATTAAATTCCTGAAGCAGGATGATTGCATAGTGTCAAACCAAGTACCAGTCACACATGCAGGTTTGCAGGAAGACAGGGTCACATCACTATACATTGTGGAAGACCATATTAAGACTACCTCAGTAATGTGACCACCTCAGACATAAGACCAGACTTGCAGTAACCATGCATTTTCTTGTCAATGTGAATGTACATGTATGTACCAAAAGTTTCAGAATTAAGACCACCACTGAATAACGACCACTTTTAGGTGTGCCTATGGCTGCCCTTGACGTGTACACATACAGAGCAACCACAACTTTTAGTTTGTATATAAATGATATTTGCATGGATGGACACACCTTCTAGGACAGAGGGCTATATGCCAGACTTACTGGCCCTGAGGCTGCTACTGAAAAACAGTCTAGAATTGCAGAGCCCTATTATATACAGGTGCACGCGTACACGTGTGTGCATGTGTGTCTGTGTGTATGCATATATATAGTTATAACCTGCTTGGCTCAATTTTTGAAAGAATAAGAAAAACAATTGTAAAACACATACATATATATTTGTGGGTTTTTTCTGACATATTTTTACAACCAGTTTAATCTGCAGGTTGACACAGCCTCTCCCTTCACCAGCACCCCACTCTCAGACACATAATCAGTTACTAAAAATCAACCAATTTACAAATCAAAGTGATATACTAGTGCTGGGATGACAATACAAATTATCAATTAGATAGTCAATCAGCAGGGTCAAAGTTGATAAACAATTGCTTAGTTCTGGTGTCAATTTTGATTTTTTTACTGGAAGTCTTACAACCGAGTCCACTGCGCTGTGCAGTTGATCTTACATACACTGCTTCTTTCTTCTGTTTGCTATTAAAACAAAGAATTTTTTTATATTTGTTTAATTTTGACATGCATTCCTGTCCGTCAAGATTTAATTGACAACAAATACCCATATCGCTGGTATCCGTGGAGGAAACCTGTTGTTGACATCGTCAGTGATTTGCTTCATGAAACAATCAAATAAAGATAAGTTTACTTCAGACACAAAAGTCCACAGTATGATTACGGTGAAATAATATAGTAAAAACAAAATGAAATATATATTTTAGGCAATGTATCAACCACCAGTCGGTGCGAAAAGTTTATTTCTGTCATTGGTCATTTTTGCTCAAATTTCAAAAGTCCCAGTACTTTAACACATAACTTGCTAGCATTTTCTATTGGTCCGGGGAATTTTTTATCGGTAAAAACCGTGGGCCGGTACTTTTGGCATGGACTGCCACTTGCACCATTCAATTATACAGTACATCATGCCAATGCTAGAGTACATATAGCTCTCTAAATTTAAGCTATGAGCCAGCAAGACTGTTGATAATCAAATTTTCATTGGTTTCAACTCTGTTTCAAAAACTGTATATTTCTCTCCTAGAAAATTCATCATAACTAGGGATACCAATAGTTACAAATGCATTACTTATACTAATCATTTTAGGCAGGTGAAAGAAGCCAATTATTATATGCAATTTTCCTTTCATGCATCTGAGAGCTTTTACAATTGGCCCACAGATGACTGCACTATGAGTTACCCAGATTTAAACAATAAAAAACATCTGCTCTGCACTTTCCAAATTTTCTTACTGGCATATTTACACGACCATACATATATATAGTTTGTCTTTGAACATCCAAATCGTCAGACAAGTTATAATACATGCATATGTGATGTGCCCCAAATACTTGTAGTTTTTGACATACTCAATTTTGCAACCATTAAGATACAAACTTAAGGTAACCTATATGTAATTTCCAGGCACTGGGCTGAAAACACATGCAGAAAGTTTTAGATACAGTAGTCCCTCCTTTGAAAGACCACTCCTTTGGGAGACCACCTCCTTTGAGAGACCACATTTGCCAGGTCTTTCTGTAGCACTTTTCATGTCATTTATACCTTCTTTGAGGGACCACCTGCTTTATGTGACCGCCTTTTGGGTGGCACTAGGGGCGGTCTCTCAAAGGAGGGACTACTGTATATTGTAATGAATATTTAACTTTTAGCTTCTACTGAGCATACATGTACATTGCATTAACTCATTCCACCCTGATGACACTTTTTCCCGCTAATATCTAAATGTCGTCTGCTAATTGTATTTTACTAATTTAGGGATTATTTTTCAATATTTTGGATGAAACTTGCATGGAAGATCATTACAAATTATATGCCCATGGTCAACAGCTTTCCTTGGCGCGCTCTGGGCGCAATGCGCCCAGAGCGCGCCAAGGAAAGCTGTTGACTCAGTCTTCTATCAGGGTGGAATGAGTTAATCTGTGAAGGCCCTTGGCTGAGGGTGCTAATAGACACATATCAAATCTGCATACAGACTAAATTGTTAACTATCAAATCTCCAGCGTCACAACCAATTATAACATCATTCAATTTCTTACTTATTAAATTAATATATGCATTAAACAGAGCAACCGACAGAACACCACCTTGTCGCACTCCATCAGATACACGCAAGAATGTAGATTTACAGGAACCCCACTGGACAGGTCTATTTTTTTCCTCAGTTTTGCATTTTTATTTATTTGAGACTTCACAGTAGACTACTTTACACACAATTTCCATACTGTTGTGTATGAAATGAAAGAGAACTTTTGGATGTGTTCTTGGGGCAGGTCCTGGTGAAAGAGGTCAATGTACTGTGTGTCACTTATACGGCCATCAAATAAATACTTCAAAAGTTTCATTACAAGTTTAACATTATACGAGGAAGCTGGTTTTCAATAGAAATGTGGTCCATTATAATGTGCATCTCCGAAAAAAGTTTAGTGAAGCTGTGTTTGATCATTGTTGAGATATTATGGTAATGTTGTCCCCTTGTGCACCACTCAAATGGCCTCCAAATAAATACTTTTTTAAAGTTTTATAAAAAGTTTATCAATATAAAAAGGTAGCTGGTTTTGAATAGAAACCTGGCCCATCATAAGATGCATCTTTGACAAAAATGTGGTAAAGCTGTGGTTAGTATTTTTTGAGATATTGCGGTAACATTGTCAGGGTTGACACTACTCAGATGACCTCAAATTAATGCATAGTAAAAGTTTCATAAAAAGTTTAAAAATAATCAGAGGAAGCTGCTTTTCTAAGGGTTCTGGCCCATCATAAGATACATCTCTGATGAAAATACGGTAAAGCTGTGGTCAGTATTTTTTGAGATATCGCAGTTATATCGTCAGAGTTGACGCCACTCAGGCGGCTTTCAAATAAATATATTTAAACTTCATAAAAAGTCTAAAAATTATCAGAGGATGCTGGTTTTAAATAGGGGTCTGGCCCATCATAAGATACATTTTCTTGACAAAAATTTGGTAAAACTGCTGTGAATATTTTTTCAGATACCACAGTAACATCGTCAGGGTTGACCCCATACATTAAAAGTTTCATAAAAAGTTTTAAAATAATCAGAGGAAGCTGGTTTTCGATACTAACCTGGTCCATCATAAGGTCCTCCTATGACATTAATTTGGTACAGCTACAGTGAATATTTTTCTAGATATCATTGTAATGTCAACAACATGGACAGACGGACAGATGGGCGGACGATGAAGGGGACGACAATTCCCTAAGGCACTTTATGTGCCGAGGATAAAAAAACTGGACTGGACTTTGTACTTTACCTATGCAGTAGCTCTTTAAGAGTAAAAAGACACAGGTCTGTAGAGTAAAAACTTTTAAAGCCAAACTGGCTACATGTGGTGGACAGTTTTGATGTACACCTTATTAGCACAATTTTTTCGAAAATTTTAAAAATACTACCAGCCAAGGCTATCGGTCTATAGTTACTCATATCCTGAAAGTCTCCTGCTTTATTCTCAATGAGTGGAACAATGACAGTCTTCATCAAATAAGAGGGAAGATATAGCCATGTGAAAAGACCATAGGCATACATGTACATGTACCCATTTTTGTGTCTGTTTGTTTATTCGACACTGTTTCCACAAAATTTGTCAGTGTTGATCTAGAATCAATCATATTGTCACATAATTCATTTATGCTAAGTTGCATGACTATTGCCACTTGGTCATCCATTGGGCCAATGCAGCTTACTCGATCCTCTAGGGATGTATTGGGTGAAGCACATGTTGTGAGGGAGCCGTCCATAATTGAAAAGCCTGCTGGATGTTGTTTGATCTTTTTTTCATGACTGACCACCTATTAATTGAACTTGTGTACAATACAATGTATATGACAGCATCTTAATTGCAGGAATTTATTCCATGTACTTCTGGCAACGCTAGTAAATACAACTGCCATTCATTGGTGGCCAAAGTGTTGTAGATTGGTTGCTCCCCTCTCTGGATTGCTGAAGTTGTAGGTGTTATGCTGTGGACCTGCACATGCTGAGTTTCAGTTTCACATTGCTGCTTGGCACTGTTAGTTTGAGCAAATTTTGAGATTAAAACCTGCACCTTGAGCATTAAAAATAAAAAGAAAAGCATGCAAACACTTAAGGTGTGTGTGTCAACCCACACATTTCAGTTTTAGCAAAGTTCTTTCTTTTTTTCTTTCTTTATGTCTGGGTGCCAACCCAGACATATTGTTTTTCCTCAGGTTTTTTATTTCTTTCCGTGGCACTCAAATTTGTCTGGAGTTTTTCTTGGATACTATTATTCCCAAAACCACCAAACTTGCCATGGTGATTGACCTACCAATGAAATTGTGCATATCGTTTGGAAAGGTCATGATGTTTACAATTATGCAAAACGAGGAACAATTAAAATTTTAAAAGCTCCATATCTTTCAAACTATTGCAAATAAACACAAAATTTGATTAAGCATGTAGAGTTTGTGACACCTGCCAATACAATGGACAGTAAATGAAAAATGCAGAATTTCAAATTATGCAAATTAGGGGCATTGATAAATTTAAAAGTTGAATATCTCCAAAACTATCATAGATAGAGATGTGCTCCAACTTCAAATTATAGATTTCATCTTTATGACCACTATTTGGCCTGCTCTAGGGGTGGTCTCTCAAAACAGGTTTCACTGTACACAAAATTTAGATTATGTTTAACAATGGCAAAGTGTAGCATTTCAAACTGTTCTCATTTTGAAGGCACCCAGACAGATTTACTGTAAAGCAAATCTTTTCTAGTTCTTTCTTCTTTACCAGCGAATTTGTCGGACACTTTTCTCTGACACTATTATGCATAGAAACTCCAAACTTGGCATGATCCTACCTCCATACAAGGAGTCTAGTCTTTTTATGCAGAGGAATGAAGATGTTTAAAATTATGCAAATTAGGGGCATTTGAAATTTTTAATCTTGTATATCTTCAAAAGTATAATAAATTGAGATGTCATTCCAACCTCTACTAGTGGTTTATTGACCATTGCGCATCTGATGAATTTATAACAAAAATTGCATCAATTTAAATTATGCTAATTAGCAGCATTTGGAATTTTAAATCTTGAATATCTTCAAAACTATTATATATACAGATATTATTTCAACTTTTACTAGAAAGTTATTGGCCATTGCACATGTAATGAATCTAAAACAAAACTTGTAGCAATTTAAATTATGCTAATAAGCAGTATTCAAATTTTCAATCTTGAATATCTTCAAAAGTATATAGATAAAGATGTCACTCCAACTTCTACTAGGGGGTTGTTGACCATTGTGCACCTAATGAATTAAAAACAAAAGTTATAGCAATTTAAATTATGCTAAGTAGCACCACTGGAAATTTTAAATCTTGAGTCACTTCAAAGCATAATAGATAGAGATGCTATTCCAACTTCTAATCCTATGTTATGGACTGGCACGAATTTGATGAATTGGTAAGGAAGGCTGCACAAATTTAAATTCTGCAAATTAAGGGCATTTGAAATTTCAAATCCTTAATATCTTCAAAAGTATACACACTAGACACCTTTGTTTAGCTGTCTGATAGGTGGTGACACCTGGTGAGAGAAATTCAAAATGCAATAAAGTCTGAAGGTTGACTCTGTCATAAAAAATATAATAGTTACATTCACTGTAGTACTGAAGTACCCATTGCACACTAACAGAACCCTCATCTTACCTGATATAAAATATAAAAAAAACACCTTTACCATGGTTGGCTTCGTTTTGTCAACTAGTTTTGGTGGTGTTCCCACCTTCTTCAGGAAAAAAAGAAGCATTTTATTGTAGACTTGGGCTTAAATGTACAAAATGAGGAGCTTCATGGACTTCCGTGGATGGCCAGAAGTGACATCATCTTCTATATGTTCGTCCATGATATTTATATGCATGTGTATTTTGAATAAAAAATATGTGAACATTATTAAGATTGTTGCTTGTATCTTTTATTGTTCTGATCAGGATTAAAATTGTCTTCAGAGAAAGAAATAGACTATAGAGAGATCATCTTTTTATATTCACTAGAAACCAGTTGTGGACATGGGTGTAATTACGTGAAATAGCTACGTGCATCACTATAGCATTGTTGTCACAGCAGAACAGATTCAAAAGAATTTTTTCAATCTGTGATCCTTCCAAATATGGATAGGTAGTCATGTGACACCTTAAGCCAGGGTTAGGCAGTGCAAATTATATAATTTATTTATTTCTCTGAAAATAATTTTAATCCTGATCAGAACAATAAAAAATACAAGCAACAATCTTAATAACATTCATATATTTTTTACTCGAAAATCACATGCATAATAAATATCAAGGACTAACAAATACAGAAGATGACATCACTTCCGGCCATCCACAGAAGTTCATAAAGCTCCTCAGCCCAGGTCTCCTGACTATAAAACACTTTGTTTTTCCTGAAGAAGGCCAAAACACTGCCGAAACTAGTTAATAAAATGCCAACCATGATTTAGGTGTTTTTTTTATTTTATATCAGGCAAGATGAGGATTCTGTGGGTACTTGGTTACAGTTTTGATAATTGATTACAAAAAATACAATGGATCCCAGCACTATAATATACACATATTCTTTTTTTACACTCTTTCAGTGCCACATTTTGGACTGAGTCAACAGCTTTCCTTGGCATGCTTTGGGTGCATTGCAACCAAAGTGCACTGAGGAGAGCTGTTGACCTGGTCCATTATATTCTATGTAACTAAAGGCATATGCATGCACTTGGATGACAGATCTTTTTACAATTTAAGGCACATGAATCTGGCACTGTTATAAAAATTTATAACATTTCGTTGAAAGTAGTTCAACATCAGTCACAGTTGGCACTGAATGAGTTAAGTGAACTGAGGATAGGCAGAGCCTGCATAAATTCTCATGAATGTAAAACGAGTGCTTAATTGACCGATTCGGCCCAAATATCCAAGTATAGCAGGCTTCAGGAGTTGCGTTTGATCCATATGCAGAAGAAATATTATTGCTGAATGGAAATTGCATTTCTGTCGGAACCTCAGTGTACAAAAGACAATAACTGACCCACTCAATGAAATTACTGCTAACTTTAAGCCGATACAATTATCCAAGTTTGACAAAATCGCTCGCTGAAAGTACTATGATATTTGGAAGCGCTCATACAAGAATTAATCTGCAGCAAACAGCGACAAGTTCACTCTGAGGAATAGATTTATTACAAGGAGATCATTTTGAGCTTTATTGTCAATAAAGACAACTAAATGGCATTAGGCTTTAAGGGGATGAACAATAATTCTTTGAAGTATTATCTTCACTAGTGATCATCTGAATATATTGACCCCATTACAAGTCAGCCGCCAGCATTTGGAGATTAATTTATATAAATGTAAGAAGGAAACTATCAGTGACATAGGCATAAATATAACTGTCATGCAATTTGGCCTTATAAGCTCTTAAGACTAATCCTAATCAGGAAATCGGAAATGAAAATGTGTGGCACTTTAACAAAATGTACAAGATCATTGAGGGGTCTATTTTATAAGAAAGGCACGCTTTAGGTACATAGATCTCTACTTAATTTCTCATAAACTAATTACTACTACATACATGATTGGTATATGAGCATCCCTTCAATGAAGATTATTGCTACACCTGTTCATTTGTTGACCATATTATACTGTTATACTGGTATATATGTATTTGTTTTGCATGCAGCAATTTTTTTAAATACCTTGAGCTTTACAGTAATATGATAGAAAAGATCCACACTCATAGTTTGCAAGGTTTTTTAAGTTATATAAAAAACAAATTCTTGAATAATTATCAGCATGGTTGTATATAATTAACTGCTACGTTTATCAAAATAACCTGTAATCTTGTTCACAACAGAAAGCTACACTCACAAAGTGATGTTCCACCTGGACTGAATAACCATGCAGTTATGTGTATTTGCTTACATTTTTAGTCATTTACCATACGATTATCCACTTTTTCAATTGCCATCAACATTGTTTATATTAATTGTTATACTGGGGGGTTCCCATGATAGTGATATGAATGTGTCTTAACGGGAGTCTCCCCAGCCATTTCAATGTTTAAATTTTGTCTATTTGTGATTTTTTTTTTTTTTTTTTTTGATTGGCTGAATAAACCTATCCTGAGTTCTGAGTTACCTACCAACTAAGCTTTCATACCCCCATTATACAGGCTTATACTATAAGGTCCTGTGGCATGAAGCCTGCAAGCCAATCCTGTATGTACACAGGGTGAAGGGATTTTCTGTACTCATGGTACAGGCACACTGGGCAAAAGTATAGAGCTCAGTATGGCAATATACACATACTTTTGTTCTGAATGTCCATTAACCCTTTAAATTTCCCCTTAAGACTGAATCAACAGCTTTCCTTGGCATGGGTGGGGAACTTAGTGCCCAACCAGTGCCCAACCCACGCCAAGGAAAGCCATTGACCTGGGTCATGTGATCTTGATAGGTTTTATCTAAATTTTCAGTCAAATAGTTATTGACTGTTAAAATATGTTAAAAACACTGAAGCAAACGACATTTGATCACCAGCCAGTTTTGGCCAGTTTAAGGCGGAACAGGTTAACAGGCCTGTCAATAAGAGTACAACTGTGTCCAATATTAAAAACTGTATATACAAAACAGAACACACACACATATATAGATATATATATATTAACTATTATTATTATTATTATTATAATTATTATTATCATCATCATCATCATCATCATCATAATTAATTAATTAATTAATTAATTAATTATTGTGTTAGTAGTGAAGCCAGGATTTTTTGTTTTCAAAATATGAATATCTGTCCTACAAAATTCATGACATGCAAACCATTTTTGGGGGGGGGGTCATTACAGATTTAGCTATTTAATCTTCATTGCCAAAATATAAAACAATAGCGAGATACTACTTAACTGAAAAAGACAGTGGCAAGCAATTAATTTGGTATTTTCTTAGTAATTCAATCGAAATGCTGCTTGTAGCAGCCTCGATCAGCATGCCTCGCAAGGCAATACAAAACCCACTGACTAAAGGCCATGCGAGCATGTCGGTACTTAAATGAAATCTCCTTGCAATGGAAATACAGTTCCGTGATGCAACTATCATCCAAAGAACTGAACATATTGCCAGCAGCCTTGGAATTTGATGCCTGTAGTGAAAGTTGATCTTTGGTTTACATGTACAAACTCAATAAGTTGTATATAGTGACCGATTTGTATACTCTCTAGTCTATAGAGACTTTTGCTAAATTATCGATTTAAACAAAGCACCTATAAGTGTGTTTCAAAGAGCTAGGTCTGTGTATGACTTCATGTGTTGTCACAACTAATTAAAAATTTAATAGCACTGGTGCCATTAGCCAATTAGCCTAATGCTAATGTTTCATTCATTTGGCTAAAAAACTTTATGATTGGTTAATTTACTTTAACATGACTTATAGAAGAGCCAGGTCGAATTCTGCAGTGATTACTGTTCAGGTTCCAAATTTGGCTGCAAATTTTGAAGGCCAGATCTGTCACGGATAGTACCAGCACACATTCAGCTTGTTGGCAAATTGAAAACATTAATTATCAATGCAATAAACTTTGAAACACCCCCTGAGCATGAGGAATTCATTGTAATATATATCTTCTTTTTATTGAATTATAAGCAGAAGATATACAATATTTCCACTTCAGTTAAACATTGGTGGATGGTTTAACTAGGATAAGCTGTCCAGCTAGAAAGGGTACATATTGGCTCAGGGGTAAGTCAAATTGTTCTTATCTGAACCTGTACTATGAAAATTTGGTAATTATGGTTTGTTTGACAGGTATTCTTCTTTGATATGAAGCTCTGCATTTATAAGCAAAACTTCACATATTTAGCTAATTCATCAATTGCCATGTTCATATTTACTCATTATTATGTGGGTTGTCTTTGCTGAATATTTAGCTTAAACAAGGAGCCGCTACTCAGAGAGACATGTACGGGTAAAAGGCTCTGAAACATGTTGAGTAGTTACCCGCTGAAGACCCTTTAATTTATTTGGGCTAATACAGCCTATGTCAAAATTTTACAGAGGAACATGTGCAATATGGATGGCAGAACTTCTATGTATATAAGTTAGACAGGGACAGGTTAGCTTATGGAGAGTAAAGAGTTCGGACTGCAGAATAGGGTAATGACTGCTAGGAAGTGGTTTTGGACAAAAAGACACAAATACAATACCAAAATTAAGTTTATCAAGAAATCAACTGTAAACATGTAAATACAAGGTACACACATTGAACATCTATATACTTTAAGGACCCCAGATTACTAAAAGTTACATTTAAGTTAACAAAAAAAAAAAAAAAAAAAAAAAAAAAAAGCACAGATAACTAATATCAAGCAATATACAATTTAATTTACCAATGAAAATAGAAGCACTCGATGTCATAAATGATTGTTATTCATAAATCAGATGACATTTGCCATCATTTAACAAAGAACACATGTATTACAAAAGTATATTCATAAACACATGTTGCTACCTGACGAAAACAAACTCATACATGATACTACTACATGATTGTACAACTATATACACATGCTATCTGTTCATTATAATAGGCACACAAAAAGAAACACATGCCATATGCTTCTTGTGTGAGGAATGTAACAGATGTGAAAGCAAAGTGGATATAACAATGGCAGCCATTGAATAATAGGCAAGGGTGAGAACAGAAGGTTCAAGAACTGCCTAAAAGAGGGCACTGCAGTCAGTGGAGGGCTTGGGTTGTGTATTCCCACCACTTTACATTGTAATTTGCAACTTAATATCTTGAAAACTACTGCACATAGAAACACCAAATTTCAGACCGTAGATCTAGATGCATAACTGAATACCTCACAAAAATCACAAAACAATATAGCTACATAAGTGACTAGTTTATTCAAGGTTACTTTGACATACAAACTAATGGGAATACACAGCTCTAGCCCTCCAAATGCTTGTGTATTCAGTTGTGTATTGGGGCAAATAAACACCTTAGAGCTAATTCTGACCTTTCCTATTCAACCTGTGGCAAAGTCATGATGTGCTTATATATGCATTGCATATGATTCATGTAAATCTTGAACTTTTATATTCTTCTTGGTTTTGTCCATAATTAAGCGTCAGAGCCTCAGGCTTCTGTTCAACACTAACGTGAGTCAATGAAACCATGTAAACTACATTTATGACCTGCGCAACCCACCTTAGATTAAACTACACTGCTGCCCCCTATGCCTGCTATATTTGCAGATTCACGAAAAACACAGATGGTTTGGATTGAAATGGTCAGTGTGCTAACCACCAACTGCTGTTTTTATTTCTACATTGAAAATGTGAGATTGCAAGAAGAAGGGGCTTGAGGCTGGGTCCTGTTGTATCTTGACTACTATGGAAATATCCCACTTAAACACCAAACATGGAACCTGACACAAGCCCCTCTTCAAACTAAAAATTTGAGAAACTGCAAAGGTGGGGGATACCGACGCCACCAAGTGGAAGAGGTGGGCTCCAGGTGCCAAGCAGGACTTCCTCACACACTTCCTAATGCCTAGACATGACCACTCCCAATGACACTTTGTATCTGGGGGGATGTACTCCAGGTGCAGACAATGAATACGAATGAAATGAGCGATCAGTTGCATGTCTTTTGTTTTGCATACAACACCTGCTTAAAGAACCTCCACAGGCAGGCAACACCCATGCGTCCATATGATGTACAGTTTTTGTTCTTCCTGCCCCTGCATATAGTCTTAAGTCCATTTTTGTGTTAACGTCTGAATATAAAGAAAGCTTAAGCAATCTTCACACTTGTCATAAGGTTTCACCGGATGGCAGCCTTAAATCACATGTTGTCCAAATAGCATTAAGTTTGTTATGCTAGTTTAAGCTGGAACTGCAGATTTTCCAATATCACTCTGTGATGTCCGCAGTGGTGTTAAGATCACAATTGGGAGACTGCGCAGATACACCCACTATGACTAAAAGATGCAAGTGAGTATAAATGTGATATATAGTTTTGGCACCTGAAAATTGCACTTTCCACTGCAGCTGAGATGCATTATCCTATACGGTCTTGGTGGTCAGGTCTAACAAACAGCCACTGGGCAGTGGTGCGCACACACCTCCTAGCTTAATTGTTTTATGAATAAGCTTGGGCCCACGTTTGAAGAGCAATAAAACTGACTATCTCTAAATGTGAGGATTTGCTGTATGTATATATACATATTTTCCCTGGAGGCACTGGGAGATTCCTTTTGCTAGGCCTCTGATTTTGAGATACATGACTAGAACCTATACCGGGCAGTAGTGGTCTCCAGTACATACCTTTCACTGTTAACCAATGTGGCTGGCTTGTGGTATTATGTTTGAAGTTTCGAAAGCAAACTCTGAACTCTAACTGCATTTCATGTTTGGTGATAATTGTCACATCTTCAATTTGCAAGACATTTTTTGTTTGCGCTTGTGTTAAGTTTGTGAGCTCTCCTATGTGGGCATACGTATAAAATGCAAAATCAGGAATCAGGAATCAGGAATCTTTTTATTCAAATCAGAAGACATACATTGCATCAAGATACAGAAATAGTCAAATTATACATAAACATATTTGAGATATATCACAATATACATATACTATTTTGGGAGACTTGTGTTAAGGTCATATAATAACCGCTATCACACAAGCCACCCACATTTTAATTTCTCTTAATTTATCTTTATGCAGATAATTTTCATTGAAAGTCTATATCAGCTGATGGAATATATATTATCATTTAAATTTTTGAAAGAACATGCTATTTGTGTGTTTAAATCACTCCGCTTTAAAGAAAAATCACCTTACAGAATTACAAATGTAACAATTTGGTACATGACATTCATTTTCATATTTTTCAAGATAATAAATTTTTATATGGTTTGAAAACCCTTGGATACTGTGTGTACTAACCTTATCTTTAATCATATCTGGTGTGTCATTTAGATTATGAATCAATTGATGCCTTATACACTGATCCACATAGATACGAGAAGTTCTAGTTATAAATATGTTGCCCCTTCCTCTTGTGTTATAATCATGTATACTTGAGTTTTGAAAAAGTGGAAAGTTTCTAAAATACACTGGCAATGTCTTTGCAAACATCACCTGGAAAAGTGTTGTTCATTTGGATTCTGGCATTTTGTGCCAAGGTAGTTTAATCATTAATTGGTCACATGAGAGTCCCAACGGTAATAAAATATTTTATATCCAACACTGAGTGATTTGTTCAGTTGAAAATGGACATATATTCACAGACCTCCAAATTTACATTTTTGCTCACCAGCTAAAGTGTTTAAACACCCAAATATTTGGTGTGTTAACTTCAGTTTTACAATTCATATATATATATATATATATATATATATATATATATATATATATATATATATATATACTCAGACAAAAATAAAGAGGCCAAAGTAAATTCTCCACTAGCCAGACCAGTGTTTGGCAGGTGGCTGGTGCTAATTTCAAGCCCTGTATCGTTACCTTGATGAGCAAGGCATGCATGAACAAATTTACTTACCACACTTCCATAATCTCATGTGCATAATTTGTATGTATTTATACTTCACAAATGAGTGGGGCCCATGCCAACTATGTGACATTTATATATATATATGAAGAATTTACAAGGTATTGATCACATATATTTATGAGGATTAGTCAGTTTTTTTTTTCTTTTGTTTTGTTTTGTTTTGTTGTTGTTTTTGGTCACTATTCAGGATAATACACAAACACACATTTATGGCCACTGGTGCATGTAGCTGGTGTCAGTTGATGTTTTGCCACAGTGTAGATCGGGGCCTAGTTTAGTAATCTTGATTTATTTTGATTCAATGAAACTGTTTGTGCATTAATTGCTTTTCGTCAGAGTTGACAGGACAGCGGGTCATGAGTTGCTTTGCTGCTAATGGCTCAGATTATTTTATAAGCTCTCAATTTGTTGTGTTCATGGCAATTTTGAGATTGAGAATGCATACAATGGAATACAATTTATCAGGCATCAAGATTTAATATCCAGCTGGTACAAGCACCTGTGTGTATTTTGTTGGACATTGAATGACTTTCATGATGTTGAACTCATTCCACATCATGTTTTTCATATCTGTCCTGTGCATGTAAATGCATGTCAGATACACTACTCTGCCCACTGGGAGCACCTGCTGCCTGTGTCATAGGACATTTTCAACAAGTGAGTGTACATGTAGCAGCTTTTATCCCTAGATGCGTCCACCTGCAACAGGTGGATACCAGGGGGAAGTTACCTGTAACGCCACCTACAGGTGACAAGTTCCATTACATAAAGAGTTGCTATGAAAATCACATATAAATGTATGCGTTTTTAAACTCTTAGAAAAAGCCATCATTCAAGTAACAGCATGGCAAGTTGTAAGTCAGTGGCTTGCATTACCCTGGAAATCATGCTCCAGCTCCTACAATGGCAGCTGCAGTATAACTCAGCAGGCAATGACAGCTTCAGCAGTTGCAGTTCCACAGCTCCAGCATATGAAGACAAAACATATCTGGACGTTCACTGAGACTCTAGTAAGGCTCACAGATACATTTGTACCTCTCACGCCATCAATAAATTATATATTAAAAACAAGGAGCCATGCAATCAAACCTCATGTATACACGCTTGAAATAAAGTGATAATATACATGTATTTATATATACATGTATATATATATATATATATATATATATATATATATATATATATATATATATATATATATATACACATATGTATTTTATATATATATATGTGTGTGTGTGTGTGTGTGTATACACAACAGCAATGGCAGCTGCAGCATGACTTGCCAGGCTATGCAAAAACCACTGATGATTGTGCTGACCACCATTATCGAGTGAGTGTATTCCTGCAATCCTAATCACGACAAAAAGCTGTGCTGCTCTGAATGACTATGATTCAGCTTGCTTGTAGAAAAAGCCAGCTTGGCTACATGTTGAACAGTGGTTTAGGTCCAGGGCATTCCAAGGCTTTTTCTTTTTGCTGAGAAATATTGTAGCCTCAGTCCACACTTCAGCATTCCAAACGTGAAAAATAAAATCCATTAATTTTGCATTTACCTAATCTCATCAAAAACTTTGGAAAAATAGGCATGCTTAACTCCAGCCAATTTATAAATTTATTTCGACCCTTTAGGCTTATGATAAACATCTGAGAAAAGCTGCAGATGCCTGATGTCTTACATTCATCATTGCCGTGGATATCATTATGGCGCTCAACAGCAAATCATGCAATTTAACTTTGTCCAGTATTACATGCATTCAAATCATTTCTTGTGCCTTAGATTCACCCTGAAACGTCTCCCACTCAAACAGCTCAAAAGGGCTCATATGTACATGTAACATGGTGTGTGCCTGATTATTTTTGTCTAAATTCCATGTACTATAAAACACTTTTCCTGAGAATTGCATGAAAGACCTCTATCATGGTTGGCATGTTCCAGGTCAATAGCTTTCCTTAATGTGACGAACACATACCAAGGAGAGGTACTCCTTTGGTCTTACCCAGACAGAGTTAACACAGTGTATCAATATATCCATAATGCATGGCCTTGGAGGCCATAAGCCCAGTAGCATGTTTCTTTTGTGGTACTTCTGTCACTAATGTTGCCTGGGATATAGCACAATTGATCTTGAATTATCCTATTACCGTCTGACCTTTTGTCCTCCATCCAGTCGTTGACATGACCCTCAGCCATTATAATGGCGAAAACCTCAGCCAGTAACTCATTTGGTATTTTCTTGTATGCTTTAATCCTTTCCCACTCACATCCTCTAAAAGGGCCAGTCTGCATGTTACTTGTCACCCACTTTTATGTTTTCACTTCACTTCCATGCAAATGGAAAATATTTTTGCTGAGAATTGTAGATATGATTTTTTATGATTGCACATCCCAGGTCAATAGCTTTCTTTGATGTGGGTTGGCCACACTGCACCCAACCTGCACCGCATGAGGGCAGCTATTGACTCAGTCTTTTTCTGACCAGGATGGGGTTAACCCTTTCCCCCTTAAACCGGCCAAAACCGGCCAAAACCGGCTGGTGGTCAAATGTCGGCTGCTTCAACGTTTTCAACTAATTTCAACAGTAATGAAAAACAATTTGACTGAGAATTGCAGATGAGACCTATCAAGATCATGTGCCCCAAGTCAACAGCTTTCCTTGGCATGGGTTGGGCACTTAGTGCCCAACCCATGCCAAGGAAAGCTGTTGACTCAGTCTCATTTCAAGGGGGAAAGGGTTAATGACTGGTGCTACTCAAGGCCCAGCTTTTAACTCATCCCAACAATTCAATAGATCACCACATAAAATTTTCAAAATAAGGATATGGCAATTTATAATTTGTACATCAAGATGGTCTTATCACTGAAACCTTCACAGTTTCTCAAACACTGTGATTGCAACCATTAATGCCTAAGAATCAGTCTTATTTTGGAAAGAGACAATTTGTGAAGATGGAAAGCAAAGCATGTATGAGGAACACACTTTACCTGACTGACGTGGTAGCTGTAAAAGCTTATCTGGAGACTGTCCAGAAACATATATTTGCGCTATAAAAATATCTTGCAATAATGAAACAGATCCATATACAATGTACATGTACATGTGATATTGGCCAAAATTCTTCCTGCCTCAGTCATCACTATGTAGCAAGTCCTCTGGTTGTTCACAGGTTAAGAAAAAAAAGTTTAATCAAGGGTTTTAAAACAAGGGGTTTTGGATTGCACACAGGCCCCACAAATAAAGGGTGTGTGTTGCAGATGGCACCACTGGTAACTTAGGCTTGGTGCATGTATTTAGATCCTTACAGATGGATGAAGTGGATGAACATCAAATCCTTATTGATTGGCTACAAGTTTTCCACTGGAAGTGGTGTCATGTGTGATTTAGCTCAACAGGAAGTAGTGTCATCTGCACTCCTCCTCTCCAAACATCTCCTATTGGTGCTATCTTTCAAAAAATGTTATTGCTGGCACATCATTTCTTACTCCTACTTTTCCAACTTTTTTTCCTACTTTAGAACAAAACAAAACTACCTCATCAGCAGAAAACATTTATTTTATTTACTTACTGATTTATTCTTTTTTCCTTTCTTTCTTTCTTTCTTTCTTTCTTTCTTTCTTTCTTTCTTTCTTTCTTTCTTTCTTTCTTTATTAATTTATTTCTTTGTTTGTTTGTTTCTTTCTTTATTAAATTTGTTTGTTTGTTTGTTCGTTCGTTCGTTTGTCCATCCGTCCGTCTGTTCGTTCGTTCATTCATTCATTCATTCATTCATTCATTCATTCATTCATTCATTCATTCATTTATTTATTTATTCTTTGTTCATTTATTTATTTATCACTGTAGTAGTTTACAATCAAGTAGAGACCATTGCCCACAGCTTCCATGCTCTGCACCATCAAGTTGTGATATATGGTGGTACATGAAAACATTCAACTCTTTGCTTCATTTACTTTTTTTTCATTATTATTATACATCAAATAAAAAACAAGAACACAAAAATGCAGAATCTAGACATATGATGCAGTAATCAAATTATGATCCAATTAGATTGACATCTTTCTACATTCAAGATATTTAGGAAATTAACTTTTTTTCTTCTTTTATGGAGCTTATCTGCAAAAAAATAAAAAAATTACAAAACAATATAGCTAGAGAATTACTGTTGAAAGATTTAATGAGACAAGGCAGACTGACTGTATCACATACATTCCTTATGCATCTTCTGGATGTTTACAACTGATTATGACATGCAATTTGTCATCTCTAATGGGGGGGGGGGGGGTAAGGGGTTTTCTGACTGATGTACGGGGCAGTTTTATTTGCCGTACTTATGTACTGGAAGACTTTTTAATTTCTGTACATCACATCAAACATTGCTCGTACATTTTCTTATTTTCCGTACCTTGTACTAAGGCAAAATTATTACTTGTACCAGTGTACTAGGGTCCCCCCCCCACCCCCAATGCAGTATTCTTTCCCAGAGATGCCCTGGTATTGTCCTCTAGTTAGACACCACCTGCTTGTATGGGGGCAAATAGCTGTCAATTGTGGACATGATTTACTTTAAACACGATTAATTTCTACTTGATGATGCCGATTACTCCAGACAATGTCATTCCCTTGAAATGGTATCCATCATTGTTAGCCTTAATTTGTTTGCCTTGTCCGGAGCTCTGGGGATCTGCCATTTACCTGTGTCGATGTGGTCACAGTGGCATTCATTCCATCATCCCAGCATGAAAGGTTCTAGTACGTGACAGAGATTATAGCCTGTCTTTCTATTGCCACTGCCTCCGGGTAGCAAACACACTTGTACTGAGCCCATCGGGTAGCATGCACACTTGTACTGAGCCCTTCGGGTAGCATACACACTTGTACTGAGCCCTTCGGGTAGTATACAGACTTGTACGGAGCCCTTCGGGTAGCATTCACACTTGTACTGAGCCCTTCGGGTAGCATTCACACTTGTTTTGAGCCCTTTGGGTAGCATACACACTTGTATTGAGCTATCAGTCTGTCACAGAACTCCTTGTATTTCACTCTGACTATTGCACCATTGCATTTCAGGATTTAACCCTGAGGAATCTACATGTACATGTATGTGTAATGTTTACATTTACTATTAATATGAGATAACAGGTCACAAAAGGAACCTTCACTTGCTGGACAGTGCTTCAAGGTAGCTGTTTTCAGCATGAAAATTTTAAAGACATCATTTACAACATTAGATACTTCCTGATCGATTTTAATGGGAAAAAGTTGCATCCCGATACATTGATTGGTTAAAAAAAGTTCCCCTCCCATAGTGACAACAAAGGAAACTATGAGATATGATCAAAGTGCCACCAAGCACACCCGGGTAATTACTTACACTATCAGATAAATTAGCATAAATAAACACTAAAGGGTACATCTAAGATTATAACCAACCCTAGATTTTCCCTCAAATCTGGGGTTGGAGCCCAGTCAATGTTTCAAGCATATAAAATTTGTCATGTGATTGATACTAAAGTAGCCAATGTGTACCTGTACCTTAGAAGAATTGAATCAATTGTCTATTACAACCTGATAAACTGAAAAAATGGTTTAAAACTCATACAGAGGACATTTTTTGGAAAGTACATAATCCATAGATATCAATACACTTTCTTACATGAGTATTTTGGCCCCACTGTTGTACAAAAACAGAACAGTTCTATGATCAAAAATTAAGACATGTAAAAATGCTGTAATTCTGTCTTAACAGTTCTACCAAATTCTAAAGTATTACAGAGAATTACTGATCACATTGTTTATTTTCCAGTAATAGAAAAGCCTGAAAATAAAGTGCATGAACATGTACTGTCTTTGTATACCTAGCACCTACATCCACAACATGTAAAAACTGTCAGCAACAGTCGAATAATCCCAGTCAGTTACTTTCAATAACACACATGTATGGTCATCATTTCTGCTTAACCCTTTCCCCCTTTAACTGGCCAAAACCATCTGGTGGTCAAATGTCGTCTGCTTCAGCGTTTTCAACTGATTTCAACAGCAATGAAAAACAATTTGACTGAGAATTGAAGCTGAGACCTGTCAAGTGCCCAACCCATGCCGAGGAATGTTGACTCAGTCTTAATTCAAGGGGAAAGGGTTAAACTATCTGTGTGTAGAGCCATTAAAAGCTCAAGGTTACCAACATGTCGAATTGCTGAGGAATAGGCAGAATATACCATCAATCAACAGCTTCCCTCAGTGCATTCTGTGAACAACATATATGTACACTCAACATGCACATAGGAGAGGATCATACGGCAACCATGCATGGTTTTTAATGATACCCACACTGTTTACCATTTCTTCAGCACAATTTTGTGAATCTCAAGTTTGCACTAAGAAAAAATTTAATCTCAGCATATACTAATATTCTAATAAAAAGGTCATTAATGGCATGCATGAGCCTTTGTAAGACAATCTGCCTCCTTAAGTCTAGACACATGTTCCAGTCTTAACAGAAAAGAGGTATAAAAAGGTATACTCTGGGCATGAAAAAGGTATTATGTGCCCAGAGTGCAAAGTATATTCTAGGTATAAAAAGGTATATGATGGGGCATAAAATGGTATACATGTATGCTTATTTATACCTCCAAACCTGGTTTGCATCTATAAGAAATCTTAGAGGTTTATTAAGGCATATCTGAGGCATGTTCCAAAAATGCAAATTATGCCTCATTATGCTTCTATATATGCTTTTTCAGAGGTATTATATTTGGGGTACATTGAGGCACATATGTGATATAAACAGCTATATCAGAGGCATTTCTGGGGTATAAAAAGGCACATCTGGGGCATAAAAAGGTATATCTGGTGCATATTGGACATACAGTTGAGGTATAAAGAGGTATATCGAGGGCATATTGGATGTATAAAAAGGTATATCTGAGGTATACTGGAGGCATATCAGAGGTATTTCTGAGGTACAAAAGGTATAACTGGGCATATTTAAGGCATATTGGAGGTATTTCTGAGGTATATTTGGGGTATATTGGAGGCATATCTGGGGCATAGTGGAGGTATTGCTGAGGTATAAAATGGTATATCTGGGGAATAAAAAGATACATGTATGTCTCAGTCAGACTCCATGGCCAACCTGGAAATTCAATGGTTGGTAATTCTTTTGCACATGGCCCATGTATTCATGCAGGTTTGGCAGAGCTGTACAGAGACTCAGACACTATTAAGAGTTAAGAACAAGAAAAATAGGCAGAGCACAGCAATGAAGGAATTCATAACATTTATTTCCACTATATTTATAATTAATTTCTGATCATATATGCTAAGTGCCCCATTGACATTTACTTTCCTACTTAATCAAACATGTGTCCTATTTTTCTTCAATCTAGAGGCCCTTAGTGGGTCTGTCTACCAAGCTTGCCAGGCGGCTGATTAGGTCTTAGCTAAATAGCTTCTTGGACTGGCCATATTCCAGTTTATTTTGCTGGCCATCACCTGCATATGTCAGCTATGCTGACAGTTCCCTGTCCTGCACAGAATCCTGAAAATGTATACATTGGTTGGTGCCTGTAGATGTTTGTGGCATGAGCTTTATTTTTCAATTGTGACCAGCCTTGCATGTGTGAAAAAAACCTGGAAAATCGAACACACAAAGCCTCAACCTGCAAGATAACATAAATAATATTAAAAAATCATCAAGTCTAAATACTGGCACAGTATCTAATATAATGGCTACTTATTTATCAAACGTGTTGTTTAAGTCATTTTATTTCAGTGCTGCATCTTATTATGTGGGTACACACCACTCGAAAACGGGCACCAAGTCTGGATTATTTCATACTGCTATGAGATATGGGTGTGTTCATACAAAGTGAGGGTGGGGGTGGGGCACAAATGGGACAATACAGTATGTGTGAGTTTACGTGCATAATGCCAGACAGTAATTTGTGCAATGTTTTCACACAGACCAGACCAAAAACAAAAAAAAAAGCCCAAAATAACCAGCAGATTTACAACCACCACAGGGAAAGATAATTGGCCAGGCAGTGCATCAGGGAGAGAAAGCATGAAAGTACTGCTTTAGGCTGATGCCTTCAAAGTGGAAATTCCTTTCTAGCGGTTCTGTTACATTAAAACAAATTTTTATTTTTCAAACACTGTACAGTTCTATTGGTAAGGGACAATAGATTTGAAAAAGCTAATGGCATGGTCATGTATGGAGAATGTATGTAATAGGAAAAAATAGATGTGACTGTAAAATTTCAGCACACATTTGCCCATACATGTACATGTCAACTACGTACAGTTTACATTGAGCCAGTGACTCATTTGTTACCGATTGTACCTAACAGGTAGAATGAACACTAATTGGTTGTGAAATTGTGTTAATGTAATATCATTTGAAGAAAAATCAGTGACATGAACAGGAAAATACATGTATAGTGAGCCTTGATTGCAAAAATAATTTCAAAATATTTTTGTGCTAATTTTCAAATTTGTGGCAAAGATGATCAAGTAGAAAAAAAAATCAAACATTTCTTCATTTTAAATTTTTTTTCTCCACCAGAGAAATATACATGTCCAAATTAAAAAACAGTATTTCAGTGGAATTCCAATGAATTCTACTGAAATATTAGTTACAGCCAGGTCCCCTGTGGTCTGGGTGAAGTGGTTGGCAGGCTGTGCTATACATGTATATGGCTGAACATGCAGAGGGTTTTCAGAGGTGGTATAGATCCCAGCCTAACAACAATGGAGAGTCATATGGTATGAAAGTTGAATTTTTTGTGATCCACTGCCTAAGAAACTGAATAAAATTCATGAGCATTACAGAAAGCCTGCTTTAATTTATACTTACTTAATTGGTCTCTTGTGCCAATATTGATGCCAAAGTAGTCCTTATAGTGTTATCACCACAGAACATTTCCCATGCAGGTCTGCCTCTTTGTATTTAATAGTCCTAGCTGCATCAGTTGCTTTTGTTAACTGGGCAAATTTTACACTAAACCATGTATACCAGTTAGAGCTAAGGTGAAGCTACCCACATACCTGTCAGTATGTTATAATGTCCTTGCAGCCATCATTATCTTCAGACACAGCACAATATTATGTCTTGTAATACTTGACCATGAGCCCGCCATAGCTATTTTAAAAAATCTGAGGGTGCTGAGGCTGTCTCCCTTTCAGGCCCTCCTCAGCCAATCAACTACGAGGATTTCTTTTAACTCCTGCATTTTATTGGATTCTTTTTAACTCTTTGAGTTTTATTGCATTCATCCAACTCCTTGATCATGAGTGACTCCACAACTGACCTCTATGGCATGACAAAGGACAAGTGCTCACTTTGAAAGTTTATAAATGCTATTACCCTTCATGACATTTTTACACAAAATTAGTTGATAACTAGTTGATCAATATTTAAAATCTTATTCTATTTCCACTACACACCTCTGAAAAAAGACTAACATTGTGTGAGATTATAAATACTGTGAATGCACTTATTTTCACATGTATTACTTTTTCCTGTTCTAGCATTTCACTGATGTGATCAAGTTTCACTATGTTGGTCTTAGTTCCTATCTTCCCAATGTTAAAATATTACTTAACTGTAGTCTGACCAGGGATGTGCTATTTAGAATAGCATGTCCCTGGTCTAGCACACAACACACTAATTAGTCTAAACTTACAAGCAGCACCCTCAGTCTGGAGTTGCATTCATAATGAGCCAGCCAATCAGCATTCAGATCTCGTACAAAGTACATGTACAGTGTATGCCACTAAAAATCTAAAATGGCATATGAAGCAACAATCATCGTCTCTTTGTTGTACAAGTATTTTTCATTTATTTAAAATCAATACATAACTGATTAGAAACAAAAAAAAAATCATCAAAATGTTTGTACAGACCCTGAACATTGGACTGAACCCCCAAACATGACTTAATTCTATCCCCCTGGCCTCAGAGACTGACTAGATAAAAAGCTGACCAGCAGGGAACCAATACAAATCAATCTGCAAGGTCACTCACTATGAATATTTAAAATTAACTAGTCACTGTGGACACATCTCTCTTCATTCAAAGTTCATATATTTAACAGGCTGTAAGCTTACAATGCTCAAAATTATACTCCCTTTGAATTGAGTCAACAAGTTTATACATGTGTGGTAAGTCATGTGTCATATAACCTCAACAAGTTTATATGGTAATTCATGTATCATATAACCCTCTAGATTGGCCATTTTCAGTGTCACAGTGGCTTTTACACTATTTCTGTATCAGAGGATAATTCCACTGTCAGAAAAAGGAGGCTATTTGTGAAGCCCCTTGCAAATATATGGCCCAATATCTCACCCAACCCCTATTTCACCACTGGAGTGACCATAAAATTTTTAAATTGACTAAAAATATAGAAAAACTTGAACATACATTTGTATGTATGGAATTGGTCTTAAAATAAAGATAAGAAATGGCTCTTATCGATGGGTAAATATCATCTCTCAGTGTTGAGCATGGAGTGAAATATTTCAGTTAGTTCTGGCCTCTCTCACAAAAGGAAATTCAAATTTGGACTCCGGCCTCCACATTGCTCACCTTCTCAACACTGCTACCAAGTCCCCCGTGTCTGCAGGGCCATTTTTGTTGTCAGAATAAGTGAATCAAGATGTGTAATCAGCTTCACATAGGCAATCATAAACATATACATTGGATGGCTATACTTCTGGAAGCTCCTGCATTCTGCTTCCATACTTTGATGGATTAAAAGATCGGGATTCTCAACAATCCCAGATCCTCTGGGACAGTCCCAGATTCAAGACCTTGTCCCAGCCATCCCGGTTTCATTATATTTTGTCCTGGGATGGTTCAGGTACTACAATTTTGAGTCATTTAGATGATTTTGATCAGCCCTTTCATCTATCTTAAGCATGCAATGTCAATGTCAAACAGTTTTTCATTAGTGTATAATTCAATATGTGATGTGATTGCCAGAGAAAAAATGAATATTTTAAGATAATGCAGGTACATTTTAAAATCAATATTATGCAGAGACGTGCATTGATTTTGTCCTCAGAATATACCAGATTGCACCATTGTGCTTGGTTAGTTAAAAAAAAAATCTTCTCAAGGGGCTGGCTCCCCTGGGCCCCGTAGTGGTCTTTCATGGCCAGTGGGTGCCATCCGTGCACTGATGCACACTTTGCCAAGGATTCAAACTTTCCAGTGTTGGCATCCATGAAAGGTCATGTTGACAAATTTATAAGATGGTCCACAAGTACTGCATGTTAAGCATGTGTGCAGAGCACTTACTGTTGCAAAAAATGTAGTCCATTATCCTGTTTTGTCTGAAAGATCCATCAAATATGCCATCTTTGTTTTCAGAGAAGTTTCTGACTGTCACTTCACCAAAATGGGTACCTTCCCACCAAAAGAATGCATGATGGAAAGGATTGCCACATACCTCAGTCATGATACCAATGTCAGTTATAGAATCCCCACAATCACTCGATGGGGAGTAATCAGGTCTATATTCATCATGATGCTACCCCGAAACCAAGGACCAACCAATGGGAACACAGTATTGCCAGGTCGTAATAACAGTACAATGACCTTCCAAACCCAGAGTGTGATTTTTTTCAGCCTTTTCGGGGATTCATCATGATAAAAAAAAAAACTGATTAAAACCTTTAACTCGGAGATTTGTGGCTGTACCCTGACCCGGCCACCAACAAAACACCCTGACCTCAATCAGCTCAGGTGTTGTGCTGGTGGCTGGGTCAGGGTACAGGCACAAACCCCTCGTTGGCCATATTAATCCCTCAAGTATACACCAGTACGAAATTATACTACTGAATCAGATCACCGTTTACTAACATGATACATTATTATAAAATGAATGACAAATACAGAATGCTCTGAGACTTTTTTCTTTTCGGCCTCCTTTCTTTTTTTTTTTTTTTTTTTTTTTTTTTTCGCTAGTTCTTACTGTGTTTAGCTCATTAGCCTAAAAGTAAAGGAGGCAAAAGTGCATATTGGAATTGGAACATATTAAATCGTTTATGTGATAATAAACCACTTTGTAACATGGCAACATCTATATACTAATGATGTTTATCACAAAACATTCTTCATATTTCACCTAAATGTAAGACTCATAAAGGCAAAATAGCAGACGGTCCAATCAGCAGCTTCATGCCAGTGTTCTTGCTTCTTACCAATAGAAGTTGCTAGCTTTTAAGCACTGTTTTGTCAGCTGTCTGACTTTGACAGATGATTACTTTTTTGGTTGTTTGCTGACAGCTATAAACAAGCATACCTTCTGAACAACAGCACCTTCCTCACAAATGTCACAGACTCTAAAAAAATCATGCCAGTGCATCAATAATGAAAATGATACACAATCTTACAGCAAACTTGTTTTCAAATGACAAAAAAAACACAGGTATTGCTCACTGTGTTCCATTCCAAACAGTATGCTGCAGCCAACAGACCCCTGGCAATTATTCATTTAACTAAACTTGGTGCTTCAAGCTGCTGTCTTTTTCTTCAGTGCCCAGATATATTACATCAATGATTCTGGAAGCAGATCTTAAAACCTCACGCACACGAAAGGAACTCTCATTCTACATGTTTCTTTAATCGTTTCCTCTTTCGATGAAGGCTGAGTAAACAGCTCTCCTTCCTGTTGGCCCAACCCAACCCAACCCACGCCAAGCAAAGCTGTTGATCTGGGGCCAGTTATCATGAAAAGGTTCACCTACAATTTCCATTCAAACTGTATTTTATCATGGTTGAAGTTAGTGTAGAATATTGAAGCACAAAAAGTTTAAACTGCCAGCCAGAAGACTGCTTTATTTGAGGGAAAGGAGCTAGTTTAAATGTCTCCCTTTCATTGTGTCTCATTTGGTATTTTATCAATTAAATTTTACACAATGCCTCACTATGCTTCAACAACATGAAATATATCTGTTTTTCCCCAATTTGGTTTGTGTTAACTCTCAGCAAGCCAATTTCAAGTGCACTCGAACAGCGCACCATTGCGTATTGCCATTGAGTGCACTCAAACTTTTGAAGTGGCTGATTCAAGGCCATCTCAAATTCCCAGTGTTGTTTATTTACATGCAAGCATGCACATTTTATTGTAGAGAAATGTCATTCTTGCCAATGGCTATTTCCATTTTGCATTAAAAATGAACATTTTCCTTCTACAATGATTTAAATCAATGATAGGGCTGTTGTTTGTACAATTTGAATGATGTGACTTTGTAAAACTATGCAAAAATAGGGTGATTTCATCATCACGGTCTCAATCTTTTTTCCTCTACTTGCCATGTTGTTTCCATTCTTAGAATGCTTAAAAACTTGTCTATCTTAAGAACAAGCTCTCCCACTGGTTGAAACAAAAGTATTTTTAGGGGAAAACCCACCAAAACTGCTTCTTTTTCAAACAGATACATCATTATTTTAGTCCAAAACTACTGAAGAGGATTCTGCTGAATATTCTAGGTCAGCAACACAGGGGGGAATCGATCACATAGTGTTTGCCGTCCAACCAAACGCATTGTTTTTTTATGATATTTCACTCGGGAGTTCTTGCAACCTCGTGTTGTGAAGTCTGGCTTGAAAGATGGGCGAAAGTTGTATGAACACAAGTGATGATTATGGACAATTTACTAAAGCAAGAAACAAGATTTAATGCTGTAAATTGGTCAGAATGGTAACATATACTACCAGTCTTTGTGTACAGAGGGTCCTTTTTTTTTTTTTACAAAAAGAGAGTAAAAAATGCCAACTATGGGTAAACATGACTTGGGTGAAAATACAGTTGCTGCTTGTGTTGATCATGTGGACAGTTTATCAGTGACTGCAATAAAGTGCGTTAATATCGACTATTTACTGCAGCAGCCAAAAAACTCTACCACTATAATTTAATGACAATTATAACACACAACCAATCTTCAGCAAAAATTGAAGAGGAACCATCGTTCTTGACGCTAACCATGCAAGGAAAATGTGTGGACCGGTACCCATGCAATTATATTCACACAGGCTTGACCATTGATCAATTCGTGATTGAGATTGATACATTCACTTTTTTAGGGTGTAGGGCATGAGTTTTTTATTAAATTGACAAAGAAACCACACAGAAATGTAGAGAAGGCCATACTCAACAAAAGTTCATTGGTCATTTTGCATGAAATGCAAAAATAAAAAAAAGTTATGGCATGTTCACACCAGCAGGTTGCATGTTGCGCAACAAAACAAAAAATGCCCAATGGCTGGCTGTGCCAGATCCCAAAATGGCCCACAGTGCTAAGGGTTAAGAAAGCCAAACGGATGGTACAGTGAAACTTGTCTCAAATGATCACCCTTTCCATTGACCAAACTGTTTGTTTCTCAAAATGGGTGATTTTTTATAGGAGGTATAAAAATGTGTATTGATTAAGCCAATACATATACACCTATCCTGAAAAAGTTGTTTTTTTAGGTGGCAGTCCCTCATTTGAATAGACTCTCAAGCCAGGGACTACCGTATTTAGAATATTAATGCATTACCATGCAAGAATAACAGATGATAACATTAGTGTGGAATCCATGGAAACCAGTCTGAAGATTACTGTCCGAAACAAAAAATTACCTGGCTCCTGCCTCTGGAATACCTATATTGGAACCTTACCTTGCTATCCTTTAATGCGGAATAAAAGATGATACAGCCCTTTTTGAAATACCACAATGGTCCATGGCAGCCTTTATACCAATTTGCCAAGTCTCTGTCACCCTTTCAAGTCAAAATATTTTATTATGTTTCTGCTAGCACAGAGATTTCATTGAAAGATACTAATACAGCCAGATCATGGAATTTTTTGTGGCCATCTTGGGACGGCAAGGAGTCAAAAGTGGCAGCTGCGCTGCACAAGGGTTTGATCCACTGGTGGTCCAGCTGTTGATCAAGATAGAGCCAAAGGCAGGCTGTTTGTGTTTCTACTCTAAGTGCATTCATGTGTAAAGCTGGCATAGGTGAAAACCCTCAACCTGATTGACACAGACTGCAAGAAAAGGTGAGACAAGTGATACCTAATCATCTGTGTTAGGACAACAGGGTCAAGCCCCTGCGTAGACATTTCCGTCCATGGCTTGACTTCTTTTCCTTGTATTTCGCAGCCTGAAAATGTGGTATCCCATGTCAGTGTTTGGATCTGCACATCTTTGTATCACATTAGCACCAGTGGGGAAGATTCAATTTGTGTAAAATTCTACTTGCTTGAGTTGTACAGAGTAACTGTCAGTCAAATGTCAGGCAGAATACTTTTCCATATAGCATGTACATTTAGGACTGATGCATGCCATATTCTCAACTTGTTCATAACAGAGTCTTTATTATACAGACTGATGGTATTATGAAGGCCTGGTACAACACTGCTTGTGCTGGCATTCTTGCGTTTGCTTTGCAATACATGTCTGTGTGACATACAGCTGAATCAAAACTGACACACGAGTTCCACAAGGACGGTCTAAAAACAGACAGGAAAATTGTAAACATAAGATTTTACTTCTCTCTGCACCCAGAGTGTACCTGAAGAACTGCTCTTGGTTCAGACCCAGATGGTTAATTTGGCACCAGTCAGCAGAGGGGTCAGTGGAGCTTTTATCTGTCAGGGTAAACATTCCTGGAGGGGTGCTTGACAGAGATGTGTGCTTAACAGTGGTGCAACCTTGATAGAGAAGGAAGCTTAACAGAGATGGTTGCTTAATAGAGGTGGGTGCTTATATAGAGATGTTTGCTTAATAGAGTTGGGTGCTTAACACATGATTGGTGTGAGATTGGGATCCAGTGGACAGAGGTGGGTTTCTGTAGTGGGTGCCTGGTAGAGTTGGGTACTTAACAGAGACGGGTGCTTAATAGAGGTGGGTACTTAAGAGAAATGGTTGCTTAATAGAGGTAGGTGCTTAACACAGATGATTACTTTGAGATGGGGATCCAGTGTATAGTAGTATATTCTTTTATTTAAGTCTCACCTGCATAAAAATAAAAACATGTATATTGCACAAATATAAAATCAAAAGTAGCTGCTCTTACAGAGCTATGAGAGACTATAAAAACAATTATAAAGATGATTGTGAATAGAGGCATAAAAAGTTACATTATATTGAGGTGAAAAAATTACGTTTTTCTAGAATTTGCCATAGGGTTTTGGCTAGCAACACAAATAATTGTACATTGTTGCTGGCAAATAAAACTTTCATTTTGTCGCCTTGACTCAACCATGTCAATGGAATGTCCATTAAAGATGTTCTCTCATCTTCGTATAAAACACAATCAAACAGTGCACGGTATTCATTTTCAACTACTGAGCCCTCACAAAAATAACATGGTTTAATTGTAGTCTGTTACTATCGTAATGTACCGTCTCGATACGTCAAGGGGCAACACAAAGGGCTAGCGCCTGCCTCTGCTTTAGTGGCATCGGTAGAGAGACATAACTTCCGTATTATATTATTCCTTAAATACTGTATACTCTTAGCTTATTTCGTCCCGGTAGATATGTTTGCTGAATAGAGGTGGATGCTTAACACAGATGATTGCTTTGAGATGGGGATCCAGCGGATAGAGGTGGGTTACTGTAGTGGATGCCTGATAGAGATGGGAGCTTAATAGAGGTGGGCATTAAGATAGGTGCATAAGAGATGGCTGGTTAATAGTGGTGGTGAAAGGAACAGGTTTGACTGTATAATTATCAGATATATCAAGTGCAAAGCTGCTCACAAATGACGAAGGTCTTGCTTGTACCACAACCCAGGAACATACATCATGATACCATATAATCTCTGTTATGTTTTATTGACTCATACATGTCAACAAATTTTATGACCTTATGTAATTTAGTACCAGAAAAAAAAAAGTTTTCCAAATGCTGGTTCTGGTTCTGATATAGTATGTATATTATCTACAATTTGTGTCATATTAGCCGACAGAAAATTCATAATAAATGTACTCTATGAATCACCATATAAACCAGCAGTGCAGGGTCTCCTATTTTTCTTTATCAGTTTACGTTTCTGTTCAATGCCAACCAAAGGTGCTCTCATAAAACATTCGTCTGATGTTTTACTTTTTTTTTTTTTAACTGATGATTTTTCTTTTCTTTTCTTTCAACATACATGCATGTACAAGTGGATACAACATAAGGATTGGTAGACAAACCAGCATTTTCTCAAAGTGAAACATGACAAGAGTATCTAAATCAAGGATAATATGTTTTAAGGCTAACAGAAAATAGCACATCAAGGCATACATGTGCGGTCATTGTCTTTTAATTTTATATTGCATTATACAGTGTCATGTTTGGCCAAGTCAGAACTAACAAAAGCGTTAATTCATAGAATTTCAACTTGAAATTTCACTATGTCAACTGCTGGCCTGTGGCAGTTTGTCAAACGGGAGTATAATTCAATATGGGCAGCAAGTTCGATTTAATTGCCAGAGGACTGTTATGGATATATCTCAGCCATTTTGCAAATAGTAACACACAGCTGCCTTTGTCCTTTACATTGTTAAACACCGCTTTGTCATTTGAAAAGCTTATACAGTGTGCGCCAAATTGCAACTGGAGCATTTGTTGGTCGAGTTCTACAGATTTGCATAGTATCCATGGCTACAGTCATTGTACACAACTCAAAGTTTTCAACAAGGATTGGTAGCAATACACTATTTGAAATCTGTATTCACTGAGGAGAGCAACATGGATATGCAGTAATATAGTAGTAATGTAAAATACAAAAGGACACAAAGCATGCATTACCACTGTAAATTACTTTAATTTTGTGGTATCCTTATTTTAACTTATTTCACTTATGGCACAAAACCATGAAAATAAAAACACAGTGAAATATATTAGGAGCTATGTCCAAAATAGTGAAATTCAAACTACAGTAAAATGTCAAAAATACAAAAACAGTGAAAATTTGAACATGCGAAATCAAAGCAATTTACAGTATCAACTGCACACATGACTATCATGAAGAAATCTTTGGTAAGTTATATGTGCATACAGTGACCCCTGCTGCTCACATCATATGATCTTGCCAGCAATGATTATGAAAGCTCTGCCAGTCTGTATTGATTAAAGCTCTGGAAATCTGCCACGGCTACATTCAGTTTAGTTTATGAAAAAATGCTCACTTGTCTTTTCTGTTCCAATAAAAAGCTAGAATTTACTGCTTTTGCAAGACAGAAATGTTTCCCAGTGGAACATTTACTCTGAAGGAGATTCCTGATAGCACCATTGCATACAGAAACCAAATTTACACAAGTGACCCTGTGACCTTGAGAATCATATACACATCAAGGATGATCCAGACACAACATTCCAACTTGCATGTAGTCTCCTCGAGATAGATAATCTTGCCAATTTTGAAGTTTGTAAAGTTCTTTTAGTTGTTATTGCAAAAAAAAAAAAAGAAAAAAAAAAAGAAATTGCACAAGTGAGCCTGTGACCTTGCGAATTAAATCAAGGTGACCCGGATACAATCCCAACAGAAGCCAAAATTAGACATACAAGTGGCATTTCTGAATGACATGTAATTAAAATAATGAAGAAAAAAAGAAAACTACTCACTGAGTATCATAAATTAAAATGCAATTAAAGATTGCTAGATCTATGCCCCCTACCAGCTCTGTGACCTTGGGATTTGGGTCAAGGTAATCCATCTTTGAACTTGTCTCAGACCTTGTGTAGGATTAAAACAATGTGCAATAAGAGAGTTCTATGTAAAAAACTTTTCAACTTATCTTTTGAAAACAAAATTCACTAAAATGGCTCTGTGGCCTTGGGAATCGGGTCAAGGTCAACCATCTTCTTGCCTGCTAAACAGACTATTGTTCCACGTGTCTGACTGCGCTCCACGGATAAGTGCAGCACCTACACAGCAATGATAGCGTATCTTAGTCTGTCTTAACAGGCAACCCATCTTCGAACTCATCTGAAACCTTATGTAGGACTATAAACAAGTGCAATATGAAACCCCTATGCACAAAACCTTTCAGGTTATTGTGTGAAAACCAAGTTAACTAAAATGGCTCTGTGACCTTCATAATTGGGTCAAGGTCACCCATCTTCAAACTTGTCTGAGAGCTGGTGCAGGACAATATGCATGCACAATATGAAAGCCCTATGTCAAAAACTTTGTGAGTTATCATGTGAAACCTGTCCGGACACACAGATGGACGGACGCATGCACACACAAAGTATTTGCTATATGCCCCTCCTCCCTTGGAGAGGGGAGGGGCATAATAAAAATATTTTGAAAAGATGGATATGGAATCCAAATTTTGTTATTTCCTCACCAGTGAAGCTGAGCCAAGGAAAGCTGTCTCAAAATATTTTTATGACTGTTCAATATACAAAAAAATGTGCTACAACCATAAAGGCAATGATATAAATGTTTGATTTTTTGTATGTTACACTATTCTAAATAATAGATGCAGACTGTTTTGTTGCTGATTTTTTTGTTTTTGTATGTAGACATGCTTGGATATACACTTGGCCTCCACAGAATGTGAATATGTGAACAAAGTTTTGTAAGCTGTACCAACTTTAATCGAGTTTTGTTCACTTCTAAGCAACCTAGGTCTCACCGAGACACATAATCCTCCTTAGTTTTACCAAGTTATATTAAGTTCTTAATTAGCATTAATTACACAGAAATTGATTTCATATAAGTGACAAAATGGACGAGTGACTGTCTGACTTTGACAAAATGACAAGCTGACACAGTTACAACCTCAAGTTGGGTCTCATCTGGATACACAATACCACCAAATTTTATCAGTTTGAAGTTCTTCCCTATTAAATTATCACATGTAAAGAAACCAATATCACATAATATGTGGCCCCAGCTGTGACCTTAAGAATTAGGTCAAGGTGACCCAGATACACTCCCAACCTAGGACTCACCCAGATACACAATTGACAACTTGGACTTAATATCCTTCCTAATTGTGATGGCCCAGGGTCAGTGGTTTTTGCTCTGTCTGACAAGTCATGTGCGAACTATAGCATGACTGTTAGGCAATGCAGATACTCTGACTTTAGACCAGTCAAGTTGGTTCTTGAATGAAAGCTCTTCTTGTGAAGAATGAGAATTTGTTAACATTCACAAAATTCATGAACTTAACCCTTTCCCCCTCAAACTGGCCAAAACCGGCTGGCGGTCAAATGTCGTCTGCTTCCGTGTTTTTAACTAATTTCAATAGCTATGAAAAACAATTTGACTGAGAAATGTACATGAGACTTATCAAGGTCACATGCCCCAGGTCAACAGCTTTCCTTGGCATGGGTTGGGCACTAAGTGCCCAACCCATGCCAAGGAAAGCTGTTGACTCAGTCTTAATTCAAGGGGGAAAGGGTTAATCCAGGGCTGAAAGTAATTAACATTTTCTGTTAGTATATATAGCCCAACTTGCTGCAGACTTCATATTTTCTGAGGTCATGAACTGTTTTTAGTTCAGTTTCCAAATAAAAACACTTTATTAAAATAAAACCTGCACCTGCCTCACAAAAATCTGCACCATCCAACCCAATCTCTCCCAGCAATTGGCTGCTGGCTAGTGTTAAACACAAGCCCTGCAATTGTCTGGAATGAGTTCAGGAAGATTGCTACTGACCACTGATGCTGAGGTACAAATTCTTGACATTGGTTTATGGCTTTTGTGCTCTCTCCACTCTTAAATCTGCACAGTGCATTTTTTTAAATCTGAAAATCAATAGCTGCAACAAAATCCACGTTGATATCATCTCTGCCATTGATCTGGCTGGGCAGAACTTCATATTCTTTTAGAACCATTTGTTGAAATTCTATCGACAGTAATTGGTGTGCAGGAACATGAATGTCATACAATTTACCGCTTGTAGCTGGTACATTACCACTAAGATGTACTCATGGAAACTCACTTATATAATTGTATGCACTGGGTCAAACGTTTACTGTTTAAACCTTTCGTGGTCAAACTAAGAATGAGTCAAGAGCTTTTGTCCACCCATCATGCACTGCGGAAACTGTTGACCTCATGCAGGCAATTCAGGTCTTATCTAAAATTTTGAGCAACAATGATTTCTATTTACATAAAATTTAATTTTCAAAAATAAGGCATATGACATTTATATCCAGGTGCCTTTTGGGCAATTTTAGTGAGAAAGAGTTAAAAATGTACACAAACAGAATGTTGTCAATTGGCATGATCCCATATAAAAGTTAACATTCAAAATGTATGACACATGAAAACTGACAATTTGACTGCTCTGTGTAGCAGGTAAGGATGAATTTTTTTTAGCAGATTTGGAGTTTCCTTTAAACTGTATGAACTACTGTGATTATAACACAAACCCTTTTGATTTTTTCCTGGTAAAATTTTTCAATCAACTCCCCACTCCTGGCCTCTGTAGTAAGTATACAATCAGAACTTACTTGTCAGTTAGCAATTAAGTGAACTTCAGCACGAAAATGCATAGGATTCTCATTTTGTATTTATCCAATAAAGCATTCGTGACATAGGCTGCCTCACAACAAGATGGGTAGCAAATAAAACTAATAAAAGTCAATTGCAATTATCAAGCAGATTGAGTCTGACAGCTTCCCTTTTGCTCTGATCCAGACAGTCCAACTCATTGAGCTTATCACACATTCACCTCGGGCGGACATATGTTTTTCCCAAAGACATGATGAAAAGCAGTGTAATTATAGTACTCCTCCATTATCTTCACATTGCATCCTGACGTACAGCTCTTCCAAAAAAAAAAAAAAAAAAAAAAAACCCACATGAATGGTGAACCTGCAGGTTCCAGTGAGTTTGATCCTGTCAGTTAAGTTCATTCAAGATGTTTACAGCTTGGGTGTTTCTCGGGGATAAATCCTCGTCTTTTACCTATAATAAATTGCTTGTGATATACACACCAGGTAGGAATTACTACTTTGCCGAGACTTTTGCCAAGATCCTGCAGAGATGTCTGTCTGTTTGCCGCCATGACGTGTGCATGTATACACAGTGACGGAAGTGTCTTAATGACAGGAACAGCCTGCTTGTGGAACTATAAACATGTTTCATGCTTGTTACTTTGAAAAAAAAGTCAGGCTTAGAAAATAAGATTTAATTAGAACTAAAAAAAAAAAAAAAAAGGAAATAAAACCAATGAAAAGTCAGTGAACTGTGTGATACATACAGTGTCAATATTCATGTAACCTGAAAGTAAAGTGGTGAATGTCTCATTTTGCAAACAAAATCATGTTTCCATGTACAGTTGTATTTCGAAATCTACCTGCAATTCTCGACCCCCCCCCATCTACAATACAGGTGACAGCAATGAACATTGTGAATTTAAGAATAAGGTCCAGGTCACTCACCTGCTATCTATGATCAGGTCTTACCATGAAAGACACAGGTTAGATTATGACCAAGTTTGATGAATTCATTTTTTTCTTTCTTCAAGCTGTGTTTTTATTACATAAACACAGATGCCCTTTTAATTTAGTTCTGATGCCCTGAAAATGGGGTCAAGATCGCCTATCTACATTTCAAAATGTGGTCTCATACAGGACATCCTACCAAGTTCGGTTAACTTGTGGCACACAGAAATCAATTTCTTTTCACTGACCTGTAGCTTTAAGAATGATTGAGATCACAGACACCAATCCAAAGCTTGGTGTGCAGTCTCTCAGTCAGGTTTACCATCTGACCAAGTTTGATCAATTGTAACCAAACCTTTCTGGAGGTATAGCACAGAAACTACTTTATTTTTAGCAAGTCCACAACCTTGAAAATGACATCAGGGTCCCCTATTTGCAAATGCCAAGCAAGGTACCACCAAGATGTATGATATGACAGAGTTAATAATGAGCTTTGGCATCAAGTCACCACAAACAGAAACAATTTCATTTCAAAGCAGCTGCATGACCTTGAAAATCACATCAAGTTCAACCGTCTGCAATCCTAAAAGACAGTTTGGTCTATTTTGTCTGTGCCTCCTCCACACATGTACATGTAGTTTTGTACCACACTGATGGATTTACTCTAAGCAGCCTTCTGATCTAGAGAATGAGGTCACAGAAACTCATCTATAACTGAAAGGATTTAAGGCCTTGCAAAGATGCATACAGTCTTATCAAATTTGGTAAAATGCTTTTATTAAATTTTCATTGAGTTATTGCATGGAAATGTGTGAGTGGCCTGAGTGTGACTTTTATTGTGAATGAGGTCAAGGTCACTGCCCTGAATTCCCGAGTCAGATTGAAATGTGACCAACTTTCATCAAATCCTTCTACTATTGCACGGAATGCATTTAAGGAGACCTTTGAGTTCTCCGTCTGTAGTTCTGTCTGAGGCATCTTTAGTAAGATGTATGACCTGCCCCAGCTTGAGCAGCTGTCCTCAAAATCTTGTTTCTGTGAACCCATTGAGATAGAGGTGTTAACAAAGCAGAAAAACCACAAGATTTTAGTGGAAGAAACCACATGTATCATCTCCTAGTTTATATATATAGTGACATGCAAATGAGCAAATTTAATAAGACATTGTCATATTTAACTATATTAACTTCAGATTTGCTGTGGTCCCCTCAGTTGCTAGGCAATGGAATAATGCCTCTGACATGATAAAGGCACTTGTATCAGTTATATACTCTGTAACCATCTGATTGTAACACTTTCTCTACCAAGCAAATGAAATTTTCTTAACATGTTTAGCATCTTGTATGTTTTAAAACATAGTGAATAACTTTTCTACAGCTTTTTGCTTTCTCAAGTTGTCACTTTTATCATAGAAGCTCATTTGGCCCGGCTAAATCATTGACTCTGCCGTCCTTCCTGTGCAGTTCCTTGCTGCACCCTGTCTGGCAAGACAGGATCCAAGATGATATGAATACCTGATATTGATTGGATAAAATTTTGGACGGAGCTTCTCCATGACACTACATGTCTTGAAAATTTTGGCTGCTTTAAGTCAATGCACACATGCTCAGAAGTTCAATACGCACTGATTTCAATCAACTTAAAGCAGTGGGACACCCACTTTGAGTGTGTAAAAGCTCAGGTTTTCAGAAGAAAAAATATTATGTTGACATGTACATTATTACAGAGTAACATATCACCAATGAGCATGATGAAGTCGCCCACATACGCTGTACATGATGTTGACAATTCTGGTATAGCTTTGTTGACATGTACCACAGTGAAAAGCACTGGTATCAGCAGCCTGAACATGAACCAGTCTTTTACGTATGTGCAAATACACTGTCTTCCCCATGGTGTGCACCACCAAACATCAAGTGAGAAAATGGGGTTACCAAGTGCAGGCTGCATGTATATGCAATTCCATACGAGGCCCAGGCTGGACACAACAAACAGCTGTTTTAATATCTCCAGCTTGATGGTATATACACATCAATAAACACTTGGAGGACATCAATCAAAATCTGCAAGAACAGAATCAGATATACTTCTGACAAACGTATGGTGTTTCAGGCAAACTTCCCATTCACTTTTGATAGTAATATTAATTTCTCACTAAATCTGCGTCGACAGAATATTCTTTTTAATATTAGATCTGTATACTCATCAGTATCATTATTTTTATTTGTAATACTATAACAACAGGCAATAGATTTGTCAGCTGTTAATGGCACTTCAATCAATAACGCTACAGGTGGTTCAGTAGGTTTTCAAACATGCATACGTGGATCAGCAATAAGTTTGCTTGGCAAGTCAGCAGTACCTGCTGACTGAGTACCCACTGTTGTTTAAAAGGCCTTGTACTAAACCATGTCTTTTAACTCAACCTGTATTGATTAAGTGCTGGTTAATAAACAAATATTGTGTACAATGTATATTCTGCTCTGTGTTTGTATATTATTAAATGAGGTATTACTTGAACATGATTAAGTGTATCAGACTCTTATATGTAAGTGTTCACCTTTATTGTAAAATTATGTGCACTAGTACTAAAAATTGTCTTTAGTGCAGTTGTTGTGTGTTGTGTGTATATGTGTGTGGATTCATATATGTGTGTCTGTGTCTGTGTTTAGTTAATACTGTGAGCCTCTTGGTCCTTTATAGTACAAAGCTTTCCACTTTAAACAAATATACTCAAATACAATGCCATATAACATGGTTAAGGTCTTGGACAATGAGTCATTCTGACAATACATTGCCTCTTAAGTTTGTTACACCATACAAGCTACATTTCTACCAGGTTTCAGAACAATCTGAGGGACACTTTTGGAACAGAAGTTGAAAGTAGCAAAAACAAAACAAAACAAAAAATGTAAAAGAAAAAAAAAATAGAAAAATTGCAGCACCAGTTGTTGAACACATTAAGGTCATGGGGGTTTTCAGAAGAGTCTCTATGCATTTTTAAAGCAAGTGGTACAGCCATTTCAGAGAAGAAATTTTGATTTTGCCAAAAAATAAACCAAAAAAAATTGCAAAAAGAAATCAATGCAATGTTACCATTTGAACAAATTAGGTGGGGACCTACCAAAAGGTATATGCCAACAAGTTTCAAGAGAATGCGATTGAAGGTTTTGGAGAGGTCAAAAATGTGAATTTTTGTTGCAATTCGCAAGGACTCACAAAGTAATCAATAAGATCAGAAGAATTAACTGACAGGTAACCAAACTGAAAAATTTGTTAAAAATCAGGGATACAGAGTATCACCACCTGCTGAAAAGCCTTGTTAACCTTTCCACAAGCTATATTTCCAAGAAGTTTCAGAACCATCTGAGTGACAGTTTTGGCGAAGAAGTCAAAAACTACCCTAACACACAAAATGTAAAATAAAAATACAAAAAGAAATCACAGCACCAACTTTTGCACAAATTAAAGTCTGGGGATCCTCAGAAGTGTCCATATGCAATTTTAAAGCAATTAGCTGAGTGGTTTCAGGGAAGATGTTTTAAGATTTTGCCAAATAATTGAACATTCCTAGAAAATCTAAAAATCAATGGACATTGTTGATAATGAACATTTGCCATGCTTTGTAAAGACCCATCCAAGGTACATTTCCACCAAGTTTGAAGTGAATCTGGTTGAATGTTTTGGAGTAGAAATTGAAAATGTGAATTTCCATTGTAATTGGGGGTAGTATTCATAAGTGACTGTGGTCATATGCTGTCCCCTATCCTGCAGCAAAGGACTTGAAAGGAAGGAGGGCACATTAATGTACTTAGCAGTGCAAAATTTGTCTTTGTAACAAAAAAATAGGAATATGTGAAAGCAAAAGCCAACAAAGAGTCTTTCGTGTGGTTAAAAATACCAAAAGTTGTTTAGAATATTCAGAATTTTTCATTTGTTTTGCAGAAAAGTGCAATTTTCTGACCTCCCAGTAACAAAATTGCTGCCAGTGCCCTCATCATGGTGGAGGCACAGGTCTGTTGCCTAGTGACATAATTAGCAAAGAAAAGGTCCACAGTGACCTATGAATTCCTCCTATTCCCACGACTCAGTAGGAATGCATATACATTAACCCACATGTACCCACATTGATTTTTTTTATACTCAGGGATCCAGACTATCAGCACCTAGTGAACAACTTTGTAGCTACATTTCTATGAAGTTTCAAAACAATATGAGTTATGGTTTTAATGAAGGAGTCAAAAATAGCCTTAACACAAAAAATCAATTTAAAAAATAAAAAAAATAAAAAAGATCACACCATCACCTGTTGAAAAAATTACTGTCTGGGGCTCCCAGAAGTCTCCCTATATGCAATTTCAAAGCAATTGGATGAGCAACTGTGGAGAAGATTTTGCCAAAACACTGAAGAAAAAAAATCATTAAAAATCCAATAATTATTAGAGTGTGGCCATTTGAAAACTTGGTAGTGACCCACCCAAGGTACATCTGCGCAAAGTCTCATGTGAGTCCAGCTGACTGTTTTTGAGAAGTTGAAAATGTAAATTGTTGATGGACTGACGCCAACACCGATGCTGACCACAATGGACGACGGGCCATCCCATAACCTCAGCTGACTAGGTCAGCTGAGGTAAAAATGAAAACTTGGCCTTGGAATGCCGGGTGCAGCATATCCCAGCACCTAACATTTACAACATCTTGAAGTTCAGATTCATTTCTGTGACCAAGTCATGAACTTAATTTGACACCTCAATCTATTATGCCTTGTAATCGTATATTAAAGCCATTCTCAAGGGGCAAAGCTGAACTCTGGAACCATTTGTAGGAGGACCAAGCAGATTGGACCCTCAGGCCCAGAACATAAATGTGACTTGTGAGAATTCAAGATTACTGAACTATTAATTAAGTTGCCATCTAAATGAAATTTTTATATAATCACATGGTGGGCTCAAATGTGAGTAACTTGGTCTTGTAACACAGTGAAATATGTCTTCTCAGACTACCCCACGGGATGACCAAGTTGTGATCTTTAAAGACAGATGGTCCATTGTTGCAATTAAATTAACATGGCAAAGATGAAGCACAGTATCTTGAAAAGATGGTCTTTCAGGAAAGGTGGTCTCTTAAATGATGGGTATACATGTCATGAGCACCATATGTATAACTAATCATTCAGCAAATAATTTAATATCAATCAATATCTTATTCACTGTTTCAACATACACAAAAACATGGTCACTAAAAATGTGACATTTGGCCTATGATGCATGTGTCATATATTCAGTTTCCTTTTTTCTTTTTGTAAAATGTGCTGTGAATTAATTCGTCAATTTTCCTTGACTGATATGTGTACAGTGGTCCGCCTCTTGCAAGGCCCCCCTCCCCCCCCCCCCAAGATGACACGCCACCCTCTCTTCAGAGGCTACTTCTCAATGCATCAAGTATATGGTATTTTCATTTTATTTCCCCCCTGAAGAGAGGCCACTCCTCTCACAAAGGCCACATTTCTTGTATACTTTTGGTGGCCTTATAAGCAAGGGACCACAGTATACATGTATCTTGGAATTGGGTATGACTGAAGATTTTTTTGCAATTAAATTGCAATAAAAAATTAACCAGCTGGCCATAATATTCTACAGAAATTGTGCAACTTTCTTACTTTGCCCAGTTGACACATGCATGCGCACAATGTAAGGAATAATTATCAGAAAATTTATTTAATAGATCCTCTTTAATAGGACCCTTGAGGGCAGCACTTGACAATGTAATATCATTATGATTTGCCTCAAACCCACACTAAAGAAGGCTATTGCCCTGGGTCATGCTATCATGATTTCTCTCATGTACAGTTCTCACCAAAAATCTTTTCTATTGCAGCATGGAATTTAAATAAAAACATAATTCTGTTCTAGTACAAATTTTCCCAAGGTATTTAATTTCCTGAATTTTCCCAAGTTATGTCATTCAGGAAAATAAAAACAGGCAAAAAAACCAAAACACTCAATGTGCACGACATTGTCTGGAGCTTAGCATTACTGGTCGGCAATTCAGGAAAATAAAAACCTGGAAATTTTGAATTTATGTAAATCCAGGAAAATTAATGTTCGGGAAAGTTTGTACTTAATATACAGTACATCTATGCACTTTCAGAAGATTAAAATGGGATAGGGTTACTATTTAATTATCCACCTTAATTAGGTGGCCACACTCATATCCTGCCTTTTCATTTTAAGACAGTGCACACATATACAGCTGGCCTTTCTTAAAATGCAAATGACCAAATTCATGATGGCCATACACAAGGGCCAAGCTTTGTAAACATGGGCATGCACAAATGTAGCATGAATTCTGACAAGTGTAATAACTTAGGTCAGCTTCCTTTATTAATGAAGCATGTCACCTTTAGGTGGTGCTTCTGTAACAGGTAGCTTTATGACCTGTTGCAGGTGGAGACATCTGGGAGACAAACAAAACTTAGTTCATTTACTGGTTGATAATGTCATATGACACAGGAAGCAGGTGCTGCCACCATGCAGAATAGTGTATTGGGCATGCGTTATTGACACTGACCATCAAGAAATGAAAGCAACCAGTGAAAGCAAGCAACATTGCTTGTGTAAGAATTTGAGTGGTTGGGATGTTCAATTACTTGACAATGCAAACCAGCTTCCTTAGGTAACCAAAACACACACTCATCCCATTATACAGCCACTGTCCTCATGTAGAAAGTGGTCATTTCCATTGTACATGTATTTACCTCTCCAGAAAGGTCATCCCTCTCAATTGGCCGCTTTCTAAGTGCAGCAGCAGAAAGGCCCTTACAAAGGGGGGACCACTGTGTGGGCAAATATTGAATCACAGTCAATACAAAGAGCCACAGCTGGCACATGTATACAAGAATGTAATATTTATGCAAGCTTTTGAAAACACACAAGTACATTTATATATTGTATGCTTCCATGCAACAAAATACATCCATGCAGTAAATGAAATCATATTGCCTGCAATTACATGTACATGCATGTGTTACATATGTACAGTGAAATCTGTGCTCACTGGGCACCCTTGCAATTGGCACCAGCTGCAGGTGCCCCTTAAAGATAGCTGCCCACTCAGTGGAGGATTGGCTCACTGCCCCACACAATAAGATCTATGTACCTCAGGGGCTCTACAGAGTATTCAATTAGAATAAATGAATATGAAAAATAATATATTGTAATGGCTTTAACAATTTAATACTTTGTGTAATAGGCACACTGAACATGCTGAATGCATGGAAGAGGTATAACTGCATGCTCTGTGTCTGTGAATCTTGCTTCTGCTTAGACAAACAGCATTCTGCTGTACTATTGCAGACCTAGTAAAGGGATTTGCAAAAGACAAAAACAAGACACCCCCCCCCCCTTTCAAAAAAAACAAAAAAAAGGCAACAACCAAATAACACCCCCACCACTACCCACCCCAAAAAGAGATTAATCATGGGGCCCACTGAAGCAAATACATGTAACAGTACACAAAATGCCCTTTAGGGTGCCTGCTGACCCGAGGGTCAATTGACATGGAAATTAAACTATACTTGGATGTTAAAATGGAACCAAGGAAAATTGCTGACTGAGGTCCCCGTTTAGGCAGGTTTTATTGTATAAATGTATCCAATATACAAAATGTATTATAGGATCTTTAACAACATAATGCAAGCATTTTTTTTTGGGGGGGGGGGGTGTTGAGATAAGACAACACAATGTTGTGTTTCCCTCTCCCCTTACTCAAAATTCTATTCTATCTTTATTCCACAAATAAAGCAAAAGAATACAAGGGACTAGATAAGACAACACAATGTTGGGCTTGCTTTCTGCCTAGTCTGAGCACTTTATCTCTCAACTTCATTTCTAAATAAAGTAAGAAAGAATAAACTATTAGAAGCCCCTAGGGCTTCTAAACACGTATTCCCCCTCCCCAGGGAGTAGGATCTATCTAGTCACAAACGTGCGACCAGCACGTGCCTACACTACTTGTCGCCATGCACAAGTGACTGGTTAAAAACATGGCGTCATCACCATGACGTTGACTATTTACACCGTACTATATAAGACGCAAGACAAACCGTTTACGTCTCGAGATGTACGGAATCGCATCCGTTATCCTCAGTCCCTGAAGAGCCACCCTACTGGCGAAACCGGTCAGACTACTCACAACGGGCATTACAGGGAGTTCTGCCCTCGCCAAGTCTTTTTCCATTGATAATGCAAGCATACCCTTATGTAATTGTCAGGTACATGCATAACTGCCACTCTTCTTAAATTCCCCATGTCAAGACCCATTCATATTGTTAACATCTTCGACATATGAGTTCTACCGCAGAATGTGATGTGTTGATTGATTCCATGCCAGCCCCTGAATTTTCTATATATTTACCAACACTGGAATTCTTCACAAAAAGAGCTTTTAGTCAAACACCAACATGCCTGCAGGGTCTGAAGTAGATGCCATAAGAACCGCTGCACAATGCATAGAGAGAGAGAGAGGGGAGAGAGAGAAAGAGCGAGAAAGAGTGAGAGAGAGAGAGAGAGAGAGAGAGAGAGAGAGAGAGAGAGAGAGAGAGAGAGAGAGAGAGAGAGAGAGAGAGAGAGAGAGAGAGAGAGAGAGAGAGAGAGAGAGAGAGAGAGAGAGAGAGAGAGAGAGAGAGAGAGAGAGAGAGAGAGAGAGAGAGAGAGAGAGAGAGAAAGCAAGAAAAGACCTTTTTAGCTCTATACATTCAAATTTCAAATAAGTTTATACTTGACATGCCCAGGTTATGCCAGCTGGTACAAAAAACACCAGGTAAAACTGGTGACGTCAGCTGGAAGGCCTCGGTTTTAAAGTCTGACTAATTCAATCTCAGCAGATTTCTTACCGAACTGAACTGGAGAGTTGTCTTACACCAGCTGTTAGCCTACATTATTGATATAGACAGTAAACAAATGAATGCAGGGGATTGAGAGTCAGAAATCATTGGACTCAAGGGTGGGAAATACCAACATTCCCAGCCAAGGTCAGGCATTTTAAACAACATAAATATTCACTGATAAGGATTTATATTACACAGCATTTTCATCACATTGAAAGTTCACAGGTAGCCCATCTTTCAGCTCTAATTTCTGCTCCATCTTTTGCACTGTTCATAAAAAAGTTATGTTCAAATTTCTCAAAAAAAAAACAATGACATTCCACATGCCATCTTCACCACCTTTCTGCCTTCATGTCTTCAGTAAAAACGTGTTACATGAAAGATATGCTGAGTAATGTTGCACTTAAACTAGTTTCTTATTCCACTTTCTATTGCCAGTGAAGCAAGTATAGTGTGTTCATCAACATCACTGTTTTCTCTTCAGACATTTTCCATTCCAGCATTGGCATATTGGAAATTTTATATCTTGCATTGGATCAAACTAAATAATTTCGTTTTCCTTTGATATTTTTTCAGGACTATAGGCTACAACTTTCTGCTGTAGTTACAGTGAGCCTGGGCAGCAGATTGGATACATACTACAGGATTAAATGAGACAGTTCACAAAATATACATGTTACTTACTTCATATGAAAAAAAAAATCATACTGGATAAAAGGTGCCCACTTTTGTTGAGGAAATCAACTGACTGATGGTAAGTTTAATTTTATTTTTCTGCACGCACGTACACTAGTGTAAGCTGAAATACATCAAGATTGACTTTTATACCTTGACCTACGATGCTGATGACAAGTGTAACTGGCAAGGTCTTGTGCGCCTAATGTTCCAAATTGGCTGTAATTTCATCATCAATGATTGGATGGGCAAGACCAACCAATGACAATCAAGTATAATCTGTTAATCAAAGGGAATCAGATTAAGGTGTTGAATTAATGAATCCTCCATTTAAATGTGTTTATAACACTGCTACTGCACCGTCACCTGGTTGAAGATCAATCATCAAGTTCAATGAAATGGTTTCTGTGGAAAATAGGGCATTAATGTTGATACTTAACTTAAATTTGTGTGACCTATTTGTATACATACCCACCATTTTGACACACTCGTCTCTGCCAATACAATTACAAAGTCTAAAGAAGCCAATTTCCACAATCTGTTGGCAGAAACTGGTCCTAACCATTTCCATATAATGGTTATCATAGCCCGCGGTAATCACATACATATATGCTTAAGTTACTCTTGTAGCTTGCCAGCAATGCAGCATGCCCAATTAATGTTACCAGCAGAGCAGTAATGTGGTTAGCCCTTGATTTCTGATTTAATTCATGAGAGTCAACTGCTATGCAGTTACATTTCGTGGTTCAAGCGGGTCCTACATTGGTCACATCAATGGGACCCATGTTGCCCAGCTGAACACCTCCTGAGGTGCACATGTAATACAACCTATGTGTGCTATAATAGTTCACGATACGGTACCACCCACATTGAAGTTAACAAACGGAAAGCGCAGTAAAGCATTAGCAATGAATCTGCAATACATTCAGGGAAATGGAAACACATTCCAAACATTTTTTAAATGCTTTCAGAAAGTTTTTGAGATGCTTTGCCCAAACATGTTTGGTCCTTCAAAAAATTTGAAATGCATTTTGAAACACATTGCTCAAACATGTTTGTTCTCCAAATGTATTTCAAATGCATTTAAAATGTTTCAAACACTTTCCCAAAAGTGTGTAAACACTGTATCAAAAGTGTGTAAACACTGTATCAAAAGTGTGTAAACACTGTATCAAAAGTGTGTAAACACTGTATCAAAAGGTTGCATACATTTTGCCAAACATTTAAAACACTAATAGCATATAGCTCCATTGATGCTGACTTTAAAAACTGTCTTTACCATTCCCAATGTTTAAAAATGTTCAAAAAAAAACTTGCATCTTGTTCAATGTTAGATATATATCAAGTGACTCAGAAATTGAAATACCCATGATTGGTTTTATTTTAATTTTTTTTAACATAATAATGACAACAATGAGTTGGTTGCTCCAACATTACCATATATAGAATTATCATCCTGCACAATATAAAAGCCCTAGCTTAGAAACTTCTAAAGTTATCATGCAGAAGCCAAATTCACTAATATGGCTCTGTGACATTGGGAATTGGGTCAAGGTCACCCATCTTTGAACATGATCAAGCCCTTATAGGGAACTATAATCCTGTACAATATGAAAACCCTAGCTCCAACACTTCTGGATAGAGTTATGTCATTTGAGTCAATGTGTTGAAGAATTCACTAACATGGCTCTTTCACTAACATGGCTCTGTGACCTTGAGAATGGGGTCAAGGCCACCCATCTTTGAACTTGACTGAGCTTTTAAAGAGGACTATATAATCATGTACAATATGAATATGGTGAAAGCCCTAGCTCCAAAACTTCTGGATTTATCTCATCCGTGTCAATGAGTTGGAGAACAAGAAAAAGAAGCAGAAGAAGAAGGGGAAGGGGAAGAAACGGCACAAAAACAATGCCCCCCCCCCCCCCCGGGTACAAAGGGAGACATAAATACTGTGCATGACATAACATGAACATTGAATAATCCGGTTAAGACGAGGCCTAACTCATGCTCAATTGTGCATATGCCTCATATAAATTTTAGGTTGACTAATGTGTTGCCAATATTGAAAATATTGATGGTCTTAGTAATTACAATGTGCAATTAAATATGATGAAGAAAATAAAGTATTACATAGAATACTTCTTACGAATGACTATCAAACAACTGTTTGTCAATGTATGGGAAAAAACAAGCAGCCAAGTTTGTCCACAGAAAAAAACACCCAGCATATTTGTAAATAAAACTACACTCCAAGGAGAAAACACATTCTTAAACTAAAAACCCATCCCATTCAAAACACAGGTTCTTAAACTAAGACCCCATCGCATTTCCAGGCTCAAATGCCAAACTTCCAAGCGATTCCCCCAAGCCAAAAAAAAAAAAAAAAAAATATTGCAACAGGAGCATTTAGAACATTTTCCTCAGAGTTTTTGAAACATGTTGCTAAAACCATTTAGAACAGTTTGGAATGCTGCTCTAAATGTCTGAAACACTTTCAAAAAGCAAAGGAAATGGATTCAAAATGCAAAGGAAACACATGTTGGAATGGTTTGAAATGCAAGCACAACAGCAGCGAAATGCCAGCAATACATTTTGCTGTTAACTCTGAGACAGGTGTAACCATGATCAGGCTTCCATACACTATGGATGGTGGGATCATCAAAAGGAAATGATTTCCCATACACACTACATTCTTGGGTGTGTATTCCTCGTGGCTATTACATTAGAAACTTTAACGAAGAAAGCTTCACTAAAAATTGTAGCCTGCTCATATAGACTCACTCCCTACCATTCCTTGACTTTTATGTCTATTCACCATGTTTACCAAGAGCTTAGGTGAAGATAGCCAGGGTTTCCAGCAGAGGATAAAATGGACGAAAATTTCATACCTGAAATCCTCTCGGGATGTGCCTGTGAGGACCCTACAATTGTTGCTTAATTCACACAACTCAAATTAAAAAGTTGTCTTTGAGGGCAGTGTTATTTTAGTTATCTTTGCTGCTCAAATTGCCCAAAAGCACCTGGATGTAAATCGTCCTCTGCCTTAATGATTTTACTTAAATTTCTTGTTACTAGAAAAAATCTTTGCTAAGATTTTGTATGTTAGATCATTCATGACGGCAGGCCCTATGTCACTAGCTTTCAGTCAAGTAGCAGTATACCTACAATTACATAGAATACAAAAGTCCAGGTTAACAGCTTTCCTCAGCATGCTTTGGGCACGTGGCACCCCTGGGGTGTCAAAGAAAGTTGACTCTGTCCACCATGTGGCACTGAAAGAGTTAAGCTTGTCATGTTTTCCTTTCCTTTTTGGAATAGATGATTAATGTGCTCAAAAACATCTACATTATATCAATTTTTTTAAAATATGTACCATAAAAGATTTATTCGCACACTATCTCTCTTCATAAAAGAAGAGAAAAAACTTAATCCATGGCAGGAAATAGTTCTTTCAACAGAACAATTCTCACAAAAAGGTGTGAATCAATTTCTATGTAGTGTCACATGTATTTTACACTCCAAATAGACTATTGAAGTATAAAGAGACCCAATCGACTGAGAGAGGCTTATGGTACATCAGAGCCCCTATATACATTTCTACCACACACAAACACCTTTAACCCCTTCAATACCACTACATGTATGTGATCACAACTGCTCCAATTGCTTCAGGCTACACACATGTTGGTACTTTACGGAAAGGTCTTTTCATCAGGAATTTCAATATGCATTTTTTTGTTTGAATCTGGGATAAACACAGGGGTGACTACATCACTGGTAGACCAGGTTACCAGACAGTCCTGACCTGTAAATCACTGCAGAAAATTGATGTATAACAGCACTTTACAGGGGCTTAAAGTTAACTTACATGTTGTGTAAGGGTTAATTGGCACGAAGCCCTCCGGTTGTATGCTTTAATGTTTGTGTTTGGTGGCTGCCAACAAGTTTTCATCCTGTTGAAGCACTGCCTTCAGGTACAGATCCTGACCCCCAGTGTTTTCTTGTGTTATCAATCAATAAGACCACACATGGATTTCTTTCCAACCAAAACAGGCCCTGCAAGACTCGGGCATTCTGCTTACACTCTCAATTAACTCTCTCCCTTTGTCAAATCACATGTAGATGTACATGTATATACCCCATAATCAAATTAATAATATACATGCAGGTATTTGTATCTGACACTGGGAGGCAATCATGTCGTAAACTTGTCTTTGAAAAATTACAAGTTAAAGCTTTTGTATTTTTTTTAATTTTCAAAATGACAAATTTTTGCGATAAAAATGATAAAAGAGTCATGTCAGGGTAAATGCATGATCAAACCATATCAATTTCAGAATGCTGAAGTGCATTTTACAAATGACATGACTTTGTACTTACATGTACATGTACATTACCATAGCAGTTCCAGGGCAGAAAGTATACAACTAAATGTCTGAGAATCCATAGCAGCCGTCTTCAGAACAGGAGATTGTGGGTATAACCAAATGTAGTTCCATCAATTTTGCTGCCCACAGACAGGACAGATAAAAATATAATACAGAAATATTTCCAGATGAAAATACCTAATCTGTATAATATTTTAGGAAAAAAAAAACCCACAAAACTTATTAATTAAAAGTTCTCTTGACAGTGTTTCCGTCAACCCCCAAATTGGGGTATGTTACCCTTTCAAAATCTCAAATACCCTCTAGGAAAATTCAAAAGGGTTACAAGTCTTGTTTATTTACATGTAAAATTGGTAAAAATCTAGTCTTCTCCCCTGAATTTCCCTTCTTGTGACCCCCTGAAAAAATTCCCAATGGAAACACTGCTCTTGAGGACTTTTCAGGAGGAGTTTGTTAAAGCAGAAGATATTGCTTAAGTATGACTGTCAAAAATATTTCTTTCCATTTGCTCTAGTCCTTAGTATTACATGAATGGGAAAACTATTGATGGCTGTAGAACAGTCTGTATCATTATGAACTCAATGGTGACTTTGCAAAAGCTTGTATCTAGCAAACAGAAAAATACACAGGTCAGACAACATGTAGATATAAAGCATATACATGCATTTTCCATTAGAGTATACTTTTTCTGAACTAATAATGCTACTCTGCATTCTTATTTATCATTAGGTACTTTAATATGCCATATGCATTCTAATTTCCCACCACAAACCATGAGTTTGATGCCAGGCGATCATGGGGGACGTGCGGGTCACATCGATATCACTGTCACAGACAGGGCCATATGTTCATTTCTCACAAAATTAGCATTTTTTTGAGAAATTTAAGTTCACAAATGCCAAACTGGTATTCATCTATTACTTCCCAGGCCATTTATAGAGATTTTCATCTGCCTTTAATCAGTATTCTTTATTTCAAAAATATTAGTTATATCCCGCTTGTCTCCACAGACAGTACCGACCCGTATCTCACCATATACTGCCAAGTGAGACTACGCAAATAGGTATGCAATTAAAAAATTAATTAAAACAAATATGCCCTCACTTAAAATAATGGTGTTAGAATCATGCCCCTTATAACAAGCCCTTTCCTTCAAGTACCAGCATGCATGTAGTTACATAGAACATAATAGGCCAGGTCAACAGCCTTCCTTGGCACTCTTTGGGCACAATGTGCCCAAAGAGTGCCAAGGAAAGCTGTTGACTCAGTCCAAAATGTGGCACTGAAAGGATTAAACATTTTGACTGACATTGTGTTTGTGTATTTTAAAAGCTACCTGAATGATTATGTAAGTTTTCATTATTTACATTTTCAAAGCCAGTTCAGTATACAAAGTACAATGTATAAATAAAAAACTGCACTTCCTTGTAGTTGATTGCATAATATGTAATGGCAAAATCATATAAAGGACAAATTAATCATCAGGTCATGGTAATTTAACTGCGTTAACCCTTTCCCATGTAAATTGGCCAAAACTGGCCAGTGGTCAAATGTCGTCTGCTTCAGTGTCTTCAGCTAATTTCAACTGCAATGAAAAACATTTTGACTGAGAATTGTCGATAAGACCTATCAAGATAACATGCCCAGGTCAACATGCAGCTTTCCTTGGCATAGGTTGGGCACAGTGCCCAACCTATGCAAAGGAACTTGAAGCTGTTGACTCAGTTTTAATTCAAGGAGGAAAAGGTTAATGTAAAATTCTATTATAGTACCTGGATAGCTTCATTGTTGTAAACTTATATCACACATGCAATTCCACAATAATTATGACACAGCTAGATCCAGCAAAAAAGCCAAACCTATTTTAAGGCCTACACTGTAGATCAAATTAAATTTTGCCACTGGTACTATAAAACTTATGCTTTATTTCAAAATTCTGCACTTAAGCTCAGCAGTTTTCTGTGGGCTGTGCTTATTTGCATGTTGCATCTTCTTGCTCTCTGAGATTACTGGTAATTAAAGCAATCTGCTCACAATAGACCCAGTTGTGGCACCAGTTTTCTGCAACTGAAGGCTGAATGTGTGAGTCTTGATTCTGCCAGCTGAAGTGCCATTGCATGGCATTCAAAAGATAGGTCAGTAGATGAGCCAGTTACTGTGATAGAAAGGGAGTTGAATTATGGTTGTACAGGGCCAGAATTTTGCAAATTTTGCGAGAATCTGTTTGGGTTTTTGTGAATTAGTTTTCTTTTTAAACTAAGACAAGTTCAGGAGAATCTTTACAAGAATGGATTCTAGGATTCTTGCTGAAATTCTGGCCCTGGTTGTATGTCAGTAGTGGTCACATTCCCCGCATTGAGCACATCTGCCACTGTGGTCCTTCTGTCCCTTCGGTCGAGCAAGACTCCATGCCTTAAATGTGCTCCTGTGCAGACTTTGGCCCTACTGGCATATATGACCATGTACACCCATGATGGAGTCCCTAAAATATCCACTGAGGTGCAGTATTGAGGGACATGTTAAGAAGACTCACTTTCATGATTTGAATCCTTTTCCACAGGTAGCACCACAATAACTGGTGACATATTTCAAATATTCTGTGAAACAGATCCAGTGCTCAAACTGCATAATAATTGCATTTTACAATGAATCAGACTTTTCCGATGCAAGATAGAATAGCATTAGGCAAACTTTATAAAACAATTGGAAAATTTTGCACAGCAAACTTCAATGCAAAACCAGCTACATGTATTTCAAGCAGGGAGATGTGTTTTTAGCATGTAGATCTGTGATGTGAATAGTACATGCATGCATGTACATAAATTTGGTGTTTAATTAACAGGGCAAAGCTTATTGAAAAATGAGAACAGACATACACGTACATGAACATGTAGGCACCTCAGTTGTCTATTTATGCCACCATTCAAACCCAACAATTGATGGGGGGGGGGGGGGGGGTCATTGATGGCCTAGTATATGGACAAATGCATGGAAGTCCAATTTGGATTGGTATACATGTATACATGTATGTATGTATATACATATACAGTTCCGCCCGTCTAAAACTTAACAGCCAAACGCGTTTGTGACGTTTGGCTGGTGTTTGGTTTGCGTTTGAAAACGTTTGAAAGCGTTTGGTTTGCGTTTGAAATTCGTTTGAGAAGCGTTTCAAACACTTTCAGCACTGCGTTTCAAACACTTTGAGCAACGCGTTCGGTACACATGCGTTTCAAACGCGTTTGGTACACATGCGTTTCAAACGCTTACAGATGCATTTACAAAGTTTAGGTGTTATATTGTATTTTCCCCTTGTTGCTTAAGTTAGAGATACACAAAATGAATGTTTACATTACTTTTCTTCCACACACAAGTGTACATAAAATTGTTCACAAGAATATGAGTTGATAAAGATTCCAGTGGGAATCGAAATATAAAAAAATAAAGAAAAAATATTTTAATGAAATTAAATAAAAACCCCAAGTGAATGAATGTATTTAAACTAGGATGCATCTTGAAGGAACGACGTAAAGAAATAAGCAAACTTGGAACTCTGTACAATGTAACGCTATATGCCCCACATGTAGTATGAAAAAAAATACTTGGTTGGTGCTGTAATGCAGACGCTTTTTATTCCGTCAATTTTGTTTTCCTTTGTATAAACGTTGTACTGCTTAGGTACAATATATATATATATTTGATTTTCTTATTATCTACGCAGCCGTTTTAAGAATCTCCTACAGTAATTTTTTAAAAAAATAGCATTCAGAGAACAGATTACCCTCGGCGCCAACAATTTTTTTTTTCCTCAATTCTGCATTTCTTGAGATATTATGGTAACAAGATTGTCCCCTTGTGCGCCACTCAGATGGCCTTCAAATGAAAACTTCAAAAGTTTCTTAAGTTTAAAAATAATAAGAAGCTAGTTTTCAATAAGAACGTGGTCCATTTAATATAATTTGTATCTCTGATAAAAATTTGTGAGGCTGCGATGCATCCTTGTTGAGATATTATGATAACGTGGTCCCCTTGTGTGCCGCTCAGAAGGCCTTCAAATAAATGCTTTAAAACTTCATTTACAAAAATTATAAATGCAAAAAGGCAGCTGGTTTAAATAGGTACCTGGTCCATCATAAGGTGCACCTCTGAAAAATAATTGGTAAAGTTGCGGTCAGCATTTTTTGAGATATCACGGTAAAGTCGTCAGGGTTGAGGCCACTCAGACGGCCTTCAAATCAGTGCATGAAAAGTTTCATTAAAACAAATGTAAAAATAACCAGAGGACGCTGATTTCAGTAATAACCTGGTCCATAATAAGACGCATTCCTGGTAAAAATTTGGTAGAGCGACCTTGAATAGTTTTTGAGATATGGCGGTAACATCGTCATGGTTGACGCCAAATACATACATTAATAAAAAGTTTCGTGAAAAGTTAATAATTAATCAGAGGAAGTTGCTTTTCAATGGGAACCTATCCATTATAAGGTACATCTCTGATAAAAATTTGGTAAAGCTACGGTGAAAATTCAGATATCACATATATATATATATATATATATATATATATATATATATATGTATATATATATGTATGTATATATATGTATATGTATATATATATATATATATATATATATATATATATATATATATATATATATATATATCACACACAAAGAGACCATACTGATGATGCAAATACTTAGCCTCTGACAAGCTGAGATCTTTTCCTACCTTTCTAGGTTTCTTGTTCTTTCTGTCTTTTTGCCCGGTAACCTTGAAGTCATTAAGTAGTCAGGAATGTTATGAGCCAGGGACTGACTGACAAAGAATTTTGGGAATTCAGGGAAGCAAATTTACAGACAATTAACATATAAAGTACAAGTATTTCTCTAATGATGTTCAAAATTGCCTGTCTTTAAAGTTTCCCATTTGGTTCACTATTTTGATCATTTGTCAGCAATCTGCATTTAGCAAGACGTAATTGGTTTAGCTTAATGTACTTAATTTCACATAAAACAGCTACTACTATATATGACAGCACAAGCTACCTAGCTGTGTTTCCATCTGATACTTTGTCATGCATGTATTCAATTTCTACCTCTGGCCATTACAATAATTCCTTGTCTAATTACCACACCTACATACAATACAAAGGCAACTGCATGTAAATGTACATGAGAATATCAAAAGAATATTAGGAAATGTATTTACAAGTAAATAGCCATGCAATTATGCACTTTTCCATTCATTAAATCTATTGTTTGTGCTGAAACATTCATCTTCAGTTCATAAGTATATGATTTACTCTTTCAGTGCCAAGTTTTGGACTGAGTCAACAGCTTTCCTAGACCTGCTTTGGGATAATGCACCCAAAGTGCACCAAGGAAAGCTCTTGACCTGGACCAGTATCCTTTTTTTTTTTTTTTTTTTTGTCGGACCATTATACTTTCTGGAACTATAGACATGCTGGTACTTAAATGAAAGGTCTTTCCACAAGGAATATGAATCTAGCATCCTTATTATAATCGAGAGCAGTTCCTTTCAAGTTGTTCCACTTTAGTCACAGTTGGCATTGAGAGAGTTAAACCATATTAAGTACATGTACATGTACATGTATGATACGGCAGATATATATAAATATTCAATTTTTTTTATGTAATGAGAGCAGGCTCTCTGTCCTTCTCTTTCTGTTAAATTTTCATCAACAAAAACCTGCAGAAAAACATCGAGCCAAAACTATGACATAAATTACCATGCACTGCTGCGATCAAGTTATGCACACATGAATATGTTTGTCTTTTCATGTAATTCTCCTGCAATATTCAGAAGGCGTTGCCTACTATTGGCATGTAACAAGCTTGCCCCTATAATTCTCACTACACAAATAAATGTATGATTGTGCAGGCACAATTTTCTTGTGACACAGCTGTCACAGTCAACAATTATGACAATAACAACCCAGGCCAAAGCATCATTCTGTTGATATTTCAGCTTTCTAGATGCTAAATCATCCACTACATGCACAAGCATAAGCTGTATGTCTACTTTGACTATTTCCACTTTATGTATATTGACATTACATTTGTTACAGACTACACTGTCTGCAAATTCAAAATCTTAACATGGTATAACCCTAAACTACTGGCAAAACTTTCCAGTGAGCAAATTTTTACAGATCAAAACAATTAAGGTAAATGTATTTGCACCAAATCTGATCAGCATTCAGCTACCATTTTTTTAAATGAAGGTAAAAACTCACAAACTTTTCAAAAATATATTTAAAAACAAGAGGACCTGACATTCCTGTGGTCAGCTGACATGTACATATTACAGTAACCCTTGCAATTTTTTAAGATTTGCCAAAAAAAGAACAAAGAAATTCACAAAAAATAAAAATCAATGGAGCATGACCATTTGAACAAATCTGGTAGAGACCCACCCAAGGTACATTACCACCAAGTTTGAAGTTAATCTGACTGACGGTTTTGGAGAAAGAGTCAAAAATGTGAATTGGCATTGGAATGTCCATTGACTTGCATAGTAATCAGTATAGGAAAGGTGCATTTACCAACAAGTACCCTAATTGAAACAATTGTTATCAAATCAGGAATCCACAGCAGTGCCACCTAGTGAACAACTTTGTTTGATCCTTCCACAAGGAACATATCCACCAAGTTTCAGCTTCATCTGAGTGACAGTTCTGGAGAAAAAGTCGAAAATAGCAATAACACACAAAAAAATCATAAAAAATTTGAAAAATTGCAGAAAAATAATAATTTTGAAGCTATTCAAGATTTTAATTTTGTGTATTTGCCTAGTTTGCATAAATGTAAAGCCAAAACTTTATTTTATGGTCCATTGGATGCAGCTATTTCACATACCTACAAATTGAAGTTGGAATGCCACCTCCATGTATAATTACTCTGAAGTTATTCAAGATCTAAATTTTGTGTATTCATCTTATGGGCATAAATTAAAATTGTACAACTTTGGTTCATGGTTCATTGCATGCAACTGTGTCACAAACTTATAAATCAACCTTGGAATGGCAACTCTATTTGTAATAGATTTAAAGTTATCAAGATTTAAATTTTATGTTTTCACCTAATTTGCAAAAATTAAAACTTCACAATTTTGGATTATGGTTCACTGGATGCGGCGATGTAACAAACCCATACATTGAAGTTAGAATGGCACCTCTATCTATAATAGTCGTGAAGCTATTCAAGATTTAAATTTTGCATATTCACGTGATTTGCATAAATTAAAATTCTACATCTTTGGTTCATGGTTCATTGGATGCAGCTTTGCCACAAACCTACAAATTGAAGTTGGAATGGCATCTCTATGTATAATAGTTTTTGAGTTATTCAATTTTTAAATTTTTCGATGCCCCTAATTAGCATAATTTAAAAATTGACAACTTTCATTTTCTGTCCAGTATATTGGCAGGTGTCACAAACTTATACTTGCACATTGAACTTTTATGTCTATCTGCAATAGTTTGGAAGAGATGGAGTTTTTAAATTTTTAATTGCCCCTAATTTGCATAATTATAAACATCATGACTTTTCCAAACTACATGCACAATTTTACTGGTAGGTCAGTCACCATGGCAAGTTTGGTGGTTTTTGGAATAATAGTGTCTGAGAAAAACTCCAGAAAAATTTGGTCATAAAGACAGAAAGACAGAGAGGGAGAAAGAATTCTTGGAAGAGCAAAATGTCAGGGTTCACACCCAGACATAAATATTGCTGCACTATTTGGTGAATGCATTAAGGGTGTATGAAGCCTTTTAATGGGCCTTTTGAGAGATTTTAAAGCAAGAACCATCCTGCATCAGCATACAAACCTCTATCCAGCAACTAAATTCCCATGCATGTGAAAATTCAGCATCTACATGCATGTACTTGGGCATGGGCCTACATTAAAAACCATTGTCTAGCATCACCTGAAGTTGACGATGTACACTCCTCCTTTTTTTTTTTTTTTTGGTAACATTAGGCAGTAATATTATGGCAAGACATGCATGTTTATAATTACAGGCCTGTTGTCAAGGGCCAAGGCTAACTGCTTATAATATATATGTATGTATTTGCAAGGAACAAGAATACTCATACGCGTGTTGGCACCAAATGAGTCTTCTCAGTTCTTGCTTATGGTCCTGACATTTTACTTATGAAAGCCAATTTGGTCTTTTCCATCAAAAATTATCAGTATCAGTGTACTTTGTTCAGTTAATATTTGAGCTGTATTTTTGTGGTGGATTCAATGTATTTGTATTTTTTCATGATCAATATTGAACATTTGATACTGTTTACTGAGAATTTGTTTCATGATGGTTTTGTTTATTTATTGTGTGCTCTACTGTACTGTTTCTTTTGCAACTTTATTGAAAAATAAATGACTATACTATTAGGTTTTTATAAATGCTTCTAGAGTGGTCATAAGACTTTCACATTTTGACCCATATATTCCATAATAATTTAGGTGGCACCACCAATATGAAACTCAACCTAGATTTTCACAGACCTGATATGACCTGAAAGTTGTATGGGGCTAAATTGAAAACTATGGACTGTATTGAGTTCATAAGCATAAGTTTTTGTCAGATTAATGGATAAGTGATTGTATAAGCAATGTGAACTTAGTTCAGCAGTGCTAAAAAACAAGAAATAATTGCAGCACTATCTGTTGGACAATTGAGGTCCAGAGGTACCCAGAAGTGTCCCTATGCAATTTCAAAGCAATTGGTCTGGCTGTTTCAGAGATGATTTCTTTCAAGATTTTTCTGAAGCTGAACAAGAAAATTAATTCATTTAAGAAAAATCATTGGAATATGATCATTTGAACAAACTTAGTAGAAACCCAGCTAAAGTACATCCCCACCAAGTTTGAAGTGAATCTGTCTGACAGTTTTGGAGAAGACATGAAAAACATGACTTACTATTGTAATCACCACTGACTTGCATATACAGTAATCAATAGGAATGCATGCATTAATCAAAAGGTACCCTATTTTGAATATATATATATATATATATATACATATATATATATTTATATATAAAATCTGGGATCCAGAGAATCACCACCCAGTGAGCAAGTTTATCATATAATTTAATCCTCCCACAAGCTACATTCCCATTTCCACAGGGTTTCAGCTACAATCTGAGTGACAATTTTGGAGGTGTCAAGTCATAAAATAGTGAAAATACACAAAAATTTGTAAATACATAAAATATATGCAGTGCCACCTACTGAAAAATTATGGTTTGGGGGTACCCAGAAGTGTGACTACACAATTTCAAAGCAATTGGGTGAGCGGTTTTGGAGCAGATTTTTTATGATTTTGCCACAAAATGAACATAAAATTCATAAAATGAGGAATGTTACAGTCCTGTGCTCAGCTGACCTTACATGCACAGACTGAAGTGGTCCTCTGAACTTCAGAATATCAAGGTCACCTTTGTTAAGACCATCATGACTGCTGCTAACATGAACATATACGCTTAAAGATTTTTTCTAATTTTGATAATTTGTTAAAAATCAGAAAATGACAGCACTACAACGTAAGAAGCAAATCTGGTGGAGATCAAGTCCATGTACATTCCCAAAGAGTCTGAAGAGGATCCAACATACTGCTCGGGAGAGAAGTGAAAAACAGTGAAAACACACAAAAACTCTTTAAACGCAAAAAATTATCACAGTCATATGCATCCAAATTTTTAAAATAGTTAAAATTCAAAGATGTAGAATATCATCATCTAGCTCCTTCCACAAGCTACATTTTTGTCGAGTTTCAGAAGAATATAAGAGCCAGTTTTGGAAGTCAAAAATAGCAAAAACACACAAAAAATCTTATAAAAATAGACAAAAGTTTCAGCATCATCTGGTGAACAACTTACAGTCTAGGGGTCCCTGGGCATGTACCTATGCAATTTTCAGAAGCAATTGGCCTAGCACCTTTGGAGAAAATTTTTTAAGATTCTCCTAAAAAAAGAACCAAATCAAATTGGTTAAAAAAAAAACCCAAATCACTGGACCATGACCCTTTGAACAAACTTGGCAGAGACCCACTCAAGGTACATCCTTACCAAGTTTACAGTGACTCCAGCCCATCATTTTTGACAAGTCGAAAATGTGAATTAGCAACAGACAGACACTGATGCCAACACTGATGATGGATGGACCATAAGATAATTAAACTCAGGGGACTGACAAATCAGCTGATACAAAAGCCAGAGGTCTTTGGACATGACACCAAATAAATAAATGAGAACTAACACTAAATCAAAACTAGAAGCAAGCATTTCGTGCGAAAAAAATTATGCATCCCACGAGCTCGCAGCTCTCACCACAGGCCACCCCTCTAAGAGGGCCACCATTTTTCTCCAGAAAGTTTGACCTGGACCTTTGACCTATGTCACCTCTGATCAAACTTTTGAGAAATGTCACCTGGGTAAATAATGACCAAGTTTGATGGACTTCAATCATACCCATTAGAAAATGCGGCAGGGAAACCATTTTATTTTGAAAGGCATTGGGACCTTGACCTGAAAGTCATCTACAACAGGATGAAAAAAATTCTCAAAATCTATGGAGTAACTGTACCAAAGTTTCAAGTGGATCCGGCTTACAATTTTGAAGAAGTAAAAATGTGAACTACTACCTCAGACCCCATTGACTTACATGTCAATCATAGGAATTTGAAACTTTGCAACAACAACAACAACAAAAAAAAAACTACAAAAATCATTGGAGCATGACCATTTGATCACAGTTGGTAGATATCTGCCAGATGTACATCCCCACCAAGTTTGAAGTGAATCTGGCCAATCATTTTGGAGAAATTGAAAATGTGAATTAGCCTTGCAATCCCCATTGACTTACACAAATCAACATGGATGTATGCAGTTTGACCTTTTAAGGTCATTCAGGTTTCAAATAAACCATACATATTGAAAGCCCATACATACCTTCCTATAACCCCCCCCCCCTCCCCAAAGCTAGCTGGCACTATAGCACACAGACTGGACACACAGACACAGACATATTGGATACATCAGCTGTGCACTACTGAACTGTTAGGCCTCAATGTTATGAGTAGCTAGACATGCTTGCCGAGTCGTGTACTAAAGTTTATGTTCTGTGTCTGTCTGTATTTACATAAAAATTGGTCAACCCCTCCATAAGGTGACCCTTGGAACCCTGAAAAAATTGCATTTCCATTTTGCAATCCTGTGGATACCTTTTGTTTCCTGAGCCAGTACAGGAGGATTTTCCCCCAGTACACAGCTTGCCTCAAGTGCACTGTGTTGTTTGGCACTTGTCTTTTCAGTAACCAGGTCATGGCTACACGACCACGTGACACCATCATACCTACATGTATGAGACGTTACATTAAACCCATTGGTTCGAACGGATCGACTGGTAGTCTTAGCACATGTTTTGGGGATCTCTTTTTGTGACCTACCATGTATGCTCAATGTGTGTTACTACAGAAACATTACCCCCTGCTATATACGGTGGTCCCCCTCTTATAAGGCCCCCCTGTACAGAGGCCACCCCCTCTACAAAGGTCACTTCTCCATGCAGAAAGTATGTTATTTTCATTGTATTTTACCCCTCAAGAGAGGCCACCTCTCTTATAAGGCCACTTTTCTAGTGCACTTAGGGTGGCATTGTAAGAGGGGGACCACTGTATAAGCAGTCCTTTACAGTGTTCCAACTGCCCCTGACCAGAATTGTGGAAGATTCTAAACCGGTTTGGCTTTTCCCTGTGCTAGGCTTATCCGCCACTGGTCTTGCTTGGTCCTTTTTCTGTTTCACTTTCACTTTAATAGTAAACTTGGGCCTATCATGCACCATTAAGAAGTTACCCCTTACAAAACTGAAATGCTGGGATGATGGCGGGATTATGCTGGGATCATGTCGGCAATGCTGGGATGATGCCGGAATTATGTTGGCAATGCCGGGATGATGCTGGGACTATGTTGGCAAAATTTTTTCCACATTGCAAAAACGCTGGGCTCGTGTTGGTAATGCTGGGGTAATGCCGGGATTCCCTTGGTAATGCTGGGATACCGTTGGCAAGATTAATGAAATATTTAAATAAATGCTGGGATTATGTCGGTAGGACTTAACAATTCTAAGAGGATGCCGGGATTCTGTTGGCAAGATTAATGGAATGTTGAAGTAAATGCCGGGATTGTGTTGGCAGGACTTACAAAACCTAAGAAAATGCTGGGTTTGTGTTGGCAAGACTTTTAATACTGGAACGACACAAATATTATGTTGGCAATGCTGGGATGATGCTGGAACCATATGCTGGCAATGCCGGGGCACCGTTGGCAAATTTAATGAAATGTTTAAGTAAATGCTGGGATTGTGTTGGCAGAACTTACGGGACCTAAGAAAATGCCGGGTTTGTGTTGGCAAGACTTTTCATATGGGAATGACACAAAGATTATGCTGGCAATGCCGAAATGATGCTGGGACCATATGCTGGCAATGCCGGGGCACGGTTGGCAAGATTAATGAAATGTTTAAGTAAATGCCGGGATTGTGGTGGCAGGACTTATGGAACCTAAGAAAATGCCGGGATTGGGTTGGCGAGACTAGAGACTGCATATTATTTAGATGAACCGAAGCTCATAATGCCAAGATATTGGACATCCCTTACTATTTGGCGGTATATACCTCCACTACAGTAGATACTGTCATGCTACTGCCTGCTTACTATCACTGCATCTATTTTGTCTAATTTGCATAAATTAAAAACCTACAACTTTGGTTCATGGTTAATTGGATGTGGTTATGTCACAAGCCTACAAATTGATGTTGGAATGGTACCTCTATGTATAATAGTTTTTAAGTAATTCAAGATTTACAGTTTGTGTATTCGCCTTATTTGCATAAATTAATATCATACAACTTTGGTTTATGGTTTATTTGATGCAGCTGTGCGACAAACCCATAAATTGAACTTGGAATGGCATCCCTGTGTATAATAGTTTTGGAGATATTCAACTTTTAAATTTTTTAATGCCTTGATTAGTGTAATTCAAAATTCTACAACTTTCATTTGCCATCCATTATACATGTATTGGCAGGTGTCACAAACCAATATATGCAGCAAATATATATATAGAGAGAGAGAGAGAGAGAGAGAGAGAGAGAGAGAGAGAGAGAGAGAGAGAGAGAGAGAGAGAGAGAGAGAGAGAGAGAGAGAGAGAGAGAGAGAGAGAGAGAGAGAGAGAGAGAGAGAGAGAGAGAGAGAGAGAGAGAGAGAGAGAGAGACATTTCATACATATGAGAGAGAGAGAGAGAGAGAGAGAGAGAGAGAGAGAGAGAGAGAGAGTCATTTCATACATATGGGATATTCTAAAAAATATATACTTGGAATTTTAGCAGTTTTACCAGACATTTTTTTCTCTCCAATATATATGACAGGAAATACACAAACCCATTATATTATAATTATATCCATTCCCAGGAGTTTTGGTGATCGTGTGGATTATGTTTGGTCATGTTCATTGTGCCTAAATATATATATAGCTTCATCCAGTGAGAGCACAGGGATCAAGTTTCAACTGCCACTACCATGCAGTCATCCTGACTCCTAATACTGGTGGTTGATTGGCTGAAGAGGGCCTATGGGGAGGCTGCCTGGCTGGTTAGCTGCATATTTAAAATAGCTATGGCGGGCTCATGGTCAAGTACACGTATTACAAGGCAGCATCTTGTGGAGATTATGATGGCTACATGGACATTATAGCATACTGGCAGGCATGTGGATAAAACTTCAGCTCCAAGTAGTATACATGGTGTAGTGGGAAACTTGTCCAGCTACCAAAAGCAACTGAATGCAGGACTTTTTATATAAAGAGACAGACTCACATTGGCTGTGGTGATAATTAACACAAAGGACTACTTTGGCATCATTAATGGCACAAGACACCCAAGTAAGTATAAATTTAAGCTGACTCTGTAATGCTCATGAATTTTATTCAGTTTCTGGGGAGTGGATCACAAAGAATTCACCTTTCACAGCATATGACCCTGCATTGTGAGGCTGGGATCTGTACAGCCTCTAAAACCCTCTGCATGGTCAGCCATATTTAGCACACGGCCTGCCAACTACTTCCAGATGACAGAGGACCTGGCTGTAACTATTAGAGCCCGGCAAATATACAAAGCTGTGTTGATAAACATTATTGGGTGGCTGTACTGAGCTGGATGATATACATCAACATATTTTACTTCCAGGATTGATGAAATCAAACATTGCAGTGAATATCAATTGAATAGACAAAATTTTACTTAAATATTGGTATTATAGAAAGGGCCACTTGCCACTAAAATAAACAATGTACAAAGTAATGTGTTCAAAGTATTTCCACTGACAGTCCAATGAATGTCAGTTCAAGTGAAATACCATTGGTATTTCAGTGTCCAAGTATGCCACTGGTATTCCAGTCGAATGCCATTGGTATTGTAGTGGAATGCCACTGGTACTCCAGTGAAATGTCACTAGTATTCCAATGGAAATACTCAACAATATTTCAGTGCAATTTTGATGAATTTCATTGAAAATCCACTGAATTTCCAGTGAAATGCCACTGTTTTATTCCAGTGAAAACCCAGTGGTTTTAAACTTGCATTTCACTGAAAATCCCACTGGAATACCAGTGTACATTTTTATGGGAATTCCACAACAAATGGAAGGGAACCAAAAAAAAAAGGTTCCACAAAAGAAGTGGTTTGGATGATATCTATCCAAATTGAAAATTATATTTGGTAAGTAAAGCTCTATTTGAATGCAGGTCCTGAACTGTAACAGATACATAGCAGTTGATTGTAGATTCAGCCTCTTAGTCCAGCTTTTCCAGAAGAGATGTCATTCTCACCCGTGACGTTTTCATGGCTTATACCCAGTCCATCTGATGTGGTCTTTATTGTGAAAATATGACATGATATTATTGTCCAGGCTTTACCTCTAGCCAGCTGAAGTTGCCAAAGGCAAAGGTTAATATGCAATTTTGAACCTTGTGGAAATTACAAATAATAAAAATGTTTCATTATATTCTTTATTATTTCTATAAATTAATTTACTGTTTCTCACTTTTATTGTATGACTGCTTACATGAAGATATTTATAACATGTAATCTGGGGCAGCAATTTTCCTTATAGAAACATATAAAAAAGACTATCTTGCAAATGAAAAGTTTTTAATTTGAAAATGTAAGTTTGTTGGGATAATTTTCTTTTTTAAAAAAAATATAGTGCAGGACCAGGGTCATTGCATATTGTGTCAGTCAAGTTACTGTAAGACTTTAAAAAATGTGAAATGCCGAAGCATGGAAAAGTCTGCACATTCATGAAGCCAATTTATTTTATATAAGCACCGCAGCAGTGAAATGTGTTTTAAAATATCAATAAAAACCAATATATACAATGAACTTTGAAAAATCATTAACCATTCTGCACAAAGTGAGGTACAGGGAGGAACCTTTAGCAGCATATTTAAACCAAACTTTTTGACAATATGTAAATGCTACACTTTAAACATTTTATTTTCCTGTGCCCTTGCAAATTTGTTTTCCATTTTCCAGAACTGGTACAAGAAGCATATCCTAACACCACAAATGGGGACATCAAGAGCAAGCTGCGAGAAGTTGCAAGACCATCCCCCCAACCGCAAGCAGCTGCAACCAAAGATAATGAATCTGGATCTTAAACTCTGGACTGTATGATATTTATGCCCCCTGTTGAAAGGGAGCATATTGCAAACACTTTTTCTTAAATAATGGTCAAACTGTGTATTTTACCAAAATACATATGAATTATTATACAGTAGTACTTCTTCTTGTTTCTTATTTATTATTATTTTAGAAGAAAAGTAATGGTGAAATGGAGGCTCTCTGCAACATTCTTTTTATTGGTCATTTGGTTATTTAAAAAAAAAAAAAAAAACATTGTGTGCACTGTTCTACTCTGGACAACTGCTGCCATAGTAAAAAACAGTAAAAATCTTTGCTTAATGATGACATCACTAGTAGCTTGTTTCGGCGTTTCAAGGCGGTTCCCGGTGTTACACAGCGTTTGCCAGCGTGAGACGGTGTTTGCCTGGTTTACAAACGCTGACTAACGCTGGCAAACACCAAAATCCAATTAAGCCTTTTGGGGCTGGGCTACCGCCGGCTACCGCTGGCAAACGCTCTGTACTCCTCGAAATTAGCAAACTCAATGGGATACATGCAAAAATTGAATTCAGTTGAACTGGGATGAGAAGGATCCATGGAAATTTATATCTTGTACTTGTACTTATCATTAATATACTTTTATTTTGTATACTTATGGGCAATCCAACATAATTATCTTTAATATTATGATGATGATTTATCCATTGAGGTGTATGTGTAGTGAATGACTTTGCTCATAATCACTGATATTTTGGTCACCTCAATCTTGGTTGCAAAGAAAAGAAAAGCAAACAACCCTGTTTTCAATTTTGATCTAAACACAACACAGCAATTTTTTATTGTATGTATATAGAGCACAAGTCAGCAATGTATAGCTTTGTGCTAGCATAGATGTGAATCCCGGTGAATATAAGACATGGGACTATTGGCACAGGTGCCAGCAACCACGGCATTGCCAACATTTATTGAGAAATGCTGGGCAAGTGCTGGGACTCTTGGCATAGATGCCAACGACCCTGACATCTCCAACATATGCTAAAATGCCGGGACATTGCTGGGGTTTGGTAAAATCCCAGCGTTGTCCCGGCATTGCCAACATCAACAGTGCTGGGACTGTTGGCGCAGGTGCCAGCAACCCCAATATCGCCAACATTCCCAGTGCTGGGGCAAGCACTGGGACTGTTGGCGCAGGTGCCAGCAACCCAGACATCGCCAACATTCACAGTGCTGGGGCCAGCGATGGGACTGTTGGCGCAGGTGCCAGCAACCCCGGCGTTACCAACATTGACAGTGCTGGGGCAAGTGCTGGGACTGTTGGAGCAGGTGCCATCAACCCCAGCATGATCCCGGCATCGCCAACATTGACAGTGCTGCTGCAACTGCTGGGACCGTTGGCACAGGTGCCAGCAACCCCGCCGTATGCTAAAATGCCGGGACATTGCTGGGATTTGGTAAAATCCCAGCATTGTCCCAGCATGATCCCAGCGTTGCCAACATTGATGGTGCTGGGACTGTCGGCGCAGGTGCCAGCAACCCCGACGTTGCCAATGTTCACAGTGCTGGGGCAAGCGCTGGGACAGTTGGCACAGGTGCCAGCAACCCCAGCATCACCAACATTGAGAGTGCTGGGGCAAGCGCTGGGACTGTTGAAGTATGTGCCAGCAACCCCAGCAGGATCCCGGCATCATCCCAACATCATCCCAGCAATGCCAACATTTTCTCATTTATACATATATACACACCCCTCTGTCAATTTTTTTCACAAGTCCATGCCGGGATTTTACCAAATCCCGGCATTTTCCCAGCATGAATTTGCCAACACAATCCCAGCATAACCCCAGCATATTTTGCCAACATGATCCCGGCACTATCCCGGCACAGTCCCGGCATTTCAGTTTTGTAAGGGACAAGCCAATGTGCAAAAATTGCTGAGTCAGCAGAAAAATGTAACGAGGATTTGACTTTGACCTCACAATAACAGACTACATATTATATGGGAAAAAATTCACAGACCCATAGATTCTCTGTACTAAATTAGGAGGCAATAGGTTGAGAGGGGATGTCAGGAATATAAGGAAAATAAGATACACGGCAGTGGAGGTGGAGCCAGAGACAGGGTACGATGGGACTGAACACTATGTGATCATACATGTACTTAGTAAGTGGTTGCAATGTGTTTCATCCACTTTACTTTGGTTACACAAGACTTACTGCCTCCATGTACCAGTCCAAAATGTTCATAATAATCCCCTCCCCTTCATCCCAGCAGCCATTTTTCCATGCAGCAAGTGCAGCATTTTTATTAGATTTTTCTCTTCATGTGAGACCCTCCCACTCACACGTTACAAGGCCACATTTCTTGTGCACTTGGGCTGGCCTTGTGAGGGCTAGGGGCACCTCATCTTATAAACTGCCTGCTGAATCTGAGCTGCCATGACAGAAGCTGATATGTATGAAGTTTTGTCTCATATGCAGGGACTTTATTTTTTGTGGGTGGGTTACATTATTTTTTCCCTGGCAAGTAATACCATCTCATTCAATTATGGAAGTCCTAATCCTGTTGCCGCAATACGGGAGCTTACTGTTCTCCACAAAAAGTAGATTATATTGCATTTGGCTTTGCACCATGCAATGCATATTTTCTAACCGGGTCATGAAAAGCGATATCGCTCTCAATACAATGTAGTATTTGCACAATACTCAAGAGGTCGGTGACATAATATAATAACTTAATTCTAGAAACTGTTGACATTTCCTTAACTTTCCTTTAACAGTGTGCTGCCTACATTTACATGTAATTTTCAGGCAACACAAACTTACAACCTGAAACATTTAAACATTATCATCAAGTCCTCTTGGCCACAATTTAAAGTTCACACGTGAATTATATTGTACATATTTTGCATCTATGGTATTACTTGCTTTTTAAGACCACCTTTGCTGATCAGCCCAAAGTGGTCTTATATAGTATGCGTTCTTTAAGGTACAACAACAAAGATAATACTCAAATATATTTACAATGTGATTTTAAAAGGTGTGCAGTATTTCACATAGAAATGGTCTTTATAGCAGGTACCACTGTGCCCATAATAACTGTATACTGCTGCCAAAAAAAAAGATGCACCCCCCCCCCCCTTCTTCAACATTATGCATGTGTTATGAGGATGTGTGCAGGGTTTATTTTATTATACCATTGCTTTTAACATTTCTTTTGGGAGGAAATGGTGGTTCTTAAAAAGACCTTTTTGGTTGTTGTTGTTGGGAGACTGCATACATGGATAGCAGGTGTGCATGACCACAACGCCTCTGTAAAGCAAGCTTGGATCTGCCTTGGCATGCTGCTTGTAAGCTTGATCTCGGCCTGGGGAATTTGATTGCACTGATCTGTGAGCCTCTGTGCTAGTTGGTCCAGGATGGCTGTGGGTTCATCATACTCATCCTTGATTCAACAGCTATTAAAGCACATCCCACAAATGCTGCATGGGGGACAGGTCAGGAGAATGGCCTCAGCCATGGCAACAATGGGGTATTGAGTTGCTGGAGATACTGTATGCTGACTCGGGTATGGGTGTGGTTGTGCATAATCCTGTTGAAACAGTAGCCCTGGATATTGTTGGATCCATTTGTCAACTGTGAGCAGGATCTCATCCACATAGTGCTGGCCTATTTAATGGTGTCCTGTTGGCACCCTGATGAGAGCTGGTCTCCCTGTTGTTGTAACTGCCTCCTCCTTCCCCCCCCCCCCCCCCATCATGACATTGCCTCCTCCGTAGCGGTCATGTTCAACCATACATCCTTCTACGAACCTCTTGGAAGGAGTTTGTCAAACCCTTATTCTTCCATCGTGCAAATCCAAGCAGAACTGGGATTCTTCTGACCACATTATGCTGTTCCATTGATTCCTGGTGTGAGCTGCATGTTCCTCACACCACTGTACCGATCATGCCTTGTGTGCAGGACTGAGTGGGATGCCAACAGCAGGGTGGTATGCTCTCAGTTTTGCTGACACTAGTCTCTTGTTAAAGGTAGACTGTGATGATCTGATGATGCAGGCCTGGTGCCACTGCTGACGATACCTTTCGGTGGAAAGGAACATGAGTCTCTTCACATATACTGGATCAAGAAACAGTCATATCCCCCAACTGACAGTCTTGGTGCTTCAGATCCACCCTTCCTGTTGCATGCTCTGGTTTCCTGGAAATGGTCCCACCCCTTTTTTACCAATGGCCTAGAGCACCCCACTATCCTGGCAACCTCCTGCTGGAAAAGACAAGCCTCTAACACCTCAATGATTCTGCCCCTGTCAAATTCAGACAGCTGTGAGTGACCCATATGCCACGGCATTGTGGATTCACATTGATACCAGCAGTGCTATGGTCGCCTCACAAAGCCCAAAGGCACCCCAATACCGGACACACTTTTCGCACCTCTCGCCACCTGGCTGTTGTCTTGTTTTCAGGACATTTTTTGCATGTGTGACTGCTTAGGCATACCCTGAGCTATCCTGTTGATGTTACATAATATTCCATCTGATTTCCATATTTTCCATATTTTCCATATAAAGGCATATAGAAAGAACATCGTGCTTTAAAGACCACCTTTTCAGGGTACTCTGCAAAGTAATTATATTATTATAATATTATTATGTCTACCTCCTATGAATGACCATCTGTTTTAGAAGACCACAATTTCATGACTCCAAGGGGTGGTTTGACAAGACAGGGACCACATGTATTTATTTTGAGTCCTACTTTGATCTTAAACATTATGCCACACAATAACAGCTAGTTTGTTGATCAATGTAAAGGAATTTAATATGATGTAGATACAATTCATTCTCATAAATGGGACCACAAATGCTGAATATCACAGATTTTGTTCATGAACAGATGATACTGTATCTAAGCTGAATTCAATATGCCAATTTGTCAGCCATAAAAGCATGACATGTGGTACCAATCATGTATCGCATGTGTCCATGCATGCCTCTTGGAAATCCAATTCACTCACCAGATGTGAACACGACCAAACTAAACACAACAATCATGCATTCTGTGGCAGTATAAATACATCTAAGCAATCAGCAATGATTTTGACACATGATATTTGTCTAACAGTAAATAAATGCAAAGTCAATGTGGGCATTTCCATATTCCACAAAAGCTACAATGTATATTGACAATTCTTAAAGGAATATCAATGTACAAAGGCACAAATAGATTCAAAAGTTTGCTCCAAATATTGTATTTTGGTCTCAGATGTCAATTCCATGAGGCAAAGTTTGAGCTACGATATCGAAGTTTATCAAACATACAGCATTTTCATGGTTCTGTGTGTGTATATATATGTACACAAACACTTTTATCTGTTAATCCTAAATAAATATTATATATGTATGTGAGCTTGTTTGTTGATGGTAATTATGTACCTGTGATCAGGTTAATTTTATGTACTTTTCCCAGTGGCATACACGGTACACGTACATGATGTGTGCAGGTTGGGCAGTGGTTGGAAGACAAGGCAAAAACCAGTGATACATTATGGTGTTGGCACTAATGAAATCTACTTTTGCAAAGATTAAGAATTTCACATATTAATCCTAAAGTACTGATTTAAGCCTGAGTCAACAGCTTTCCTCGGGGCACTTTGTGTGCAATGCACTCAAAGTGCCCTGAGGAAAGCTGTTGACTAAGACTACTTTTTGCTTGAGACTGGGCTTGCTGGTACTTGAACATGTTGAATGAAAGGTATCTTCATGACAAATTTGAATCTTTTAATCATTATATCTTTAATGGTATGAGAAAACTACTATAGCAATGATTAGCACTTTAAGGGTTAATTAAAAGAAATTGTCTGTTGCAAATGGAGACACCTGGGTGACAAACAAAACCTGCTTCATTGGCTGGATGAAAATGTCATGTGACAAACATATCTAGAAAGCTGGTGCTACCACAATACAGAATAGTGTATCTATTTCATGCCATGTTTGGCACCATATATGCGAAGATATATCACATTATAGTTGTACAGAAAACTTTTTCTATCTTTTTTTGTGGGGGGTGGGGGGAGTTGCCTGTTTGTTTTGTTTTGTTTGGTTGGTTGTTTGGGGTATTTTGTTTTCTTTTATTGACACCTGTCGAACCCTCCTTTCATCATGTCTGAACAAGAGAAACAGGCCTTTTAAAAACTTTTCTAGTCTGTGGTTTAGTACATGCCAAATACAAACACATTATACAGCAAAATTTTAGGTGTGGCTAGTTTCCTCTTTTTTTGGGGGGGGGGGGGAGGGGTTGCTTTGTTTCATTTTCTCCCAAGCTTGTAGCTAATAATGACTGATGTAAAAATACAGTAACCACATTAATAATGTGTTATTACCCATCATTATCTACTAGCTGGGATTTTTCCGACAGTTATGTACTGGCATCATGTAGGTCTTCCCAGACAAAACCAAATAAAAGCAGCCAGCCTCATCAGACTGCTCTGCACGCAAAAAAGACTCCATTGCTCCTTTATGCCACAAATAGCTCAAAAAGCATAGGATATAATGGCACGAACACACACTGGGATTATTATTGCATCACACTAAGCCACCAGACATCTAAACTCTGAGTTAACACTTTTATCATTGAAACGGTACATCCCTCATTTCAGAGACCACCTCTACAGGAAGTCCAAAGGTGGGCACATGAAGGAGGTGATTTCTTAGTGGAGGTTAAATAACATGGCAATGACAATGCTGTGGATCTTACAAGAATGGTCTTAAAATGCAGGTATTTTTTCTTTGAAGTCATCTCTTAGAAGGTTGGGACAACCGTGCATTTTTTTTAATTATTTCTTATTTCATCACAAAGAGAAACATTAAGAAATTCCAAAATATTTTTGATCATAGAGCAGAGAATGAAAAAAGCCGACTTGCTGTCATGCCATATTAGATCAGAACACCTTCACATCAATACTGAAAAAATTCAAACGGAAAGCCAGTAAAAAAACATACACTTTGTCTACAAACAAACCTACTACTTTTGTCAGGAAATATTGGCCACTGATCAAATAAAGATTTACAGCAAACTGATAAAAAAGCAGACGACTTACTGCTTTCAGCGCGAAAGACCTTTAACATGGTGTTAAAAGAGTGACTTTTTCACTTATTTTGGCTCACATTTACAGGACTACTGGGTGCTAGAAGTGTAGCTTTGTTGATGCATCTTTCATATTCGCACAAGACTGATTGACAGAATGCATACATCCCCTGTTGCCATAAGGTTTTTTTTTTATCCCTTTGTGTGACCTTGAAATAGGTCTGATGCTGGGGAGGGGGGGGGGGAACGACACATCCACACTGACTTCACAGAAACATGAAAGATCAATGACCAAGGCACAGGCTCAGTTTTTGCAATTATCTTGCATACATCACAAATATTAATGATCATTAAATGATCACATAACTCTACCAAAGATTGGGTATACATTGTGTTCTTGTGCATGTCAAATCTGTTCAAAAGCATGACTTCACAGAGCAGAAATAAGCTCCCTCATTAAGCATATTTAGTACACTGTAGTTTATCATTATGTATTCACATTAATTAAATAGGAATACAGTAAAGCAGCCGCTGCAGTGAAAAGGGCCAGTGAGATTGCTATTCATAAATATTTTTTTTTAAATGGGGCCACAAAACTTACATCTGGGATTGACCTGTTAAAAGTCGAATTCCCCACACAAAACATGTTTAAATTTTTGAACTCAGACACATTTAGGTTAAGATAACGTGCTACTACAGACTTTGAACAATAGCGATATCTGTTGGTGCTACCCACTTTGGGGTTTATGGACAAGGACACTCTAAACTCAGCATGAGAATGTTTAAAGACTTTTGATCTAAGACTGTTTTTATATATGCCTATTGTAAGATTGACCAGCCCTGCTTACCTTTCATGTAAACTTTTTAGTATATGATTATCTTGTATCTTTTTTACAATGTATGGACCTGTTTTAGTGTCTGAAAAAACATATCGTATCAAATCATATGATTCCATTTTCGTGCTTCCATTGCCACTTCAAATTGGGTCACCAACTGTGTACAAACATTGATTTACATTCCCTGTTGTCAACAGTTAGGACTTCCTATTGTTCAAACATCAGTGCATTTTATTTTAAACACATTTATTTCATCCGCATCACCAAAATAGTACAAGAAAGTCCAATCCTGTAATCAAGTGGGTTCTCTAGGTAACAACAGCAAACATGTCAGCTTGGCCACCTGTTCGCTTGTGGAAACAAAATCAACTAAAACATCTTTATCATTTGGAAGTGACACCTACTAATTTAAAGGAAATACTAGAGTTACAGAGAATATACTAGTCCGGGTCAACAGCTTTCCTTGACACACTTTGGGTGCATTATGCCCAAAGTACAATAAGTGAATATCTAACTCATTCCATACTATGGTCACAGGCCTTGGTCAGTGGTTCTGGCACTGCGTGGCAAGTCATGCTGCAGCTGCCCTTGCGACAGCTGCAGCATGACTTGCCAGGCAGTGCCAGAACCACTATAGGCATGTTGGTACTTGAACTAAAGTTCTTTTCATGAAGAATTTAAATATCTAATTTTTGTCTTAAATCTAGGTTAATATACAGAAAAATCAGGGAATGGTATGAAATGAGTTAATCATTTTTATATATCTGACATATGATATGTTATTTGTGGGATCTGTGCTTTTATCACTGGTCACCATGCGGGTGTTTGTTTGGGGTGACAAATTGGCAATCTGTTGGGGCATCAGAGCAGAGTGCCCTGAACAGCAGCAACCATACTGAGTGAGAGTCAGCAGACAGTCAGAGTCTCTGGAGACAGCAAGAAACTTGTCCTGTGGCACTTTGTGTTTGGGTATGGGCCAATAAACAGATGGAAGGAAAACTTGACTTGAGGACTTTTTGAACAAGAGCTGATCCCCCATGAAATTGTCTACACAGTATGCAAATAGTACTTCAACATTATCTCTCAAAAATCTTGACTGCATGTTGTCCAGCACTCGTTTCAACAAATTACAGTGGGGTTAGTTGCAACCATTCTGAATGTAGCCTACAACCATGGCTAACGTTTGCAATATGATGCCTTTTGTAGCTCCAATCTGGTCCTGTCATGTTAAGGATAATCATTATAACAAGGCTTGGTGGCTATCAAATAAGATACTTCCACGCTTTTGGTTAACAGGGACAGGACCTCATGATATTCTCATGGAATCTCAAGTTAGTGTAACCCTATGAATGAAATCTTCCATCTTTATTAACTCTCTCAGTGCGAACTGCAACTAAAGTGGAACTATTTATGACAATCTGCTTTGAATTATAGTACGCATGCTAGATTCATGTTCCTTACAAAAAACAGTTTATTCAAGTACCAGCATGCCTGGAGTTACAGAGAATATAATAGTCTGGGTCAACAGCTTTCCTTGCCACACTTTGGGTGCATTGTGCCCAAAGCATGCCGAAGAAAGCTGTTGTTCTAGTTCATAATGTGGCACTGAATGAGTTAACATACATGTACAATATGCACAGATGGCCCCAGAAGAGTCTGCCAGGGTTTTCAGTTCAAGCACGTTGACTTAGAATCATACACTAAAATTAATACATGTACTTCCACTTGATCTGTATTAAAGTATGGTCTCGTACAGAGACTGAACACCTCCACTTGATCTGTATTAAAGTATGGTCTCGTACAGAGACTGAACACCTCTACTTGATCTGTATTAAAGTATGGTCTCTTACATAGACTGAACACCTCCACTTGATCTGTATTAAAGTATGGTCTCGTACAGAGACTGAACACCTCTACTTGATCTGTAAGTATGGTCTCGTACAGAGACTGAACACCTCTACTTGATCTGTATTAAAGTATGGTCTTGTACAGAGACTGAACACCTCTACTTGATCTGTAAGTATGGTCTCGTACAGAGACTGAACACCTCTACTTGATCTGTAAGTACGGTCTCGTACAGAGAGTGAACACCTCTACTTGATCTGTAAGTACGGTCTCATACAGAGACTGAACACCTCTACTTGATCTGTAAGTATGGTCTCGTACAGAGACTGAACACCTCTACTTGATCTGTAAGTATGGTCTCGTACAGAGACTGAACACCTCTACTTGATCTGTAAGTATGGTCTCGTACAGAGACTGAACACCTCTACTTGATCTGTAAGTATGGTCTCGTACAGAGACTGAACACCTCCACTTGATCTGTAAATATGGTCTCGTACAGACACTGAACACCTCTACTTGATCTGTAAGTATGGTCTCGTACAGAGACTGAACACCTCTACTTGATCTGTAAGTATGGTCTCGTACAGACTCTGAACACCTCTACTTGATCTGTAAGTATGGTCTCGTACAGAGACTGAACACCTCTACTTAATCTGTAAGTATGGTCTCGTACAAAGACTGAACACCTCTACTTGATCTGTAAGTATGGTCTCGTACAGAGACTGAACACCTCTACTTAATCTGTAAATATGGTCTCATACAGAGACTGAACACCTCCACTTGATCTGTAAGTATGGTCTCGTACAGACTCTGAACACCTCTACTTGATCTGTAAGAATGGTCTCGTACAGAGACTGAACACCGCTACTTGATCTGTAAGTATGGTCTCATACAGAGACTGAACACCTCTACTTGATCTGTAAGTATGGTCTCGTACAGAGACTGAACACCTCTACTTGATCTGTAAGTATGGTCTCGTACAGAGACTTAACACCTCTACTTGATCTGTAAGTATGGTCTCGTACAGAGATTGAACACCTCTACTTGATCTATAAGTATGGTCTGATATGCACTGTACCTGTGCATGCTAATCAACGTGCAATGAGACGGCAGAAACACCATGTCAAGTATCATGTACATTGTATTACATAGGAATGACTACAGAAATTCTGCATTTCGTGTTCAGGTGCAAACAAAAGTCTTGCATTCCCTGTTCATCCTTACTGGAAACAGATTTGCAAAGCATAGTAAAGTACATATATGTAGAAACTGCAGTCTATCAGGCCAAGTGTTTTCTCATTGGAGTGGTCTCTCAAGACAACAATCCTGCAAAACAAAAAATAAATATATAACAAATAGAAATATGCTTGTCTATACAATAAAGATGTTAGTATCAGGATACATGTTCATGCAGAGAAGGGTTAAATTATTGACATTTACATGCACTTGCGTCTTCTTATTTATGTTGTGTCTGGAAATAATCTGCATTGATTAATCAATCAATACACACTTTATTTTGGCATAATCTGTGGGAAATTTTGGTGCGGACGCCAGCAGACTGACACGTAGGAGTGCGGAACTATTGACTGACAGGGGAGGGACCCAAAGGGCTAATTCTAAAAAAACTGGCAGCGGTGGGTGGGAGGGGGTAAATGAGTGATCATTCTTTTGTTATGCACATGTTTTTTGTGAATCATACTTGTCCACTGGACTATGATGATGCTATGATCATACTATTTTGGTTCAAAGAAGACAAGGTTTCATTGATGTTCATGCAATAATACCAGAAACCTTTTGATAATCACATGTTCATGTCTATATATACACTATCAGATCATAACACAGATCCAGTCTACACGTAAAGGAGTAAGGTATAGCCTCACTAGCTATCTACAGAGATTCTGGGTCGATAGAAATGAACATGATTACATCTATTATATAATTATCACTAGATATAGCTGCGTGCTACACACAAAAGTGTGTAAAAAGTCTCTCAATACACAATGTGACTTCCCAGCAGTGTCGAGAGAAAGATTTTGACCACACAAAATAACCTGTAAAGTGTAACGTAATTTTAAGATATGAACTTCTCTCGTGTACAATAAACTTGAAACCATAGATTAAAAAGTCTTGAAAGATATACATGTATGGGTCTAACTTCAAAATTTGGGACTATATCATATTCACAATCAAAAAGTTTATGGTCAGACAGACATGAGTGATTGCATAAGCTGTGCAAGCTATGGTCAGCAGAGCCGAAACATGAGTGGATTAATTTGAATGGTTCCCTGTTGTAATGTACTTCCAAATGTTCAAGATTTTACTTCTGTAACTTGTCCCTGAACCATTCTTCCATATTTTCTTCAAAATTTCGGAGGTAAAGATGGAAAAAGACAGTGCATCAGGATTCCTCGACAAAAACACCAAGGTAAAGATGCATGGAGAAGGTATGTTGGTGTTTGTGGGCATTTTTGCCAAAGAACGCCAAGTCTGCTGCTGACAAAGAATTTTGCGTGGTATCAAATGTTTATGAATACGTAACTGTAGTCTTTTTTTGTTTGTTTATTTGTTTGTTTTTTTTGTGGGCAACCTAAAATGAGGTACAGACATCAATACATCATGCTGTAAACAGCACAATGACATTTAGAACCAGAAAGCATCTCATTGTGGTGTGTGGTGGTTATTGCCACAGGACTTCCTAATCCTGTTTAACAGTATAATATTTATGGAAATAGATAGATACGCTGCCTCCATAGACCCTGACAAGAAGAAAATTAAACTACTTTTTCTTTGAGACAAGAGAAAGGCCTCGAGCCAGCAACCTGCTGGGATTGGCCGATCTTATCTGATTGATGACATGCATGTATGCCCGGTGAAAGAAAATAGCAAACTAGAAAAGAAGGTTTGCTTCAAAGCAAATCGGTGTGCCTCCAAAACTTGCATAAATTTAAATGCTACAACTTTTGTTTGTGGTGTATCCGATTCGTCTTCAGCAAAAACCTATGAATTAAATTAGGAATGGCACCTCTACCTATAAAAGCTTGGAAGATATTCAACATTTAAACTTTTCATGTGCCCCTAACTAGCATAAATTAAAATTTTATTTTTGCTTGTGGTTCATTGGATGCATCTACAGCACAAGCCAATGAATTGAAGTTGGAATGGCACCTCTACCTAGAATACCTTTGAAGATATTCAACATTTAAACTTTAAAAGTTCCTCTAATTAGCATAACTTAAACATTTTGTTTGTGGTTCATTGGATGTGCCTACAGCATAAACCTACCAACTGAAGTAGGACTGACATCTCTACCTATAATGCCTTTGAAGATATTCAACATTTAAACTTTAAAAGTTCCTCTAATTAGCATAACTTAAACATTTTGTTGTGGTTCATTGGATGTGCCTACAGCATAAACCTACCAACTGAAGTAGGACTGACATCTCTACCTATAATGCCTTTGAAGATATTCAAGATTTAAATTTTCAAATGGCCCTAATTTGCATATTTTTCAAAATGGTGATACACTTATAAAACTCTATGTATGGAGGTATAATCATACCAAGTTTGTGGAATTTTAGGTATAACAGTCTCCAAAGGAAATGTCAGTCAATTAAATGGTAAAGAAAGAAAGAAAAAAGAAAGAAAGAAAGAATTCCAGGAAAAACAGAATGTCTGTGTTACCACACAGACATAATAATAGCACTGGCCAAGAGGTATCACATGACCTACCCTGACCATAGTATTGGTCACAATAGATCAGGTGACCTCTTTTTTCCCGACCGTTCTGCTTTACACCCTCTGCCTCTTGGCTTATGCCATTAAAATACATGTATGCACACAACAGGTATCACATCAAGTGTTCACTAGGAGCAGTGCATGGTTGGCACATAGACACTTGGAAAGACAGTCAAGAAGAACGAAATGATATCTGAGGGATCCATGGGTTTGATATGAAGAGGACAAAAGGAAAACATTGGTGCCCACTGTTATTCTGTTATACTTCACGTAATGTTACATATACTATGACGATACATTAATGATAACCTGGAACGGAGTTTTTGTTTATCCTTGTACAAATGAATTCTGTATCCCCTAGTAAGATCATTTCTCTTGTGAGCTCACATTTTCAGTCCATTAGATGGTCTTTTTAGAGAGATTCCACAGTATTCCCAACTGATGGCCCCCAATATCTTTATTTCTTTATTTTATTATATTTTTTTAGTTTTTTTCTTTCTTTCTTTTTTTTTTTTTTCTTTTTTTTTTTTTTTTTGTGGCACTGAAAAGAAAGGAAAGTATAATGGAAGTATGGATATGATACTTGGTGAAGACAATGACAGTCACAGAGTGATGACATATAGCCTGGAGACTGATTCAACCTCTCCCTTTATGCTGCCAGATACATGCCAGTAATTTACAATGTATTGGTGACAAGGCCCATATATTTAACTTAAAACATCCAGTTCCATTGTGCTATTATTGATTTACACAAGGATTTAGTACATGTAACTGTTGTCCCCAATTCATTGGTCATCTTGGTGTCACATGCATCATGTTTTGTACTTAATAATCACCTTTATAACAGAATAGAAATGTGTGATTTACATATTCTGGTCATGGAGAGTTGACCACTATCCATATTCTGATCAACACAATGGTTAGACTGATAGAAGGGAGGGCGGGGAGGGAGGGTGCCAGCGTGCTGATGCAGGGGTGAATGCTACCCTGTCACAAGGTATGGGAAATAAGAAAATTTAGAAATAAGGTAAAGAGGTACAGCAAACTAAGGCAGAGGTTCCAAGAAGAATCACTTCAGTACTGTAGGTCCTTCAGAATTTGGAAGTGGAAGTCTGTAGATATATACTGGGGCTATGGGGAGCCACCTAAGCCTCCACCAGGGTCTGAGGGGGTCAAGCTCCAGGAATCATAGGATATTGAGAATTGAAAGGGCCATTCCGAGACCTATTCTGTTAATTGACTTTCAAATATACATGTGTAAATTCATGAAGAAATAAAACATAAAGTGACAAAATTTCTCAAACACTCAGGGTAGTTACACACAGCTGTTTATTTAGTTTAAATGTATTTATTTAATCTGGAAAGCCGTATAGTCCATCGAGATGACTAATACATGGGTTCTCCAGAGCATAGAGACACACAGTAAGTATGTACAAGACATACAAGACCATCGTTACCAATCTATGATGCCAGCCAAAACTCAGTACAAATATCAATATTTGATTATATGTAAGAAACAAACAAGTTGCCACTGACGCTAGCTAATCCCCCGTCCACAATTTTTTTTTACTGGTACATTAATATGCAATTACCAGAGATCAGGTGACCAGTAGCCACATAAAACCAAGATAATGCACACTTACTACATGAGATCTGTCCACCCAGGAAATTTCAAAAGGCTAGCTTTTATATTTTCAGAGATATGGGCAATCAATCTCATGCACAAACCATTCCTGTAACAAGTCACCAGCACACAAAAAACATCACATACATGTACAATATGGATAGCTTCCAGCAAAGACACACCTAGTCACAGGATAATTTGCATGCACTCCAGTAACAAGTTCTAGTGAACATCTAATTTGACTGCCATTGTTTAAATATGGTCCTGGGGACACCAAAATCTAATCAGATCCAGCTTCTTTTGTAAAGATGACTGCACAAAATTAACCCTAATTTCAAAAGGCTAGCGGCTCTAGCTTCTGAGATATGTGGTAAAAAAATTGAGGGTGCTTAATGATCTTTGTTAATTATTTAATGAAAGACACAAAAGCGCCATATAAAACTATGCCTAAGCACACTTAGTATATGACACCACTCTGGAACTTCAAAAGGCTAGCTGTTATATTTTTTTAGACATGGGCAATTAAATTACAGGGAAAATTTTGAGGCTGCTCAACAAACTTTGTTAATAAATTAATGAAGAACGATAATTAGACACAAAAATGTGCCTATATACACCTACTACATGAGATGTACCTGAAAATTTGAAAGGGCCAGCTGTTTAATATATAATGAGAGATATGGGCTGGACAAAATTGTGAGAAAGATATTGAGGCTGCTTAATGAACTTTGCTGATTAATTAATGAAGGAGGATAATTACGCCAAAATCAATGTGCCTATGCACACCTACTATATAGGCTGCACCTACCATGAAAATTTGAAAGAGCTGACTCTCGTATTTTTTGAGATATGGGCAAGAAATTATGGGGAAATTTTTTTGGCTTGAAAGGGCCAGCTGTTTCATGTATATTTTTAGCGATATGGGCTGGACAAAATTGTGAGGAAGATATTGAGGCTGTTAACAAACTTTATTAATTAATTAATGAAGGAGGGTAATTAGGCCAAAATCAATGTGCCTATGCACATCTACTATATAAGCTACACCTACCAAAAAAATTTGAAAGAGCTGACTTTTGTATTTTCAAGATATGGGCCAGACAAAATTGTTTCAGCAGGCCGGATGGACATTACTATATCCCCCGCCACCATTTTAGGAGATAATTAAGCCAGTATGAAGTTGAATTCAATATTTACCCAATGTGGAAAAAAGTGTGATACAAATAAATTTTCATAGTCCAAACCAATGATCATTGCTGTAACCGAAATATTTAGTTGTTGACGTGCCTGGTATCAGACTCAGACTCAGACTCAGACTCACATATCTTTTATTTGACTGAATATACATGTATATTATTTCAGTAACATAGATAGCCAGGAGACCCTCATTAAGGCCACAACAGCCGCTATCATAAGGGCCACCTAAAAATACTACAGATATACAAAAATTGTACTTAGAATACAAGGTTTTAAATAGAGATGCAAGTACCTTACCCAGTAAGCAGGGAAAAAATTATGTCTTACATATTAGCAAAAGCAAATGGGGGCTGCTTATGGAGTGTTACAAACATAACAGTTTGGGATAGAACAAATAATATTATACTTTTTAATATAATATTTTTTATATAGAGGGCAAAACCATTTTTGCTATGAGTATGAACCTTGTTTATAATGAAGTCAGGGGTTGAGTTCAATGTTTTTGATTTCATGTCTTAGACAATTTTCTGTCCCTACAAGATTGCTTCTTTCTACAAATATACGGTTTCTATTTCTAACATTGTAATTATGAAGTACAGAAGTTGTATTTATTTTAAAGGTTTTAAAGTATTCAGATAACTGATTTTTGATATACTTAAAGTAGTATTTTTGTTGTTGTTGGAGAAATATATCACTAATCTTCAATAACTCTAAGGTTTTATAGATTGCCTCTGTATGTGCATTAAATCTGCTGTGGCTGATGATTCTCACACATTTTTTCTGGAGCAAAGCAATTCTAAAACTTTTATGACCCCAGAGAAGACATCCATAATTAAGATGAGGGAATACTAGAGAGTAATATAGTGTCAGTAGAATATTCTGTGGTAGGTATTCTTTTACTTTGTTTAAGACACCAATAGTTTTGGATATCTTTGAAGAAATTTTATCAATATGACTGTTCCAATTTAAATGTTTGTCAATTTGTATGCCTAAGAAATTAAAGTCATTTACACATTCAATTTTTGTGTTATTTATTTCTATTTCAGGAACTGTCACCTTTCTTTGTGGGTTATGAAATAACATAAATTTTGTTTTCTTTTCATTGAGGGACAACTTATTTAATTTCAGCCATTTGCTAATTTTACATAGTTCAGCATGTATATTGTGTGATAATTCTTGTGTGGTGTCAGATTTAAGCAACACTTGTAAAGTACTGTATAGTGTTGTATTATCAGCATATATAAGAGGTTTAAAGTGGCTGGAGGCTGAGGGTAGATCATTTATGTAAATTATAAAAAATAAAGGGCCTAAAATCGAGCCCTGTGGGACACCAGTGGTTATATTTAAGAGCGATGACTTGGTGTCATTTAATTCCACAAATTGTTTGCGGTCAGTTAAATAGTTTTTGAGCAGTTTAAGTGCCATATCACCAAGACCATAATATTTAAGTTTCTGAATTAGAATGTGATGGTCTAAAGTGTCGAACGCTTTTGAAAAGTCCATGAAAATACTGATAGGAATCTCATTTCTGTCCATATACATGTACTACTTGATATTCTATCGATTAGTTCAAGGGCAGCAAGCTCTGTGGAATGTGAATTACGAAATCCATACTGGTGATTGTAAAATAAATGATGTTCTGTGAAGTGTTCATTTAATTGGTTAAACATAATTTTTTCAAAGATTTTTGAGAAGCTTGATAACGGAGATTGGTCTGTAATTATCGAATAATCCTTCATCACCCTTTTTGAAAAGGGGAATAACTTTAGCTATTTTTAAATTTTCAGCAAAAACTCCAGTAGCAATCGATTGATTAAAAAGAAGTGTCAGAGCCCCACTGATTTCATTTTTTATGAATTTCATTAGTTTGACCAAAATTCCGTCATGACCGCAGCCTGTTTGTGTTTTTATGGAGTCTATAGTCTTGATTATAGTTTCCTTGGTCACCGCTTTAAAGTCAAAATTGTGTTCACCTGGGTTTTGTAAGTAATTTTGAAAACCCTCAGTAATAGAGGGATTTACTTGCGCTGCAAGTTGGGGACCTATCTCAACAAAATATTTATTAAAATTATTAGCAATTATTTGCTTCTTAGTAACAGTACTATCTCCATTAATTTTAAAGGTGTTGGGAAAATTTGTTTTCTTCTTTGTTTTGTTAAGTACTTCCTTTATTGTTTCCCAAGTATTTTTTATATTACCTTTGTGTCTGGCAAAGCAGTTGCTATAGAAAGTTTTCTTAACTTGTTTAATATTATTCTTAAGAATATTATTATATGTGTGTAAATTGGTTTTGCGCTGATCATATTCCTCTGAGTTAATGGGAGTCTTTTTCAGTTCTTTATATAATTTGTCTCTATTTGCTATGGATATCAATATGCCCCGTGTTATCCAACTAGAATTTTTGTGTTTATATTTATTAAATTTAACCTTTTTGGTAGGAAAATTATTTTCAAATGCATGTTTGCAAATATTTCCTAACAGGTTATAATTTTCTGTGGGGTTAGTATTTGGGTTTTTGTTCATTTTGTCAAATATGTTTGATGTACTGATTTCTTTTAGAAAATTATTATAGGATTCTGATGTATTTTGCCTAATATAAGTGTATTTTGGATTTGATTCAAAGATTTTACCACAATCAAGAGACATGAAGTATGGAAAATGATCAGAGATGTTTGACATTAAGATTCCAGTGGTGGGAGAATGTTTAAAGTTTATTAATTTTAACAGAAAATTATCTATCAAAGTGCCTCTATTTTGGGAGAGTCTGGTAGGTAAAGTTATTTGTGGAAAAAAGCTAAGTGATGTAATAGTGTCGAAATATGTGTTCACAATATCTCTTTCATTGATTTTTAGTAAATCAATATTAAAATCTCCAGCTATAACAACATGACTATTTTTACGATTAAGCAGGTCAAGTACAGGAGTCAACTGACTAATGAACAAGTTACAGTCATCAGTTATGTCTCGTGGGGGTCTATAAATGTTACCTAGTATAATGTTCTTTTGGAGCAGGTTGCTACTAATGTCTATGAACTGGCCTTCCCAAATGTCAGATTTATTGTAAATATCTAAAGTTTTATAGTTGAAACTGTCTCTTAAATACATAGCTAAACCACCATGAGTAGAACAAATATAGCCTTGACTAATTAAATTGTAACCTTCAACTGAAAAAGAGATACATCCGTCAAGTCTGACTGCCAAGTTTCCTGAATACATATTGCACTAGGAGGACAGTCATTGTTTGCTAATAGGTCAATTAAGATTCTGATTTGATCAAATTTGGCATTAAGAGAGGCACAATTAAGGCTCAATATTGTGAACTGTTTATCTTTTGCTTTAAATGTATCAATTAATTCATCTAAACTTAAATAAGGGGAAATACACAGAATGTCTGGCTCTGCAGTTACGTCGACGTCGTTATCTTCATTATTGTCTAGGACTGAGAGTTTGTGTGTGAGGGAATTCGATGCCAGCCCTCCATATTGCAGCAAAATGTCTTGGTTATTCATACCAGGATATGAAAGAAGTCTTACAGCTTACTGGGTGAGAGGAAAGATAAGTGCCAAAAACGGCATTAATATTGTTCTTTTGTTTCTTGACTGTATGGTAGAGAACGATGTTATTTATGCGGAGTCTTGATTTTGACGAAATAAAACTGAATGTTTGACAACAGAGACAGGGTAGTAGGCCTACAAACATGAAACAGCCGACCAAATCGCTGCCCGCTGCAAGTCTTGTGACTCGCAAGAAATGTTGAGATCGTAACCTCAGCTTCATACAAATTGCAATGTGTCACCGAGGGAAGACCAAATTTCAAACTGTCTATGTATTAAAAAGAGACATTGGAGTATTGAAACAAAAAAAACTGGAAATAGCGTTGTTACAGCTGGTTTGATGCTCACATCATAATAGTAGCCGCCATGTTGTATCGACGACGTCATCGATGCAGGAACTATTTGGCGGCGGAGTACACAGTTTATTTTGACTGCAGAAAGGTCTGTTCTTCGCAACCGTAACTAAGGCCCAGAGGCGATTGAAACATGCCATCGCATCGTGGTTCAGTGAAGAAATTAACACAGAATAAAAGACAGTACTGTTAATAAATATGAAATGTATGTATATGGGAGAACGTGGTAGTTTACTTTCTATCATTTTTATACTTAAATAAGTCGAATCCAGGCAAGTTTTGTTTAAAATCGTCCAGGGACACCATCAGAACGTCTTTGCCGTTTAGTCTTTTGATAAAAGTTGACCCATTCAAATTCCACGTCGACTTGATTAGTTTTTCCTGTTTTGCTTTACGGGCAAAATAAAATATCAATAATGTACAGCTGAAGTGCATCACAGATCTGGATATTTTGGCAGTTAGAAGGCTCATTACTGAAAAGGAGAAATATTTCAACTAACCTATCATTATCAATATAGATCATAAGATGGGGCTAACCCCTGAAGCAATCAAAGGAATAACAGTATAAGTAATTTGTTTCTCTGAATATGAATAATGTAGTTGGGACAGAAGAGAAGAAAATGCTTGAATTCTTCAACAGGATAAAAACATGCACAGGATGGATCAGGAAGGATGTTAACGTTATGGAGGTCAAAGTTTAATCTAAAGAATCCTAGTGTCAGAAAGGAGGTTTAATATTCCACTGTTTGATAGCATCTGGGAGAAAAGAGTTACCAAGACGCGATGTTCTACATCTAATGGAGTGCACTCCCATTGAATCTTAGAGAGCACAACCAACAGCAGGGGGGGGGGGGGGGGCTACTAGATTAGTGAGATGTGAAGGAGTCAGATTGTGTTACATTCTGTAAAAGAAGACAAGTTTGAAGTTTTTATGTGTGTCTGCAAGAGTTGACCACCCAAGCTCACAAAGTAAGTTAACATGTCACATGTACAGTAGCACCTCTTTTGAAAGACTGCCCTAAAACGGGTCAAAATGTGGTCTCTCAAAACAGGTGGTCTTTCATTAGAGGTACAACAACATGGAAAAGATAGCACAGTGTTCTGAGAGACTGGTCTTAAAAAGATATGTGGTCTCTCATTAGAGGGGTCTCTCAAGAGAGGTACCACTGTATTTCAAAGCACTAGTACAAATTTTAACAGCGTTATACTGAATGGACTGTCACACATTGGTCGTGTTACTTCACATGTCAATAGGTCAGCAGACAACATAAAGCACAATTTTCAGTGGAACTACCAAATATTTAAGTACATGTAGTTTTGGAACCTTTGTATATAATTAAAGGGGCTTTCATTACTTATGTATGGTAAACATTATCAATATAATATGGCCAACATGCAAGCCAGGAAAACCACTTTACCCCCTTGTAAAGGGGGGAGGAGGGGTAAAGTGGCTTTTGGCTATTCCATCAATCACTGGAATAACAATCAGCTAGTGGAAAGAGATGTCGGCACAGCCTCTATCAGGAGGAATGCGCTGGTTTCAATAAGAAATACATGTACAATGTGCATACAGGTAGGATTTCCAGGTACAAGATTAGCTGCCACATCATTGCACATTTGCATTTTTGCATGCCATCCATGGTATCTATGCAATTCGAGGTAATTTTGGAATATTTGCAGTCCTGTTATTGCACACCCTCTTTTCCACTTAATTTGCAAGAATTTCATGTGCAAACATTTTTTTTTTTTGGAGGGTGGGGTGAGTGGCTGGGTGGGTTGGTTGGGGTTGCCACTGTTTGGATTGGATGATACGATATTGAATTAAACTTCCATGCACGTAAACAAGTCTTAAATCCTGCAGCATAGCTACATGTCACGCCCTCTGGTGCGAAAGAACCTCCACATTAGGCTGATCAGCTGAAACAACATTAACCCTTTGCATGAGCTTATGGCCTCAATTGTGGAGTGAGGTGAGACATATCAAATAAACATATATGCGTGGATAGGTGTACTTGATTGGTCACAGGTGAGAACGTTCATACAGCCAGTTCCACTCGATTACTGTGATGATTATGGCTGCCTGCTAGCATCACCTAATTTTGATCAAATATGAGGATTCCATGCAAACAGTGACGAGGGAAAGATAACATTTTGAGCCCTGGCCTCCCACAGAGAAGGGGTCTCTCCCCGTGGGCTTCGGGGAGGGAACAATGCATTTTTGTCTGCCTGTAACTAAGTAAGATTTATCCATCTATATCTCTTTCCTATTGTAAATTATAGCACAAAACTAAAACAAAATGCACAATATTTCAGATTCCAAGTCTTACACTATTCGCTTACTTGGAATATCAAAGAATTTAAAGTTTTTCATTTGAATGTCTGCTGATTGAAATTGGAAGACAAAATCATTTTAATTGAAAAGATATGTTTTCCAGCATTACCTTTGTTTCATAAACATATTATGACTATTATTTGATCAAAAACTGTGCTGCAACTATGTCTTTAATTATACACATCAAATAACATGTATAAGCAAAGCTTCACATATTTAGCTAATATATCATTTGCCACATTCATATTTATTCTTTATTATGTGAGTTGTCTTTGCTGAACATTTAGCTGAGACAAGAGGCTGCTATTCAGAGAGACATGTACGGGTACAGGGGATATATCATACATGTATCTTATTCAGACAACTACATGTACATTATAGCAGTCTGTATGGGTCTAGGGGTTAAAATAACATGAATTTATGCATGTCATAATGCACTAGCCTAGCTGACTTGCGATAAGAAATGACGGGCATGTTCCAGAGATTTTCAGATTAAAGTGCTGTCCAGTGAATATAAGTAACATGTTATGGAGCAAATTGACCCCTGTGTGAAGTATATGTATGGCCCTCCTTCACTTTTATTGCATGGTTCATGGCCATTAAATTGCTCAAGGCCAGAGGCCATATGATAACAGACGGACTGCAAGTCCAATTCTAGAGCCATGCTGCAAAAACACAGGGCTAAATTCCTTAATTATATCTAACAGGAATCAATGTTTACATCAGACTACAAGTAGATTTACCACGGACACACTGCTGAAAGCCGACCTCCTCCTCAATCAACGCATGCAGGTACAGCAGCTCATGGCCAAAGTTTCCGCAGTTCAAGTTTGGCTTCATTAAGTAAACTTGTGCTCATACAATGTTATAGGTCAAGAAAAGAGAAAAAGCAGCAGCTATCCACAACAAAGCAAACTGTCTCTTAAAACTCAAGTGGCACGGTCTACAAACTCAGCTAAAGATACAACTGGGACTCAATCGTGAGGTCAAACTTACAGACAAACACTTCTATGCTGTCAGATCACTTGAGACTAATGAAAGAAATTGCACTGGCCATAAAGCATAGTGTTAAGAGCACTGTGGCAAGTGGGTGATCTTCCATGTTTGATGTGCGTGTTTGGGCATAACATGGGATTGGCGAAGCTAGTTTGGGGAAATTCCCCTCCTTTAGCAACAGCAATATGCAGGTATTAACCCCAATGCTCATGCCATACAATTAAAGCCTTAGGACAGGTCAGTTGTCACATTATCCAGCAATGAGAGTGATGCCCCTAATGCCTTTACAGCAACTGGAGCATCACTTGCCGTATAATGCAACAACCATTCACAGAGCCTGCAGGCCAGTCTTCATTAAAAGCGGGAGATTTCCCTCCTGCAGATATTGAAAAGTGGGAGAGCAAGCGCCAGAGGTGCAAAGCATAGCTAGGCCCAGGGGGGTCTGGGGGCATACTCCCCAGGAAGAATTTTAAAGTTGCACCTTCATTTTCTGCATTTTGAACCATTTTAGGCACCATCAGAGAAATGTTCAGTCAATGAAAATAATCACTCAACTGCTCTAACAGCTAATGAAAGTTAGCCATACATATGTGTATTTCTGGTCAACTCTTTTATCATATGAGCAAACTGTCTGCCAGCCAGAGTACAAATGAAAATGATTGTTGTAGACTCAGTAAGTAGAGAGGCATAGCAAAAATACTGGTGTACATAACACAAATCACAAAATGAGGATATCTGAGATCTTCTTAACATCTCATGATGATTTAATATATTGGTGCCTCCAATTAAATACCCTGATTTCTACAAGATTAAGCATGAATAGAAAAAAGTTAATAAGCTTCAGGTCACATGTGAAGTCTATTCCTATACAAGTCAGTCAGTCAAAAGGTACAATAATAAAAACAGTGTCATACATAATTGACACAAATAGTCTCCGCGCGCATATAGTACAACACGGCAAAGCAGGGCAACCTTACAGCCACTGGTGGAATAATGCTACTTTGTAAAACAGTAAGAAATAGTGAAAGATCTTCCACCAAGGCCGGAGACTTGGAGACCCTGCATTGATCAAAGACTAGTCATGCCCCAGCTGCCCTTACAGCAGCTGGAGCATCCCTTGCCATTCAACGCATCAACCATTCATGTTATACTAGTCTTGTTGGTACTAATAAGCTTTGCTAAAAAAGTTCTTTTTTCAGCCATTCATTTTAGACCATTCATGTTGGTAGTTGAATGGAAGCTGTCTTTCAGCCACTCACTTTAGACAAGGCCTGACGGAAAGCTTATTCAATTTAGACTATGCATGTGGGTAGTTACATGAAAGCTCTTTTCAGTTCTTCACTTTAGACCAGGCTGGTACCTGAATGAAAGCTATTTCACTGAGGAACATAAATAAGCAATCTCTGCGATATTTCAGTTACAAATGTCTACGAGAACAATACATGTGTGGTAATTAGAATGTCTCAGTGTGTACATCAGTAACAGTAACGCTTCCCTACATAGTACAAAAATGAAACCTGCAATTCAAGACCACTGTCTGCATAAAACTGCTTAGATTAGCAATTCCTTTGACTTGAACTTATTTTAATCATGAGTAATTCATTGAGAAAGATCGCCCACAGTCTAAAACAATATAAATCACTTTACATGTGGTCACGAACCATTTTGTTACAGTGTGGAAAACGATCATTAAATTGCAGCCAAGCAGACAACTTTTAACTTTTCTTCCCTGAGGTCAGAAGGAATTTGAACTCATTTGATGTCTTCTTTAGTGGAAATGTTTATTTTCCTCACCTTCAAATCAAGTAAGCCACAGGAGTTCCTAGGGATGCAGAGTTCAGGCATAATAAACTTTTTAGAAGCAATAAAAGAGGTGAAGCCATGGATTGTATGTGAACACGTAACACCAAAGCTCAAAGGTCTACAAACATTCCAGACAGCCTTTTAACCCTTGGCCCACTGGACTTGCATTGTCTTATTTCCAGATATTCTTTACGCAATTTTATAAACGAAAAGCCAAAAACAAATTATGGTAGTTACACACATGAATTTTTTCAACACACCTACCTCGATTCACCAAGTCAAGGCCAGCAGCTTTTTTCTTGAAAGTGTTGGCCAATCTGATTGCCAAAAAGCACTATGGTGAATTTTGACCATACAGCTTTGGAATAATATGGGTTAATATCTTGTCGGGGCATCACAGTGTCGGGTTTTAATCCTTTGCTCCATTTTTCACTGTGATCTATGGCAAAGTGTTTTGGGTTTGGAGTCAAGTGACAGGCCAAGTGATCTTTTCCCCTGACAGGTTCTGTCAAGTTATTTACAGCAAAATGCAATAAAGCTCGATCACTCACAACACCAGCTCCTACTGACCTACAGTCTTTGTCTTGTGAGTTATCACAACAAATTGCTACAATGATAATCCAATGATCTCCTTGCTCATGTCATAAGTCATACACAGTGGCTATATCCATGGACATCATGTACATGTACATTAACTTGTAAATTTGTCTAACACATTACAAAAATGTCAAGCTGTTTACCCAGGGCTAGCCTTGATAATTGATTATATTTGAATGAACCATCTTGCTGACCAGGTCATTTTCTTAGCCTGACATGGCTTCCTTATGCAAGCGTTATGGAAGCATGCACAACAAGAACGGTTTAAAGTGACTTCTCATTAATACCATATATATCTCAGCAGTACGTATTCTTCATGATGTGTACATGTACCATGCCCTCTCAAGAAAACACCTATGAAAACCTTAGTACATGTACAGTGAAACCTCCCTTACCGAACACCTCCATATACTGAACACCTCCTCATACTGAACATTTTTTCTTGGACCCAATTGTATATTTTCACTATTTAAGCAAACCTCCCAATACTGTTCACCTCTCTATACCAAACAATATTGTCTGGTCCCAGTAGTGTTCGGTATACAGAGGTTTCACTGTACATCTACCTAATGAAACACCTGGCACTTAACATGCTTAATTACACAAACAACAGCATCAATGTCACATCTTCTATGTAGTTATAAATTAACCCAAAGTAACAGAATCCAATCTTTCTAAGCTATGTTACCAATCCAATGCATCTGCATCTATTATAACCTATATTATAATTAGTCACTGTTGTCATGTTTGATACAAAAAGTTTGAAAATTCAAGGCTTCAACAGCCAAATTAATTTTTTCAATGGGTCACCAGTGGGAAACCATCAAGCATGTTTTGCAGCCCTCAATTCCCAGGGATGCTCTTTTTCTTATGGCAGCCGCTTGTCTCTACCTGCTACAATGTATATGCTTACATATGGCAAAATACAACTCACCTGAATTTTAAATGGTTTACTACATGTGAAAGACTCTTAAGTTGCTGATCTTACATGTACTTAACCATGTCTGATAAAACTTGCCCACAGAGGATATCAGTGCCCCATACCAATGGCTAATGTGGATGTCATGTTCACAATGGATGATGTTTGCTAATTGGTGCATTCCATGAAGAATGGGTATAAAACTCTCAGTGTAGAGGAGGCCATGAAAACAGCAGGTGTATTACGTTCATATACACAATCACAAAAATTATGAGCATCTATTATTTTATTGATGCTTTGTAGTATTAAGAGAGGGGCTACTGCTTTTATGTAAACATGGGCCATAGACCACCAGCTGAAGTTTGGACAATTTAGAGTCATTTCATCTATTAGCAGATGGAATTAACTACCAAATTTTGATATGTAATAGATGGTATATCTTTTTGGCAACCTGTAATACTGCAATTAAAAACTTTCTATAGTTGCCATGGCAATTAACCACTGACTTGCTGACTCTCTTAGAGCATGGTTCCATAATACTAGTAATCTGTAAGTTGGCCTGAGCAGAAATCCCCCAAAATGACCAAGATCATGACTTTAACTTGACTTTAGTTTTTCTTCATTGTGTTCAGAATGCTAATTTGTTGGATCTAAACCACTATGACAAGATTTCCATTTTATCCTTCAAAATACTACTGCATTTCCATTGAGGTTTAAGCAGAGTAAAATAGCTATCTGAATATAAGGACATCTGTTTGGGCCCCAAAAGTGGGCGTGGCCTCTCTTGAGAGTAAAAGTAACATGTACATGTAAATGCCATACTTGCTGCATGGAAGGGTGGCCTCTGTAGAAGGGGATGGGGGCACAATTTTAGATGGGACCACACTGTTTATTAAATGTTTGAGTTTTTTTTTTTTTCATCAGTATTTTATATTTTATACTACATGTATATCACTTCCTGTTGTTACATAACTCATTGCCATTGAACCACCGGCCTGGAGTTTAATCAGTTCTTGCACTGAGCTGCTTGGAGGGAAGAGTCCCTCTCTCTCTCTTCCTCTCCCTTGTCCCCTTGCCCCTCCCCCCTCGCCTTCATCCTAGCCCTGGCCCTAGCTCTCCCAAGCCACCCATCCACCCATCTGTTCATCTACCTACAATTATCTACCTATTTAACTCAGCCCGGTATCAGATGTGTTTCTGCATGCTTGAATCTGCATTTAATGTGGATACTGATGTGAAAGTGTTAATGCCAGGGTGCTGAATGCACCCAAGAAACAGAAACGTACTTCTATGCCATTGACCTTTCTATTGCATGTCAATAGGCCCAGACATACCCATTGGTATTGCATTGACCATGAGGCCAAAAGCAATACACTGCCCCTAATGGCATACTCAGTTGAAACCACACGGAGGACGTCTATGGACATTGAAAACTGGTTAAGTTTCATGAGCTATACATGTATTAATCGAATGCAACTGGAATATTAAACTGGAAAAAGTGTGAAAAAACTTCTGGTGTGTGTGACTGCAAATGTAAAAAGGGTATGCAGGATAGCTTTAGTATTTCATAATTGATATTATTTTGAGCTGTGTGGTTTTCCCGTCTACATGTACAACACTTTACTTTGGTCAAATGGATTTAACCCCAATTGACTTAATGTGTCAGCATGCAACTCTTTTTTCATCAAAAGCAACAATAGTCCAACGTAGTAAATGTTACGTAGAGTGTGTCTGAGGAGAGCTGGCTGCTCAGTTCCTGCAGGTTATCCATGACACCTAAGATTCAGCTCTGAATCTAGAGCAGTTTGGACAAAAAGGTCTCTTTTGTTTCATTGCTATACATTTACTACCTAAAGAAACAACACATGTGCATCAATAAATCTGTCACATAAAATCATCGACCAGAATCACATGGTCAAGTTTTACAGTGCGTAGGATGTCTCTAATGCCACACAGGGGCAGATTGGTTAATGTTCCTATTGTCCTTGCACTGAGGTGATCTGGAACAAGTAAAGTGATGATGATTGTCTGTTTCCAGTGTATAGAGCCTCCGCTAACATGGCTAATTAATTGATCTCTTGTGTGCATCTCTTGTGGAGGTCACGGCCACGGCTATTTCTGGATCCAGCAAAGCCTCATTGCTCCTCATCATGTTTTGTTTCCTCATCATGTTTTGTTGAAGCTAATGAGAGACATATATCAAAAGTGGTCAAACACCTGAATCACATGTATTTATGTTGCGCTATAGACAGTCAGCGTAGTTATCTTTTTTTAGCATACTTTAATATTGAAAATATGTCTTTGGGTACTTCATACATTAACCTGTAAGATGTCACACAAGAGCAAATCAACTAAATATCAGTGTTGATCCTGTTTAAAAACTAACACTAAAAAAACTAAAACACTTCATAAACACACTATAATATATATGTATAATAGACTTTACAAAACCACAAAACTGGATCTGGGGAAAATATAATTATTTACCTTGCAAGGACCATGAATTTTAATCCTATATTGATATGGCATGCATTAAAATTGAAAAAAAAATGATAAGCAATATATTCCTTTTGATTAGCAAATGGCTATACAAATTCAGTTCATCAGTAGCTGGTATTGAGAGGGTCTCCTGGCAGCATGCCCAGAGTACACTGTACCAAGACATTAACCCTTGCTTCCTTAAACAGGCGAAAACTGGCTGGACGTCAAATGTCATCTGCCTCAGTGTTTTTTTTTACTACTTTCAACAATAATGAAAAAACAATCTGACTGAGAATTGTAGATGAGGCCTATCAAAATCATATGCTCCTGGTCAACAGCTTCTGTTGGCATGGGTTAGGTACTTAGTGCCTAACCCATGCCAAGGAAAACTGTTAGTGACTTAGTCTTAATTCAAGGGGAAACAGTTAACTCTTTCCCCTTCAAATATTAAAGACTGTTGTATTTGTGTCTTTTTGCCCAGAACCACTTCCTAGTAGTCATTACCCTATTCCACAGTCCGAACTCTTTACTCTCCATAAGCTAACCTGTCCCTGTCTAACCTATATACATATGGAATTACTATTATCAATATTGTACACGTTCCTCTGTAAAATTTTGACATTCGCTGTATCTGCCCAAATAAATTAAAGGGCCTTCAGTGGGTAACTACTCAACATGTTTCGGAGCCTATACCCATACATGTCTCTATGAGTAGCGGCTCCTTGTCTAAGCTAAATATTCAGCAAAGACAACCTACATAATAAAGAATAAATATGAATGTGGCAAATGATGAATTAGCCAAAGCTTTCCTTGGCATGGGCTGGGTGCTCAACACAACAACGAAAGCTGTTGACCTGGGGCATATTATCTTGATGGGCCTTATCCATCATTTTCATCCACATAATTTATTACTGTTGATAGCAGTCCAAACCATTGCAGCAGATGACATTTGACCACTGGCCAGTTTCTGCTGGTTTAGTGGGGAAGGGTTAACTCAATCAATCTGCATGGGTTAATTTAACCATTTTATCAATGTCTGTACACTGAAAAGAGTTTGGGAATTGTCACTTTATTAGACGTGTATTAGTAGCGTACACCTCTCATCTGATGGAAGCTGCACGAAACATCCATGGTGACCAACCTTAGGAGTTTTTTGCTGGTCAAACATACAGCTCAGGACTGATATCAAACACTTCTAATATCTAATTGCAGGTGAATTCTTTAATTAAAACTCTCAGAACAAAAACAGTTTTCATTGACTAAACTCTTACAACACAAAACAATTATATACAATGCAAACATCTACAAAAAAAAACCCCAACAACTATGACTAATAAGGACAATGTTCTTGGCAACAGATGAGCGATACGTGTGCATGCAGTTTACAAGAGGCTGAGGTCAAAGTAGCACAGACACTCAGTCGGTGACACACAGCAAGGAAGGTAATCAAAATCCAGGCGCTGAACTCTTCATAAATGATGTTTTTTTTTCCCTGACACTCATCATGCAGTTGTACCCTGAAAAAAGTATTGCCACAACTGCTGCTAACCCAAAGCCTCGAGAGATCAGGTTAACTCACTCAATGCCCACGCCTGGTTTTCCTATATATTTACCAATAAAACTGAAATAAGGATTGCACATTCATGTTCTTCAGAGAACTTTTGTTCGGATAGCAACATATCTACAGTGTGTTGTCAGTGTTTTTACTTTACCTGACATGGAATACTCCAACTGACACGAGCATCTGTAGCATGACTTGTCAGGCAATGCAAAAACACTAACCAAGTCCTTTTATTGTCACTGTATAGTAGGAAATGAGTTACTTTTGGTAGTCCCCTCCAGAAATGTGTTGAATCGTGGAGACTATTTCTGAAGTAGTCTTTCTTACATGAGGCTCTGTATTGGATCTACAATATGGATACAATAATTCACAGAGCTGATCAATTTGTTTATGGTTGATTCTTTGTCGCACTTGGCAGTTACAATAAAGATTTTGACATCAATCTTTTTCCGCAAAATTCAAATACCCTTTGTGTGGTAACATCAATACTGAAACATGGACATGATGCTTTCCAATACTAATACTATACAGACTACCAACGGGGTATTTGCATGATGTGTTAAATAAGCAACAAATTTTATGACCCATGATTCATGAAATGAGATCCTTTTTGTAACATGTTTCCTGATTGTAATTTCTTTCAAATAATAGTGAACCATAACTTCAATTTTTTCTTGAAATATTGGCTGTGTAAATGCAGTTGTTTTCTTTGCAAACCATAATCACCACTCCCAACCTTTTGCAGGCTCTCAATATATGTGTACCAAACATCTCACAACACTGTAAACAACACAAAATGTTTACCAGCATGTTGTTGGCTTTATCAGGTTTTAACCCTTAAAGTGATGATTTAAGATTGAATCAACAGATTTCCTCGGGACACTTTGCACGCAGTGTCCCAAGGAAAGCTGTTGACTAAAGCTACTTTTTGCTTCAGACTAGGTTTGCTGGTATTTGAATGAAAGGTATCTTCATGAGAAATTTGAATCTTTTAACCATTAAATGTTTAACGGTAATGAGAAAACGACTATAGCAGTGAGTAGCACTTTAAGGGTTAAGCTTGATATGTTGCTGTACACGCTTACATGTACACACCAGGTAAATGGTTTAACAACCCATTTATCGAGGAGCCACCATTTTTATCTGTCACACACTGCATACATAATCAGGCTGATGACATGACCACAAGAAATTGGTATCCAAAACCAAAAAAAAACCCATATAACTATAGCTCTGGCATTTGATCCCACACGGACAGGTGCATATCATACATCAGCCTTCCTGTTCGTGTTTCGTGCTTGTCGACTGATGCCAAAGCAATCACCCAACTTTTCCTCTTTCAGTAGCAATTTGTCATGTAGCACTGATGTACCTTAAATTGCCTATATGGTTGTGATACTGTAAATTGCTTTAATTTCACTGTGCTCTTATTTTCACCTATTTCCCTGATGGCACAAAACCATGAAAATAAAAACACAGTGAAATTGTATTTTAACGTTGTTTGAATAGGAATTATGCCCAAAACAGTGAAATCAAAACAACAGTGAAATGTCAGTAACACAAAACCCGTGAAAGTTTACACACAGGAAAATAAAGCAATTTACAGTATCAAATTTGGCAAAGCTGCCCTCAGGGTTATGGCAGTTGGCCACAAGAAATTGAGTTCACTGACAATTTTCTCAAAGGTGCATGTTTAAAACTTTTACCCAAAAACCTTCAGCTAAAATTGCCCAGCGGTCAAATGTTGTTTGCTTCATTGTTTTTTTTTTAAGTAGTTCAACAGTAATGAAAAACAATGTGGACAAGAATTGTGATGAATCTTATCAAGATAACATGCCACAATCAACAACCTTCCTTCAAATGGGTTGGGTGCTATAGTGCCCAAGCTGCATCAAGAACAGCCATTGCCTCAATTTAAATCCAAGGTGAAAGGGTTATGTATTGGTTTCAACATATTTTATTTGCAAAAACAATTGGCCCACAGGCACAATGCCTATAGAAAGGCCTCTTGTAAATGTATTGGATTTTTTTTTTTTTAAAAAGGCATACAGTACATGACAATTTTAGAGTGTTTAAGCTTAACAATAAAAATTCTATTCTCAGGCTTATCTGCCTTGCACAGGAATTTCCAACAACATGAATCAGACCTGCCTAATGCTCACAGCACTGCAAAACAGCAGAGGATCCTCATCTGATACCACAGTGTACAGGTTTTATTACAGATGGGAATCCCCAAAGACACATTCCTCTATTAGGTACTTTATTTTCAAGCCAGTTGTAGAGGTCATCCTAGGTTTAACGTTCACACTAACTGACACTTCCCCACCCCCCAGCAGATGCAGTTGCTTATGCACTAAGTGCCACCTGCATCTCAGACAAACAGATTTGTTTGCAAGGAAACAGATTTGTTTGTGATGTCTATCCAAACAGGCAGGGCACTTCTCCTGACTTTTCCTGGACAATCAATGTATGTAGTCACACAACACCAATATTCTCCAGAAGCTCAAGCTGAAGGAAATTTCACTGGCTACTGCTCTGTACATGTAAATTTAGTGACAGCTACTTGACTTGAGGTACTAGAGAAGTCTATAGGATTCACAGCAAAAAGAAAAACACTGGATACTTTAACCCCCCCCCCCCCAAAAAAAAAACAGTTTGTGGAGAACCCTGAAAACAAATGTATCAAATTCACACAGTACAGTGTGACCTCATTATCATGACCCCACTGGTTCCCTGCCAAAGTGTCAGATATCTGAATGAGTCAAATAGCAAAGGAATTTGACTTTAAGCCCCTCAAAGCTTGTGTCTTTAAGGGAATATGTCAGATAAATGAGTCAAATAGCAAAGGAATTTGGCTTTAAGCCCCTCAAAGCTTGTGTCTTTAAGGGAATGTCAGATAAATGAGTCAAATAGCAAAGGAATTTGACTTTAAGCCCCTCAAAGCTTGTGTCTTCAAGGGAATATGTCAGATATTTGAGCATTGTAGTGATAATGAGGTTTTGTTACATTGTAGTGTTATGGTCCAGTGTAGGTAACATGTGCACGTCTTCATTACTGCCACAGCTGATGAGCGAAATCTTTGGCAAAGCCAGTCCTAACTGCACTAAACAACATGACATTTTTCATTCAAGCTTAGCCCAGTGTCATATTGTACAGAAATAACCCAGTTTTGAGAGTTGCTGACAATGTATATAATGCAGCTCACAAGATGTCATCAGTGTAAAGTGTCATCAAATACATGTAGCTACATACATACCTGGTGACACTCCTGGGCAAATGTGTTTATTTTTATATGTACATGTATCCTGTGTTTTAAAAACCAATGGCTCTTAGTCTTCAATGTTAAACATTGACTGATGGGTGCACCTTTGCACATACATGGCTCCTGTGGACCTTGAAAATGAGGTCAAGGTCACCAAAATGTAATCCTGTCAAGAAATGTCGTAAACGTACCGATATAATGGGGTAAATCTGAGTCTCAGGTGGCCAGTAAATCTTCAGATACCATTCACAAACTGATCATCGACAGACCTCCGGAGACACAAATGGATGGACAGGCGGACCACCCAAAAGCATAATTGTTCCCCCATGGGATGGACCCATAAGAATTATATTAACATGTTTGTGTGATGGTGCAACAGAGAGATTCACAAATTGTCCAATTTAGGACCCCAGGTGGCAGCACTTGATGGTGGACATTTGCATAAATTTGGCTATACAAATTGCTTAACAAAAGCTTCATGAAGAGATTTATTTTCATGCAAATAAGTAAAACTATGAGAAAAATCACCCACAAGTGCTGCCCTCTGTGGGATCCTAAAAGGGTCTATTGAAAACAAGACCTACCTGACTGAAACTTAATGAACTGAGTGACTCCAGGTGCAACATATGCCACTTTAGATTCATGTTCAGCAAACTGTACTCGCTCAAAATATCTGAAGCAAAGAGATGAATTTATGTATTTTATTTCTGTGAGAAAAGGCTGCAATGACAATATGTTCAATACTACATGTACACTGTTGGTTCAACACTTGGTTAGGCCCAAATGTTAATGAACTTCATTTACATCTGAAAACAAGTAGAAAGGACAGTACCAAACATAAGTTTGGGACATCTGCTTTTCAATCATGTAAACTGTATGTCCACTGAACTACCTTCACCAAGTTGCTTAGACCATTTATCTTCCTGGGGGCCAAGCATTTATCTCACTGGAAGCCATTTATTTTTCAGATGACCATTCATTTACATATATTTTACCAGGGAGCCCTTCATTTATCTTCAATTGCTCCGAGCTAATCCAGATAGTATTTTTAGAAGAAAAGGATTCAAGACCTGTGTACTTATGTTCTTCTCTAAGGGTAATTAATTAGACCCTATGCCTATTTTTGGAACTAGGAGTATTTCTATATCAGACCCTAAGACTGAAAGGATAGTGAGATTTTTACAGAGCAAGAGCTTTAACATTAAAGCCCCACCATACATGCCACTTTCAATCATACTGCCACGATCATAGTTAGGTCAAAACATTTTTATGATAGATACATCAACTTTGAAATTGCATGCATGTTAGGTTGATTCAACGTGAATACAATAAAAACTACTTTGACAAAAAAAATCTTTGAAAGGTGAAAAATCAGTCTGGTTTGATATATGGAACTTGCATCTCTACGGCAATGGTGCATACAGATAATTGTATGAAACTCATCCTACACAACATGATCCTTCATAACCACCTGACAAATTAGCAGTCAGGGTCAGTGAACCCACGAGATCAGTTAAATCCTTGCAGTCATGAAAAAGTATACTCCAACCACATGTAATGGCCATGATGGCTTTGACTCCTCTGAACTCACGGTGCCATGTGGTCCAGTATCAAAGCTGATGAAAAAATAATGGCACAAAATACTGCAGGAAACAGCAAGGTTCTCCTAATACAGCTTATTTGAACTTTTGATCTGACTTCAACAGTTGGCTGTTCTTTTAATTATACATGATCCTGTCTTACCCCAAACTATCGCAACCTGGCCTGAATAATGAAAGCCATTGGAAATCCTTTGAGATGGGATTCCTTAAGGAAATTAAAGGATTTACATGCTTTGTAATCAAGGGCCGTAAATGGAGAGTGGCATTCTCCGTGTCTTGTCAGTGGGTTTGCCGCAGAGTTCTGATATGTCCTCAGTGCCTCACTGGGTGAATCACCGCATAATCGACTTCTCCTAGTCTAACATGTCTAAAACTGTCAATCAAAGAATTATCAGGGTAATGATCCCAAACGAGGTAGTCTCTGAGAGATCAGTTTAATGAATAGATAGGAAAATCTGATTGAGAAGTGCTTCACCGATTGATGTAATTTGATTTGGGAATAGTTAAATGCTCCAACTGGGAAATGTACACAAGCCAAGCAGCAGAATGGAGCTGAAGTGCAAAAAATGGCCGAAACAGTGATCGCAAAAAGGTACTATGGGTACAGTTGATTGTACAAAGCATGTTCTTTCATATGTTGCATTATACAAAGAATTGTCATTTTCATATCCTTCATTAAATTTGAATTTCCATGCCAACAGAGTTTAATAATGCATACACTATGGACAGTACATTTGGAGAATTGACTGCAAACAGTCAAATGGGTAGGTGGGTCAGGCTTCTACAATTTTTTCCAGAATCACTTGTCCATAGGACAAGTGAATCTGAATTTTCACTTGTCCCTCTACCATAGATCATGCATTACAAAAAATCACCCGGGGGCGGGATGGTGGTGAGAAGCTTGTCTCAATCTCTCAATGAATCAATACTGAATAATTATCCATCCCATATGCAAATATTTCTGGAAATAGTTTAGAAGCTACAAATATATTTATTTGAAAAGAACCACAGCTCGCCAATGTTGCTCTCACCTTCAGTGCATCCCCACGCTACACCTTCAGCCCAGCCCCATGCTACACCAGCTAACTTGTTCGCGTTTCCCACTGGCTTAGTCAGTATTTCAGGCAATTGGGCTTCAATAAATTATCATTTATGGATAATTTGGTTGTCTACTGGACAAGTGATGTTCAAAAGTCACTTGTCCGACCTAGATATCCACTTGTCTGGGACAACAGGATCATAAGGACTGTAGAAGCTCCAGTGGGTGTATGGATGAAAAGACTCATAAAGGTGAGAAATGGACAAGACAAGATGGAGTTTTTACTCAGTGGAATAACGATTATAATAACCCTTTCCCCCTTGAATTAAGACTGAGTCAACAGCTTTTCTCGGCATGGGTTTGGCACTAAGTGCCCAATCCATGATGAGGAAAGCTGTTGACCTGGGTCATGTTGTCTTGACAGGTCTCATCTTCAATTCTCAGTCAAATTGTTTTTCATTGCTGTTGAAATCAGTTGAAAACGCTGAAGCAGACAACATTTGACCACCAGCCTGTTTTGGCCGATTTAAGGGGGAAAAGGATATTAAAAGCAGATTTGATGTCAGGTGCACTTATGTGGGAGGACAGTGGCTAAATGCTTGATGACCAAGAACAGCCTATAGTCAGCTAAAAACCTGACCCCATCTTCATAGACATGAACTCTTATCTGTCTAATCTGTAGGTGGACCACACACGCGCTTTGAAAAATGATGTTATTGTAGAATAACATGTACAAACTAAAGGATCAGGGCTAGACCTATAATATATCAAATTATCAACACATGTATATACTGAATTATTGCAGTCTATGACATCAAATTCTTTTCAAATTCAGAAGTTATTATCAATTTTTATGTACATGTATGTGCATACAATTTTTTTCTGTATTTTTGTGTGTGGTTTTGTGTCATAAAAAATAATATACTACGAACTTTTTTTATTTGTCTTTAGATACATGTGGATGTAGAGTGCTGATAGGTCATGTACATGCATGTAATGTGTCTCATTTAAGGTACATTATGACCACAATAACATTAGATCTGGAATGGAGACACAACAAGTGTGTTGAGACTGGTCAGTTCTACATGGAACTCGGATTTGTAAATCCAAGCCAAATGCAGCTTGCTAACTTTTTTCTTTGTTTTTTTGGGTGCATGTTGCATGTAATTTTAAACCTGGGGTCATTCACCAGTTGGATACATTCAGTTCACAGACAATCTAACACTTAGGGCAAGTTCCCTAAGCTTGGCACCTCTAAGAGAATAAGAAGTGCTGCACAATCAGTTTGAAGCAGGAATCACCATCTTAATTCAAAATACCTGAAAAAATCATCAGCTTAGGGGTTAAGACTGAGTTAACAGCAATGAGTTAACAGCAATGCTACTTACCTCTCTCAGTATCTCATGCAAAATAATCTCTCATGACCTTTGACATCTGGCACTGATTTTGGCCAGTTTCACACGAAGGAACAGGTTTAATATCATGATCACAGACGCTTATGGTTAATGGACCCCTATATGACATAAACCGCTGTAACAATGGGAGCTTAAAGTAGAGAAAATTATCGTCTTTTTTAAAATCTATGGATTTGCCCCTGCAGTTCATTGAAGCAGTTAGCACCACCAACCTCTACCATGAAACTGCAACTAGGTATGCTTGTTGTAAGGATTTTGTTTTGTGTTTGTTTGTTTGTGGGTTTTTTCTTTTTCTTTTGGGGGGGGGGTTGTTATGTCTGTGTGTGAACACAGACATATTGTTTTACCCAATATTCTTTCCTTATTTCTTCCTTTCTTTCCTATCTTTCTTTCCGCCAGATTTTTGTGTTGTCTTAAACTCAGACACCGTGCAAGCTAGAAACTTCAAACTTTGCATGGCTATAGCACCTGCAGTGGAGTTTTGCATATCGTTCTGAATAGTCAAGATTTTGAAAATTATGCAAATTAGGGCAATTAAAAAAATTAATATTCAATTGCTTCTGGCTTCCAAAGATTCATCCGATTTTGATGATGTTGGACCCAAATTGTGGATATTGTAACACTGCACATTTTTGTAATTTACATGTGACATCTAAAGGTCAAAAGTCAAGGTCATTTGTACGTTTGAAATATTCATCCAGCCATAACTCAGTCAATTTCCATCCAATTTGGATCATGTTGGACACAAATTGTAGCTACTGTAACACTGCACATTTTCATAATTTACATGTGACCTCTAGAGGTCAAAGGTCAAGGTCATTTTGCCATTTGAAATATTCATGTAGCTATAACTGGGTCAATTATCATCCAATTTTGATCACATTGGACACAAATTGTAGCTATTGTAACACTGCACATTTTTATAATTTACATGTGACCTCATGAGGTCAAAGATCAAGGTCCTTCGGACCTTTGAAATATTCATGTAGCCATAACTCGCTCACTTTTAATCCAATTTTGATCATGTTGGGCTCAAATTATAGATATTGTAACATTGCACATTTTTGTAATTCACATGTCACCTCTAAAGGTCAAAGGTGAAGGTCATTTGGACCTTTGAAATATTCATCCAGCCATAACTCGGTCAATTTTCATCCAATTTTAATCATGTTGAGCTCAAATTGTATATATTGTAACACTGCACATTTTTGTAATGTATATGTGACTTCCAGAGGTCAAAGATCAAGGTCATTTTGTCGTTTGAAATTTTCATCTAGCCATAACTCTGCCATTTATCATCCAATTTTGATCATGTTGGACACAAATTTTAGCTACATATGGGCACTTGTCTATGCGGACAGGCGGGATGTTGCTGATATTTTGGAAATAAAGAATACTTTTTACAGGCAAATTCTAATTTCTTCTGATATCCAGATAGTTTCCATCTACATTTGACCTCTAAAGGTCAAGGTCATTTTGCCTTTTGAATGTTTCATCTAGCCATAACTTGGTCACTTTCCATCCAATTTTATTCATGTTGTACTCAAATTGTGAGTGTTGCAACAAAGGATACTTTTGTAATTGTGCAAATATTTCACACACACACAGATTTGCTTTCAAGCAAATCTTTCTTTTCTAGTTTTTTTTTTTTTTTTTTTTCACTTCACATATTGACAGATCATATGAATGCAAGCGTTATGCCCAGTGGTTGCACCATTATATATAAAATGCTACAATTCTTGATTACAATTAATCCAGTGACCTGCTAGAACTCGTCTTCATTGATGTAGACCTACACACTGTAAGAATTGAGCATACTTGTATTATGGAAATACAAGAGAGTATTCAATAGACAGAAGCAGTCTCGAGCAACCTGTAACTTTTCTTTATTTAAATGCAAGCATGTGCAAGAATTATGAGGTGCTCAGCTTGGCCCAGATGAAGTACTTGGTTACTCTTTGAAAGAACGAAAGTCTCGGAAACCAAACTAATCACATCAAAATTCCTTACTGTTTCACCCACTTATACCTTGTCATTAACATGTAGATTATTATGAGAAACAAGTCAAACTATTTGAAAGAAAATGAATCTTACGAAAGGAAAATCAGATTACCTAATTGCATGGCAATGGGATGCTGTGAGATTAAACACTGCAGTCAAACACTGATGGCACAATATCCATTGCAAACAAAGGATTTCCACAGAATATGGAACACAGTGTCTTGCCTTTTCACACTTTGACTGAAAAAGTTATTACTCTGTAGAGTAACTTTTAACTCTTTGTCGATATGATGTTGCAGTTAATGATGACATTGTGACAAAATTTTTGTCACCAGCCTACGTTGCTCATGATAAAAGTATTCACTTACCAAGGCCAATTTGATCTCTGACAGAGAAGCTCACAATAAATTGACACTACTCAACAAAGCTTCATCGGTTAATATGGAAAGTCCAACCAAAATTTTTTCAAGCAATTGGCTAGCAGCAGATGCTAATATCAAGCTTGTTACATAATTGGTCAGCCAGCTAACCATTCCATGTGATCATCTCAATGAGTCAATAACCCTAAAAATATTTTTGCTCCTGACAAGATCAAGGAAAGGAGGTTATAATTTTTCACCCATGTTAACAAAAAGACTTGCTTGCTTAGGGAATGTCCACTTAGAAAATGTCCATACAATAGGATCTTTGGATGGCACCTTCCAGCTGTCTCTAAAAATATCAGGTTGACAGACAGCTAAGCTGGCAAGATAGCATATCCCATACAAAAATGTTTAGTTTGTGGCTAACTAGTCACTAGTTAGCTGGAATGAAAAATCTTAGCAGCAAGACTAAAAATGACAGAGAGTCTAGCCGCTAAGCTGCTGCTACCTGGCAACTGCTTAGCAACAGTGTTTTGTTGCTGCCCACCCTAGCTGTAGCAGCAATAACTTTGTTTTTGCCGGACCTAGTTGCAGCTTAGCAAAAGGAACTTTGTTCCTGATGGACCTAGCAGCAGCTTACCAAGAAGGACTTTGTAGCTCTCCAGCTTTAACAAACATTAACGCTTTAAATGTTCAGATTTACAAACATTTACAATGCAATCTGTACTCTCATAACATATATAATCATAATAATAATAATAATAATAATAATAATAATAATAATAATAATAATAATAATTTATTCGGAAAACTACCCCTTTACAACGGGGGCATCAATGGAACGGGGTTTATTCCATGATGCGTCCAAGTATATTACAATAAGCCGTCTATATTACAAAGTAAGGATTTGTGTCAAGATTTGTGTGTGGTAGGGCTGTATACAAAATTTGAAATTTTCATTCAGAATTCATCAGATAGTATCAATTTAGATTTAACAGTTATTATTTTTTATATTTTAGCCAAAGATAATGACAAATAATTGCTAAACATCTTTAAAGGGGATTTATAAAGTACAAAGTTATTAGTCAAAATTTGAATTAAATCAGAATTTGTAATGAAATCATTGCCTTCCATCTGACTCACTCTTAAGTCAATCAGTAACAACATAGAATTTATAAAACCATTTTTATGGGAAATATGTAAAATTGGATAGCCATAGTAATGCAAGATAATGGAAAGTCAAATACCTCTAGGTTAATAGTGATTACAGAAGATGAGCCAATGGAATATTACTTAGCCGATTCATTACTTAGTGGCAGCTAATCCGTAAACTAGCGACTACTTAGCAACAGACCAGCCAGTGGGAACATCTAGCAGCAGTTTAGCAGAAAACCAGCCAATGGGATTTTTCTCTTACCTGGCAGAAAACCTCCAATAAGAGCACCTAGTGGCAACTTACCCTCAGACTAGCGGCTGACTATCCACAAACTAGCCACAACTTAACATAAACCAGTAGCCTCTCATTGTGACTTGACTGTCCACCAATCAGATCTTTTTTTCCTGCTACTTAGCCGCAAAGTCATTTGCATGGTAAAATGTTAAGCAGCCACTACATAGCGGATAACTAGCCACTAAGTAGCGGGACCACTTAATGACAGTGCCTTTTTTCCCACGGAATGCACACACTGCCACTGTCACGTGTAGGGCAGGAAGTACTACTACCAAAACAAGTGTTTCAAATTAACCCACTGCTATTCAAGTCAGCTGTTCTATCCTCAGATTTTAAACTGAGGGAGAGAGGAAGAAAGAAAGAAAGAAAGAAAGAAAGAGAGAGAGAGAGAGAGAGAGAGAGAGAGAGAGAGAGAGAGAGAGAGAGACAGACAGACAGACAGACAGAGAAAGCTGTATCATGTCACAGGTACTCCTGTAACATGATACAGCTTTGTAATATTATCATGAAATGATGTCACATTTTATCTATTGTATTTTATATTATATACTCTTTTTATCTTATTGTTATGAGCCTGCATGTTTTAACAGCTCCCTGTACGCTGATATGGATTGCAAATAAACTTTGAACTTTGAGGGAGGGAGGGAGGGAGGGAGGGAGGGAGGGAGGGAGGGAGAGAGAGAAAGAAAGAAAGTAAGAAAGAAAGAAAGAAAGAAAGAAAGAGAAAGAAAGAAAGAAAGAAAGAAAGAAAGAAAGAAAGAAAGAAACAAACAAACAAACAAACAAACAAACAAACAAACAAACAAACAAACAAACAAACAAAGAATACACACCATACATGTAAACCAGAGTTATATGAACACAGATAGGCACACCATAATGCATTCACTCTGATGTATGAAAAATGTTTACTCTCTTAATTTACAAGTTGATTATGTATTGCTGCAAAGCATGCATGCATTCAAATACAACAGTGGAAAGATCTTGAAATTAAAATTTTATGATCCTTTCATCATCAAAGTTCATTCAAGTTTGTTGAAAAGTATTCCTTTCATGAAAAATGTTATATCAACCCTCTTTTTTCGGTCTCTATTTGAATCCGGCAGTGCTGTCCAAATGAAAATCTCTGTAGCAAAATTTTCTTTACTTGTAGCATTTTTTCCACTACTTCAAACTTGACATAAGAAACACTTTATTTTTGAGAAAATGTGTGGCAATTTTGAAGAGCACTGTAGCAAAATTTTCCTACAATGCTCCAGTTGGACAGCCCTGATCCTGACGTACACTCACGGTTAGTTGCTACTTGTTACAGACTGACACGTTCTCTCATGTTTTGTCACGGAGGTATAAGCTAGATAGTTTATTCATCCATGGTTTTGTTTACAAACAATGACAATGTAACTATAACTTAGCTAGATTATCGGATGGGATGTTCTGTGGGGAACACGGTCACACTGGTATTTACCGTGCAAGTTACAATCGATGCGACACTTCTCAATGTTCTCTGTGCACAACCCTTCTAAACAAATTCAGCACGCAGACACCATCGACCCAGGAATTGTTTCTTCTACCAAACAGCGACGTCGTGTGTGAACACGTGCGTTTTGTTTACGTTTCGCTCGGCAATGAGCGATAATGTGATGTCTGATGGAAAGATCTCTGACCGCGACTGTCGTCGGCGGAAAAATCCTGTCGTTGTTACATGACAATGTAGCAGCTACTCACTCAAAAGCGAATCCAATCAATTCATCGTTGAGCCACCTTGGTCCTTCCAGCAAATAGAGGTCAGATTTTCTAAGTAAACTGTCATGAAAGCTGAGAACCACTGTCCCGTCGCCCGCCATGGTGTGAACTTGACCCCGGCTGCTGCAGGTCAAGGACAACGGATCGCCTTTCACAGCAGCAAGGTGCGTTTTGCACGGGCTGCTGCAGGATATTATCGAGATCGATATTTGAATACGACAGACGAGTCAGTGCGTCAAAACTATGAGAATGGATGGAATATTCTACCGTAGGCAAATTTATGAAATGCAGACATAGTGTATACATTCTCTTTTCTTCTCGTCGTTCCCGTCTCGTCCTTTTTTCTTTTGTGTCACAGTGAATGTCTTTTCATTTATCAAATCTCGCCTCTTCTATCCCTTCCTCCTTTTGAATCTTTCTCTCTCGTCTTGTCTGTGTTTTCAGGTGTCAGGTGTCTTTTCTTGATTATATTTGCTTCTGGAGACGTAGACCTGCTCAGCATTTGTCCATTTCAAATTCGCCATGGAGAGCTCAATGATTTCACAATGTCAATGGGACTATATATGTGTACGAGTATATATGCATGGAGGAAGAAATTCCCCCATGGTATATATGCATCATTGCATGGAGGTATTTACCTCAATGCATAGATATTTATTAAGTTTGTGTGTGAACACAGACATATTGTTTTACCCAATATTCTTTCTTTTTTCTTTCTTTCTTTCTTTCTTTCTTTCTTTCTTTCTTTCTTTCTTTCTTTCTTTCTTTCTTTCCGCCAGATTTTTGTGTCGTCTTAAACTCATACTCCGTGCAAGCTAGAAACTTCAAACTATGCATGGCTATAGCACCTGCATTGACGTTTTGCATATCGTTCTGAACAGTCAAGATTTTGAAAATTATGCAAATTAGGGCAATTAAAAAAAATTAAATTGCCTCTGTTTTCCAAAGTATTCATTCGATTTTGATAATGTTGGACCCAAATTGTAGATATTGTAACAGTGCACATTTTTGTAATTTACATGTGACCTCTAAAGGTCAAACGTCAAGGTCATTTGTACATTTGAAATATTCATCCAGCCATAACTCCGAAAATTCCCATCCAATTTTGATCATGTTGGACAAAAATTGTAGCTACTGTAGCACTGCACATTTTTGTAATGTAGCACAGAAAACCCGAAACAGCTGGTTTGTAACCATACATTTATTGGTAACCTGGATTGATCCTGAAAATTACAAGTACAGAAAATATAAATGAAAACTCATCAATATTTAAGAAATATTCAAGTTCACAATAAGCAGTAACACCTGTAATTCCAAGTACTTATTCCAGCATGCTAAATTCCAAGTACTTCATAACCCTTACAGTTACTCTCCACCCATATGTAGAACTTGTGTCACGTTATGTGACTATGTACAGTAACAGACAAATAATCAACTGCATAAGCCTGTATTATTTTCCACAAACTGGAAGGCGTAAAGTCTGCCATACTAAGTTAAAGATACAGGGCGATGATAACATCAGCATAATTATCCAATACAAGAAGCACTGTGTGACAGACCAGCATCATTTTTTGGAACTTGTGCGGGAATATCCCATTGGATTTCAAAGTTCATAACTTGAAATAGTGACTAAACTATTATATAACATCAGCCCCACAAATTTTCAACAATTAATGGCAAAAAGTAAAAAATAAAATAAAATAACTTGGATATATCAATGCCAATGAAGTAACCAGAAGTTTGACCCTGCAGATGCCAACAAAACAGAAATATGAACACTGCAAATGTCAATAAAGCAGAAATTTGAAACTAATATGTAAACTGAAATAAATAAAAGCAACATAGCTAAACAGTATGAAGCTGAACCAACATAAAACAAAGTAAGCTTACCCTGATGAAAATCCATGCATAAATTAAAATGCCACTGCTGGTGTATGTAGCTTCATGCACACTGGCAAATGCTTTATTATCAGCAGTATGATATTTGATGACTTGAAAGCTACAGAGTGAGAAGCTCAGTAAATATTGTTAAATGTTTTTCCGTCATGGTACACAATTATTTTATCAAACAAGAAACACATAGGCCTCTGCCCTAATTTGAAGTCTAATTATTGGCTTGCTGTAGGCTACTTAGTCCTACGATAGGCCTATATAACAATTTTAACCGTCAAATCTGTGATATCTTGTTTCGGTGTCTTTAAATTGTTTTTGAAAGGTCAAATAACTCTATTCTCATTTTCATGTCCGATTTTCACACAGTCTTAGAGCTAAATATAGGCCTATATGTGTGCATTGATGAAAGTGTTACCTTATGTACGGTATACCTTTCGATTGTGCAAAAGTAAAACTTATTTTGTCGAGTCGGACAGTTTTTGCGAGACTTGTGCCCGTCAGCTTTCCTTCTATATTGCAGACATGTATGATGGACTTTCCATGCAGTTTCATCAGCATGAGAAGTCACTTCATGCTATCAAAATGTCTTCATTGGCCGATAATTGATCTCACGCACAAGGCCAGGGTTTCTATCAAACCAAAATGCAGGAATAATGTTATCCTGAAGATAAAAAAAGTTTACTTATTGTGTTGCTGGAGACCGATCAAATGGGTTTGGGCAACGGAAAATAAACTCGCCAAACCAAACGCGAGTCCTCATTGCATGATATGAAGGAATCTAGCTGCAGGGGGATAAGGGGTTTTCCGTACCGGCGTACTGGGCATTTTTATTTGCAGTACTTACGTACCGGAAGCCTTTTTACTTATCCCTACTTCGCACCAAGCATTATTTGTATATTTTATTTTCCGTACCTTGTATTGAACTAGGGCAAAATATTACTCGTACCAGCGTACTAGCCCCCCCCCCCCCCCCCATCCACACACACACACACTTACCCCTTCCTAACTGTCTTGAGAGAAAGGTGTATTATAACTTATGACAATTTTAAACGTACAGTGTCAGCTAATATGTTTGCAAATGAGCACTATAAAACCAATCTCTCGAGCAGCGCATGAACATGTAGGTCAGATTCACGAACTGTTAGGCCGGACCTGTTTGCAGCTTATAAAATGGCCACTTTTGGCATATACGCGCATATATATATATATATATATATATATATATATATATATATATATATATATATATATATATATATATATATATGTGTGTGTGTGTGTGTGTGTGTGTGTGTGTGTGTGTGTGTGTGTGTAGGACTGCACACTCGCGCTTCCGCTTGAGTTCCCACAATCTTACCGGCAGGAGAGATCAAAAATACCCCATAGTGAGCAAAAATGCACAAAGTGTAACACTGGATGTATAGAAGATGAAATGCACTTCTTGTTGGTCTGCCCTAGGCATACTAACATCAGACAGGAACTCCTCAATGAAGTAGAACCTCATATCCCAAACTTTGAAGCCCTCTCCCTTGGGGATATATATTTTTGATGAAGCCTGTGCACCTGTCTTGTTGAATGACTTCAAACTGAATAGCCTAATGTGTGCAGATGTCTTGTTCTGTTGTCTGAGTCTGCTACTGGTCTACAACAGTGTCTGGCCAAATTGCATGATTACTGTAACATGTAACTCAGGGCAACTCAACATTAACGCCTCCCAAACTAAGGTCATAGTTTTCAACAAAGGAGGCAGATAAATCAATTCCCCTGTCTTCTACTGTGGTACCAATATTTTTTAAATGACACAAAAATACTGTTATCTTGGGATTGAATTCTGTGTTTCAGGAGTTTTCACCTGTGCCATTTATAAATTGAGAGACCAGGCCAATAACGCACTCTTCAAACTGCAACAATACCCATTTAACAATAATGTCAATTATTGCACTGAAGATTTTCAGAACACTTGTTAAACCTATTCTTACATATGGTAATGAAATCTGGAGTATTTTTCTACTGCAACGACTGAATCCTAATAATTTCAATCGGTTATGCTATAAGGGTGTACCAGAAGGGTTACAAAACAAATTCTGCAAATTTGTACTGGGTGTGCACAGAAAGGCCTCAAATGCAGCAGTTAAAGCTGAACTTGGCAGCTTCCCTATTTTAATTGAATTATTGCGTGGAGCAGTGAAATATTGGTTAAATCTCCAAGATAGTGCACAAGATACATTAAAGTAGAGATGTCTCATGGAAAACAACAACTTATGTAGAGAGGAAAACTACTGCTGGTTAAAATATGTAAAAGAAATCCTGATATATGCTGACGTTGATGATGTTTGGTCAAATTTAGATGGTACGGCCCCTAAAACTGTGAAAATGAGATTGAGGCAACATTTGGAAAATTAATACAAATTGGCTGGGGCAAATTAACGGAAACAACAATGAGGGTTCGCACAAACTGC
>OZ026622.1:84548198-84705698 GCA_964020975.1 Hermodice carunculata
TGGGTCAAAATATTAGATTTTGCTGAGCTGTGAATGTTGAATAGAACTTTTTGTAGATCTATCTGCATACATGAGAGAAGAAGGGTTTCTCTCTCTCTCTCTCTCTCTCTCTCTCTCTCTCTCTCTCTCTCTCTCTCTCTCTCCCCCACGTGACGCCAGTCTACCATGAGAGAAGAAGGGTTTCTCTCTCTCTCTCTCTCTCTCTCTCTCTCTCTCTCTCTCTCTCTCTCTCTCTCTCTCTCTCTCTCTCTCTCTCTCTCTCTCCCCACGTGACGCCAGTCTACCTTGTAATCTTGTGACCCCTAACCGCTCCTGTACCTGGAAATCGCATGTACGCCCACCACAGATATATATTTCAAATCCTTCCGAGAATTCTCATGACCTGTTGCCATCTTGAATCACGGTGAAACACGTACGTAATGAATATAGCTAGCCGTGGTCGGAGAACAAGTATAGACCCTACATTTAATTATGCAAACAGCAGCAACATTGCCACATCTTCCGTGTCGTTCTGCCCCCCCCCCCCAAAAAAAATAACAATCCAATGTCGTTACGCTCCATAGCCGATCCAGTCACTGTGCATGCCTAAACATTTAAATTAATTAACATGTTATTGCGTTCGATTAAAAATTCGGGAAATTCAAGGCCTCAATAAAAACAACAACAGAATATATATATACATAAACGGGTCATCAGCGGGAAACCATCAAGCATGTTTCGTAGCGTTAAGACACCCATATAGCTCCCAAATTGTTGCCAAATGTTGCGTGGTTCCGAAAATATGGGTGTCGACTTCCTAGAACATGAACCATTTTGCCCCTTCGGAGTTCACAAATTACGCAGAATAACTAGATTGGTTTCTCGTGTGATACATCACGCAGAAAACCATCAAGAGGCTTGAATTTGCTTCTTTCCCAAGAGTGCAAATACTGAAGTCGCCACGTGGGGTCACAGCTACACGTTTGCAGAGATTTCAGATATTGACTTTGGTTTGGCTGCCACGCACGCAGTATACTATATTGATGAAAAGGTGCAAGTATAATATCATTTATTGTGGTCCGATTAAACAGTCACGAAGAAGACTATGAATTTAAATGCCATTTTGATATTCCAAATCGTCTGTGTGATGCAGCTTGCAGTGTGTCAGAAACGGAAAGTTCCTTGCAAAACAATGTATGCTTAAAAATGGATTTTCCCACGTGTTGTGTTTCTGTGTAATATTTGCAGTTTAAATCAAATATTCCAATTAGCACCTTTGTGCTTAAAAACTGGATGATATTCGGCCTACTGGGTTGTGATATAACTACGGTTTTTTTTCTTCAAAATTGTTCTATATATTCAATGGAGAAATGGTAGAATAAAAAGCAGGAATAATTGGAATTTATACATGTTTTAGACCAGTTTTTGAGACAGTTTTGTGAGATGCTATGAGGAATTTTACAGAGGCATATGACGCGCTTGTGGTAACAGCCCATGTAGCGATGCAGCGTGCGTGCGCGTACAATGCGCAACCCAGTAACAAAATTAGTGCAAGACACACAACCTAGTGTTCCATTGTAGACTCCCTGCTGACAAGCGTACATCGGAAGTCTTGATGAAGCTAATACTAAAATCAGACAAGAAATTGGTTTAATAAAAATTTCAGGTGTAAGTGATAAACATTGACCCCACGGTTAGAGTGTGTCCATAGTAGAGCTAATAAAACGCAAAAACCCAAGCAATAGGTTTCACCTGGTGCATCGTATTTTAACCCTCTTGACAGAAGATGCGCAGATATAACATAAGTGAAATAAGGGTCCTAACACAGTTGGGCTCACCACGGGACGAACCTAGGGTACACCGTCTTCCTTCCAAAACAAGCAATCTTTGCCTAATGTTCTGCCTTGCAGTCTGTACACGAATTCACTGATTTGTATTAAATGTTTTTGCTCACGTCCTCTTCTCTCCGAAGTTCTGGATCCGCCACTGCATAAATAAGTTAGTAACAAGAACATAAAAATATAGTTTATATGTAAGATGAACCCTTTAAAAGATTTGGAAGTTTCAGCATTCAATTATTTGATTTCAGTTTCATTAAAAGGTAAACTTTCCTGGCGCAACTCGCGTTCCTGTAAGGACACAAGGATCAGCTCTTTCCGCTAAAACACCCAAAGGCACCCGGATGTCTATGTCGTCTGTATAAACCTTGTTCATTTTTTTATTTTTTAACATTTTTAACTAGAATAGTAAAAAAACGAGCCCCAACCCTTCCAGGGTAAGCTGTTGACTCCGTAAAGTTCTCGCCATTTGGGTAGATGTTGAGAGGCATGTCGGCCTATGTTTTGATGTGAACTTTCTAATTCTGTTGTATTTGTGTCTTTTTGTCGAAAACCCCTTCCTAGTAGTCATTACCCTATTCCGCAGTCCGAACTCTTTATTCTCCATAAGCTAACCTGTCCCTGTCTAACCTATATACATATGGAATTACTATTGTCCATATTGCACACGTTCCTCTGTAAAATTCTGACATAGGCTGTATTAGCCCAAATAAATTAAAGGGTCTTCAGCGGGTAACTACTCAACATGTTTCGGAGCCTATTACCCGTACATATCTCTCTGAGTAGCGGCTCCTTGTCTAAGTAAAATATTCAGCAAAGACAACCCACATAATAATGAATAAATATGAACGTGGCAAATGATGAATTAGCTAAATACGTGAAGTTTTGCTTATAAATGCAGAGCTTCATTATAAAAAAAGAATACCTGTCAAACAGACCTTAATTACTAAATTTGTATGGTACAGGTTCAGATAAGAACAATTTGACTTACCCCTGAACCATTGTGTCATGCTTATGCTTCGCTTGGTCAAAGGATCCGACATTAAAGTACTAAAGCTTAATTTCCCCAGACTCCTTTTGCTTTGTGGCCTCATATTTGCCATTTAACTCTCATGCCCAATCACCAACAAGGCTTAAAAATGTAACACGACAGATCTGTTCACCGAAAAAGACCAAAAGGCGGTTACGGGGCCTTTGACTTAGAAAATTGATGTGAACAGATTAGGAAATAGAATTCTCAATGGACCAGACTTGTTATTTTTTCCCTAGCTACATGAAGGTTTTCTCCAACATAGTTAATGTGCTAGCACGATGCAGGCGTTGTGGCATTGTGGATTTATTTCAAGTTGATTTGCCTTATTCTGTCATTCATCAAACACACGAAAATAGCCCGGTGATTTTTTTAATGGAAACTTTCATGAATTAGTTGCAGTTTAATCGAGTGACATATCTTTAAAAAATCAAGGGTGTGTGCGCTACAATTAAATGGACGACTAGGTTACTTTTTTCGAGAGCAAAGCTAACTCAAAAGGTGAGATATGATAGTGGCAGCAAAAAACAGATTGTCTCACTTTTTGTAGCAAAACATTTGTTGCCCAGCGTGTTTTAGATTCTCGGTTTTGTAACGAGAGTCTGCTTTACACCATAATACACAGCGATTCAATATTGGTAGAAAATCAAATTTCATGAATATTGTATAAAGTCAAATAAAAACAAAATATAGCTTGAGTGTCGTGGGTACCTACCCAGATTTGAAAAGAAAACTGATTATACCAGTCCCGTGACTTTTAAGCCACTGCACCAAATCTCACACTTCAAAAAAAAAAAAAAAAAACACACACACACACACACAAAACTAGTTCATGGACGAATAGCAGATTTTGTGTAAATTCGTAACTTACTGAAAGTAACTGTAGTCATTTATCACAATACATATGCAAGTAGTTAGTGCATGCTTTACACAATCTGTGTTTATTTTGTTCGTCATATCGTATTTCTGGTGTAATGTAGTTTTACTAAATCACAAAATGAATATATGACAGCTGAACATGAAATGGAAACATTAACAATGGTACTGTTTGACAGGGCTGGTAAGTATGCGACACATGATTACATTCGAACACACACAACATGCAGTTTCTTTAATTTAGTAATTTGCGTCATGCAGACGGGAGTTCACTGACTGTAACATTGCTTCTGGTCGACTCCGTATCGCATTTCTCGAGACTATAAGAATAGTGAAAGGGTACCCAAGGGGCCATAGAGTATTAAACACACCTCATGACTTTAAGTCGAAGTTTGTAACGGGACTTGACCATAAATTGATAAGTAGTTTTGACATGGAAGCAAGCCATGGGCCAATCACGGAGACTTCACGGTGTCGCAGCAACACAATACTATAACCAAACCACGAGCTGAAGAAACTGACTTTCTTAGAAAAAAGGCAGCAAACACTTCGCCGCTTCAGAAAAGCTGGAAAGTTCCTGAAGCAAACCGTAGATCTGGCATTAAGAATGATGTACAAGTTAAATACGACACTTGACACCGTAAGCTGTCTGTCTTTGTCTCAAAGCAGAGCGAAATAAAGATCCATCGCTAAAACTGAATATTTTTTCGATCGATCCATGTGCAGTCTGAAGGCAGGTGTGAATTATGAAAACGCTTTCAGATAGTGAAACCTGGTAGGGCCCATCCTTAATTCAGAATTGTGAATAAGAGGAACAGGAGACAATGATTTCTAAACAGATCGTCTGTCGTGATAACCTTTCTTCAAAGAACAATATTCTGCCTTAAGCCTTTCCCCTTAAACCGGCCAAAACCAGCTGGAGGTAAAGTGTCTTATTTGTAATAATTTTAGTGTAAATGAAAAAAAAATGTTGAAAATTGTAGACGAGCCCACGTGTCAGAATAGCATGCGAGTATGAAAGTTGTTGCCTTATGGCTTCATTCAAGGGGAAAGGGTTAAACGATATCCCGAGGACACCGTACTTATCTTAAAATAATGTGTGATATAATGATACTTTTTATCTCAAAGAGTCAAACGTGATGCAACACTTCAATATTAATTCCCAAACTCCTTTAGCCAGGTTTATGTTCTTTTCACCCCCATATTCATTGCCGTCACTGCCTGTCTCTCTTTGCGATGTGTTCAACCAGGAGCTCAGAGCACTTTTGAGTACTCTTAGACATATACGTACATTTAAGAATTAAACTTCCTCTCTAGTGTAATTACGGGCGCATGGTTGCAGTTTGTGTGACAGGCATTTCTGGTGACGCGCGGTAGCGCGTCATCAAAGAAATGCCTGTCACACAAACTGCAACCATGCGCCCGTAATTATACTAGAGAGGAAGTTTAATTCTTATATTTACATTTAACATCAATTTCTATTGACATAAGAGTAAGTATTATCATTGATAGTTGATTTAAAATCGTTTTAAGCTTGTTAATTTACAAAAAATCGCCTTTTTGTTTACTAGTGGGAGGAGCCAAGTGGGCGGGGCTACTACATCAGCCATCAGTTGTCAAGGCAACTCCTGGAACACAAAACTAGGTAAAAAATAGTTCCGAATAACACAACAACTTTATTTCAATAAAGCTTGCAAAACCGGTAAAAGAAAACATTTAGGCAAGTTTTGACGAGTAGATATGCAATTCTTGATCATCTGATACCGTCTTCCCATTATGCTTAGGCCTATGAATCAAACGCTTCGGCAGTACTTTCGGCGGAAGCTTAAATAATGACAAAGTGCGTTAAGAGGATATTATTGCGCAGCACGTTGGTTGCACGAGATGCTCTAGTGTAACCATTGCCTCATGAACTACACTACCGTTCCTATTCTTTCAATGCTAACAAAAATAACAAAGGTAAATATTAAAAAATAATTGTGTATATTGATGAACACACCACATAGACACGAAGTAAGTTGAATGAGACGTTCATTTTTGCATGCGCATACGTTCCCACTTTCTAATTGAAGTACCAACTTTGATGTAAACACGAGGGGCATCTTAGAAGTCTAGCAACGTTGATTTTCGTCAAATTATAATTTTGATATTGTCCATTGCAGTCCTTGGACACACTGCCTGTAGACAAATATCCACCGTTGTAACCGTTTTGCCTTATTATTGAATACTGTTCATTGTACAGCTGCAGCTTTTCCTATTGGACTAAAGTTAACTGTTTAAGTGCCAACTGCGACTGAAGTGGAACAACTTGGACCAAGAGCTAAAGAGGGTGGCAGATTCATGTTCCTTGTAAAAAGACCTTTTATTCGAGCACCGATATGCCTGTAGTACAGAGGATATAATAGTCCTGGTCAACAGGCGCGCCCAAAGCTCGCTGACCAAGCTGTTGACTCAGTCCAAAATGTGGCACTGAAAAAGTTAACCGCTTCAGCAACATTTCATATCCACAAAAAACCAACATCCAACAAATTATTCATTCAAATGTAGAACCACCCAGATGCGGTACGAGATTCGATGGGCATGGTGGATGGAAACCCAAAGAAATCAGATTCTGAATATCCGACGAACTATTGAAATGTAGAACCACCAACATGCATGCGGTACCAGTTTAAGTTAGGCATGGTGGATGGAAAACCAAAGTAATCAGATTCTTCTGTAAGATATAGAACTATTATATAATGTATTCTCAACCTGATAGAGCGATAGACTAGACGATTTTTTAAAAGTGGTCTTTTGTGCAGCCTTTGGGTTGGATATTGTTGTGAAACTGCTTCATTGCTGTCAATATATAAATAGGGAGCATGGTGAACATTTTAAATAGAAACAATCAAAACGTGATGTGCATATTGAAAATAAATAATCCGCCGTCACCACTTTTGGTATGCCACTCGCAGGCACATCTTATCACATGCAAGGATCACACAGAGGTAAGTTGATAATTATGTGCACCTCTTCATCAAAGGGTCCATATAGCCTATGTATACCACATCGACAGTAAGATACTTTGTTTGAACCTTTTAATGCATTAAACACTTGAAAGCTAAATATATCTAGACAAACACTGGAAAAATATGCACACAGAAGGCAAACTGTTCTGTAAATTTTCAACGCATTTAATGCTTGAAAAACAACATACTTTCAGGAACACTGAAAAATTCAGCAGCACAGCACATTGCTTCATTTAAAAAAGTAAAATGTGCACAGCTCAGCTGCTACAAGAATGGCGACAACGTTTGATATAGTAGCGATTTAACTTGGCAGCATGATGCCGGAAGTGCTGAAAGCAGTTGCAATTTGACATTCTTTCAACCAATTAATGTAGCAAGGTATATGGGCACTTTATTACCAGATGATGTTAACAGAAAAATAATGACAGATTTAAATTCTAAGTAAAGGAATCAACTTTTTCGTTGCGTATCCAATGTCACAAAGAAAAGACTTCCCATGTTCAAACGTGCATTGTAAGAGTACGTATCATTAATGAAATGCATACAGACTACAGTGCATTATAGCATTGCTAAACAGAATAGTTACATTTGGTGTAATGTTGTGCCTTGAGGACCACTCTTTCAATCTGACACATTTGGCTGTTGATTGCTTACATAGGGTTTCACTATGGTTGAGTCAGGTGACCATCAATGGTTTGACAGTGTCTGGTGAACTATAACCCTTTTGAGTAAAAGCAAAGTTGACTTGACATATTCAATCGCAAGCGAGTCGTAATTAAAGGTCCTTTAATGAGGAAAGCTTTCTTTTCCCGCGAAGTGAACCTTTACCAAATTAAATGGTAACATGCTTCAGTAAAAATCATTGGGATCTAATTCTAACCTGTCACGTTTAATTTCACTACATGAAATGTTAAAAGTTTAATAGCTGTAAATGTCTCTTTACAATGGTATTGAGAGGTAATATAAAATAACATAAAGTGCAGATCTATTATTCTCCTTGGTGCTTAAAAGTGGTCGTAACTGTGTCTTTGGTAATGAAATTATGGGTTTCTTGACCTCTGCTGTAGCGTCTTCACTCTTTACCACCCCTACTTCAATTTAAAGGGGTCCTTTAAACAAATGGCATTTGTAATTGATTAAAATTTGAAACTGTATTGGAACCATGAATGTGAAACATTTGATGGCATGCTTAAATTTCAAATTCTGAACAGGATAGGGATTCAAAGTGTGCAAAGGCATACAGTGTGTGTGTGTGTGTGTGTGTGTGTGTGTGTGTGTGTGTGTGTGTGTGCGTGTGTGCATGAACTTAATTATGTCTGGGTGCCAACCCAGACATCTAGTTTTTCCAAGAATTCTCTCTCTCTCTCTCTCTCTCTCTCTCTCTCTCTCTCTCTCTCTCTCTCTCTCTCTCGTTGGTCTCAAAATATTGATAAGACCACCTTCTTCTCTGCCCCACCAAGGCAGATAAACAGAAAGGCGAAAAACTATTATTATTGTTACTCCGTCGAGCACGCTCGGCTAAGCGTAAAACCTGTGCGTTATGGCCCTGTTGGCTTGCCATAGACGAATGGCCCCTGGTCCGAGTCACACTGAAGGGGGACAGGAATACCCCTTCTGGATCTCGGGTCACAGTTAATTCCCGAATTTTTCTCGGACACTATTACTCCGAAAACCACCAAACTTGCCATGGTGACTGACCTACGTGTACCGTGGAAATTGTGCACCTGATTTGGAATAGTCATGATGTTTAAAATTATGCAAGTAAGGAGCAATTAGAATTTTGAAATCTCCAGATCTTCAACATTTTTGCAGACAGACACAAAATTGCAATGTGCATATATAGATTTGTGACACCTGCCAATATAATGGGCAGTAAACGAGAGTTGTAGAATTTCAAATTATGCCAGTTAAAGGCATTGATAAATTTAACTGTTGAATATCTGCAAAACTATTGTATAGAGATGCCATTCCAACTTCAATTTATAAGTTGGCAAAGCCACATCCAATGAACCATGAACCAAAGTTGTAGGATTTTAATGCATGCAAATTAGTTGAATATGCAAAATTTACTGTCGAACTGCCATTTTTTGTGCATGTCTTTACTTAAACTCATCATCCATTCCTTATTTCACCTTATCATCAAGTTCAGAAAACTAGTACATGTGTGTTGTTTTCTATTTCCGGTCACATCTGGACTTTAAGGAGGAAGGGCGCGTACCTTTTTTAATGCTGGTGGTTTATTTTGGGTGGAATCATTGCTATATTTAAGTAATTTTAAGATGTTGGCTATCGAATGTTTCCAGAATTGTACAAATGTAGTGTCACAACGATGTCAGGTTATATTTCTGGAATGAGGATGAAGGAAAGAAGTTTTATTTCAGCTGACATTGTGCAAAATAGAGCAATCAGATATTTCTTTGGTGTTCATGCAAAGGTACCTGTGCCAGGTATCAGGGAGAAAGGTTGGCTATTAACACGTTACAGATATTGTTAAAGTCCGATAAAAGCCTCGAACCGTTTGCTATTCCTGACATATTATACAAGGTAAACATATTTTTTAAATCTGGGATTTAAATTCAGATACGGATCCTTTAGAAACTGTTTAAAATATTTAGGGGGGATTGACTATTCTCACATGTACGACAATGTAGTCTGTATTTCAGATTACCCGCTCGACAAACTGATGGAACACTGAATTGTGAATGGATTGTAAATGTGTAGAGTCCAAGCCTAAGGCATTGTATTAAAATCAATACGAATTTTCAACTTGAAGCATATGGTACTTCTTTCTTACCTAATTATAAACGACCTGCGTGTGTTCAGTTTAGATTAGGACATTCTTGCAATAAGAGTAGAGACCCGTCGATCTAGTGGAGTCCCCCTACATGGAGATATATTTAGGCCAAATGCACAATAATTTTTGACACTGATGCAATGGAATACGATGGCATCCTCTATGTAATATTCCGTTTTATTTTAATTTGACGGAATTATTACTTTAAAAAGTTGCAGAATTGAACGAAGCTTTTTGGAAAATGAATAATGGCGGTGAATTGCGATGTACGGTTTATTATGTCTGTGTGCCAACACAGACGTATTGTTTTTCAATTCTTTCTTTCTTTCTTTCTTTCTTTCTTTCTTTCTTTCGCCTTTTTATAATGAGAGGTCATGCTTTTCAAAATTATACAAATAAGGGCTAATTAAAGTTTTAAGTCTTTAATATCTTATATACTATAGTAGATGTGGTTCCGAGTGTATTGGCGTTCGATCATAGCAGGGCAAAGGTCATCTCAAATTTCAAGGTCATGTCAAGGTCAAAGGTCATGTCAAGGTAAAAGGCCAATTTTAGGTCAAAATATCATTTTAAAACTCAAGGTCCACTTCAGGTAGATGTCATCTCAAAGTCAAAGGTCATTTCAAGGTCTAAGGCCACTTTCCATGGTGGCTTTCTTCTATCCATAACTTGGCCAATTTTTATCCAATTTTGATCATATTGGGCTCAAATTGTAGTATTGTAACACTACACATTTTGAAACCTACATGTGACCCCCAAAGGTCAAAGGTCGAAGTCATTTGGACGTTGGAAAGTTTCACCCAGCCATAACTAGGCCAATATCCACCCAATTCTAATTATGTTGGACTTAAATAGTGGGCATTACAACACTGTATATTTTTGCAATTTACATGTGACCTGTACAAGTCAAAGGTCAAGGTCATTTGGACATCGAAATTTTCATCCAGCCATAAGCTTAATGGAATGTGAAGTACCAAAGGACAAGAGTAGTACCATTTAATATTTACAACTTTTGAAGGCATACAGACAGAATTGCTTTGAAGCAAATCTTCTTTTCTAGTTCCGTATATTCTGTTTCACACACGAGGAAAGAAGCACAACACAGTAACAATAGATGGTAAGATGTGTGCGCATTACATTTCATCTCTGCATATTGTTTTATATTGATTTATAAGCTCTGGAGTGTGGGTACCAAATATTCATGTATTAAACCATGTGTTATTTTTTATAATGTACAAGTCAATGATGAATTGAAACATACCTACCTGCCTACCTTAAAGTAGTAAAGATCTAGTGAACTTACCATATTTATGAAAGTATCGTTCCTTTATTGCTGAATATAAACTCTCACTCTATAGCTAATTATCTGCACATTATGCGGAGTATGAAGCGTTTCCCAACTTCACTCGAATTATTTTGTTATAACCGATTCGTCCTGTGCCAGTTGTAAACTTATGCCTAGTAATGTGCTCACGTAGTTTTTCACCTGCACCAGTTTTGTGTACAGTTCGAGACACATGCGTGGAGCTACGTACCGATTGTATTCTAATTGCAAGACACACAGAGAAGAGTTGCACTTCAACGGAGATAATTCATAACACATCTGGTGTTTGTGGTTAGCCGGGGATTACACCGTTTAGACAAGCAAAATTTGAAGTTTTGAGTTGAACGTGGTCTTGCCCTCGAATTTTCCATCAGGGGCTGGCTTTAGTTTCCGTGCCTTTGAAGCCAGAGGTCAGATGCGCTCCGTACATGACATATATCATGACTTGGTGTTAATTACAAAAACAAAATGAAACTAGCAATATTAATTTCACATCTTGCTTGATGGTTTGACTTTTGCACCCAATAGAGGGCAGAATACACATGGCCTCCTGGTCGCTTATGGTCAGCACGATGTTAATGCTGCTCAAGAGGTAAAAGGGCTTCGCCACTACTAGGAATAAAGGTGATGTTTGGCCGCTCACTCGATCTTTTTACAGCAATGGTAGTGTTGAAAGCACTTGAATTGATGACTGATAACACCCAATACTGTCGCCACCAGATTTCGCTGCTGTCTGCCTGCTTCTCACCTCTTCATCTGGATCGATAAGTCAGAGACTTCGGTATCTGGATAAATCCCACGCGCGGCTCGTTAATTTTTGTCACCATATCTGTTGTACGAACTGATACATCTAATGACGCGACAACAGAGACTGTACAGCCGAACACCAAAAGTGGCGGAAATCTTTGGTGTGTTATAATGATAGGTTCATTCCTAGTCGACAGTGTCACAAAACTCACCGGTATACAGAAGCAATAATTTCACAACCATACCATAGATGGCACGACAATTGTGGAGACATTCGCAAAAATTCTTTGGAGAGCAAAGACATTAGGTGAGTTACTTGATACCGTTTCACCGTATGTTTTCTTGTGTTACACTATTCTGAGTGCAAGACTATAGTTCAGATGTGCATGAGAATATGAAATGATTATGTGTACTTACCACGCCATAAGTCAAGGCGTGGGGATTTAGTTTTCAAATAAACATACCTGCCAACAAAAGTTGACCCATGGTAGCTCCTGCTGAGTTACACATTTTGCTTAGTAGTTACATACGTGATAATGCAATCATTCATACTTGGTATTTTGCTCCGTTTGGCTTTGTACATAGCATCACTTTAAGTTAATGAGTGGCACGATATAGACTATTAACTCATTCCATTACGTGTATTTACCAAGATTTAAGACGACAATTGCATATCTAAATTCTTCATGAAAAGAGCTTTCGTTCAAGTACCAACATGCCTATCGTCTTAAGTCAGTGGTTCTGGCACTGCCTGACAAGTCACCTTAGTATGGAATGAGTTAACGTGCAACAGCATGTACACCCCGTAATAAGAAACACCAGTGTTAAAAAGGTACAGTGTAGGCTACAGATATGTAAAAAATTCACTGCTTAACTGAATGTGGTGTAGACAGGAAAGTTACATTGCAACTGAGAGTGACTTCTAAAGGGCCATTCTGTATACTTTAATTAAATTACATAGTTCACATCAAAAACGGATCCTTTTGATAGCAACCAATCTTCATTGTAGACATCTCAAGAAGAAAACGCATGGGTCTATCGTCACCATTCAAATCGTTTTAATATTAAATAAAATAAACTTTCAAAAAAGTTTTTGAATCACGCGTTTGTAAAATAATTGTTTTGTACGTCGTTTCTCTAGTCTTCTAATTCTTTAAGAATAAAGCCAAATTTAGAGACACCTTAATGTTTTGTTTGAGGGTACATTTCTAAGATCTTTTGTCAAGAACACACATAAAAGGTGACACGTCCAATATGAAATAACACAAACCTGGAGAGCTTCTGCTTCCATATCATAACTTAAATAGACACCCTGAGTCGGGGGAACTTTGGCACCTGGATCATCACCTCTACAGTGAGCTTGGTATTTCAATATGTTTCTTTCACTTCTTGTCACATAAGACGAGAACAAAACGCCCACTCTTCTTTCCTATGTTCAGATCTGACAAGTTTTGTTATCTCAAAGTGACAGAAATGTTTTGCTCGGCGATATATCATTGTTTTTAACAGTCTACGTTTGGTCCGCGGAGACCTGAAAACTGATTGAATGCATTATGCAAGCAACATGTTTACGGCCTTATTAATTAACTCGCGACAAAGAGTAGTAAATTGTTATTTCATCATTGTTTTGCGTGGTACCTTCGGGGCTAATTTACTTAATCACTTCTCTTTGTCAGTTTCAGTATTTGACAATTATGGAAGAAAAAGAGAGGCTTTGATGAAACGGTGACCATATTCTTAATAGCGTAGTACGATTTTTTTTCTCTTTCCGTCTCCTCTGAAAGAAAAACAATCATAATACCAGTAGACCTTTGTGAGGGTGATTTGCTTTTGTCTGTTTGGTGTTTTTGGTGAAATCGCATTGAAAATATAACTGATTGTTTGCCCTGGTTTTTGCAGAAAAAGGTCCGTTCTTGAAGAAAGTGAAATTTATGCAATTTTGTGTTGAAAATTAAGTTGAGAATTCTATCAGTACTATTTCTTGCGGATAGTATCTGGTTTATTGACGATTATCTGGCATTAAGAAAGTGAGAATCGGATATCGTTTCTCCTCAGACAATGCTCCAACCATCCCACCCAAGCCAAACCGGAAAAATAAAATGAAAATAGTCTGTACAAGGACTACGACAAATGGATTTCGGTGTGAATAGTCATGTATGTGCAAATATCTCTTCCGCTTTCCAAGTTTGATTCTTGGTGCACAACATGACTAATATTTTCGTTACTTTCATTAATGTTTAGGATAACGTAAAAACCACATACTTATCATCAAGACGTCTCCCCGTGTGTCCAATATGACGACCACATTGTTTGATCCTTGCCGTATACATGGAAACCGAGCGAGCAACATTTCTTGCATGGCGCGGGCTCGCCGCTTAACCTGCACCAAGATAAACTATTGACCAAGGACATTTCACTCTGATAGATTTGTTTTGAGTTTTTCTTTGACGATGTACAGTCGAGGTGCGTCAAATTGATCCTAACGGCTGTTTAAATAAGAGTGTTGAAACTTGTGCAAATTATGAAATCGAGCAGTGTTAACATTTAGTGGCATTTGGCGATATCGCCAAATGAATGAAGATATCCCTAAATAAATAAATAATCGAAATTCCTAACTTATGTAGCGATACCGCCAAATAATTTAGCTGTAACAATTTCATTTAGCGATATCGCTAAACCATTTGCACTTCAATTGAATTAGAGATACCCATTAATCATTTTGTATTATTGCTAAATGGCACGTATTTTGTCATAAATCTGAGTCTGTAAAGCTGTGTTGCTAAATCATTCAGTAATTAGCTAAACATGTGACTGGGGCATGTGTGGTAATGGGCATGTTTGAATTGGGGCAGCGGAGATTCCACAGGAACAGACCGAAATACCGTTATTTCATTGATACGTTAGATGTCTTCGCAGACCATAGAAAACCACCAAAACAAGCAGAGAGTTTGAAAAAAGCACGATAAGGTCCCCTTGTAATAACATATATGCAGTTGGACAAGAAAACATATTTGGAGATATCGCTAATTGATTTATGGATATCTCCAAATGATTTAGCGATATTTCTGAATGCTGTATTAACGGACATCACTAATGATTAAGAAATACAATGTTTACAGATATTCTGGACAATATTTGGAGATATTGTTAGATAAGATGTATTAAGCGATAAATCAGTAAGCGGTGTCTCTTAATGAATTTAGCAATATCGCTTAAACATTTTTGATATCAATGAATGATTTAGCGATATCATTACTTCATGTAACATATCTAAATACCCAGATATATTGTTAAATACTTAACGTTATCACTAAATAATTATAAAATATCGCTAAGTATGATTACACGTTAAAACTGTTCTTCATAAAAAATCGGGTGCCATTGAAATTAAACGTTTTTAGTATCTTCAAAATTAGATATAGATGCCATAATTAATATCGACATTTACGCATAAGATGAATGTTGAACAAAGGTCGGAGCATTTTATCAGACATTTCAAGTTGAAAAAATCATCAAAACTGAAAAAGCTAGGGATACAATTTTACTTGTGCTTATATGTCAATATTATTGACTATTGTGCATCTAATGAATATTGAACAAAGTCGTCACATTTTAGATTATGATTAGAGGCATTTCAAATCTTAAACATCGAACATTTTCAAAGCTATAATTGATAGGGATGCTGTTCTAACGCCTATATTATTGATTAGTGCATATAAGATATTGAACAAAACTCCTCGGCTTGAAAAATCTTGCTAGGTACAGACACTTCGAATTTAAAATCTCGAATTTCCTCAAATTTTGTTTATCAACGTATACTTCTTTTGCTTATTCTCACAAAGAATGCGTACCTTCTATTCTTGTACACAGTAAATGTGTTGCAAAGTATGACTTCCTATCGCACAGATAGGCTCCATGGAGCTTAATATTCATGTTACAACGTCCTGCGTTAAATGCACTCAAGTGATATGACATAGTCCCAGTGTGAGGGAACAACAGTGTCCACTATACTATACTTTCAAACATTGTAAGATAGCTGGGCGGCCGGGCGGAATGTTCAAAGCAGATTAGATATATATATATATATATCGTATGCAGTTACTTTCTTTGACTTCTCATACAATGAACACTATTCCATTTTATCCAGACGTGGAAGTTGTAATACATTTTTTTAATGTCTGAGGCCAATGATGATATGTGATTTTTTATCTAGACCACAAAATAAACGATTTCCCCCAAATGAACGTTCAACAGATATGTAAAGTGTCCCATACCGCCATTGCTTACTTTCTCCTACATAACAACACCCCTTCTCGTGCGAGCAGTAGAAATATCTTTTCTCTGCGGCGCTAACACGCTTTGTTCTCCGACTCATAGTTATAGTGGAGGTAGAGTGTGTTTATAATGTTCCAGATTCATAAATATCACAAAAACGATGCAAGCCTACTTTACTCTTTTGCTGTAAACTTGTCTTACTGAGAAGTCGGGAGAACTAAAAGGTGATAGGCCTAACAGGTATCTTTTTATTTTTGGCAGAAGTAATAAAATTTGTGTTTTGGGTGGTTAGGCCTATACAATTTGGAAAGGAACTAGTGTCTGCAGCTAATGATGAATATTTCTAAGGTTGAGAGGATCGGTTTAAAACCACCAGTTGCCTTTTATGGGTGACTGCCTGTCTCAAATCAGGAGTGAAATTTCTTTCTTCACTTTGGTATTGGAAGAAAAATGTTGATGTTTGGCAATTCTGGAATCTCTTTGCTGTCATTGTTGGGTTTGGAATTAATGAATGTGGATCATGTTTTTTTGTACTATTTCATAGTCAAGCGTTGCGGAGGTAAAGTTAAAAAAAAAGGTTACATTCAACCAAATCTTGCTGATATTTAATTTATGACCTTTGTAATGATTAGTCAGACTATTAGAATTTTAACACCCGAACCTATGACACTGGGTGTTAATCTGGTACGTTGTCTGCCTCATTGTCTTGTTGAATCTTCCGGGACAGGGACTAAATATTTGAGCAAATTAAGACTTCGAGAAGAGAGTAATGGCGTTCGGAAGATGCCTGCCTGCATGATCGATTCATTCTTATAATGGGCCCGACATAACTGCACTTATATTTATTGCATGAATTTTCGATATATTGTGATAAGCTTCTTAATCTCTCGTTGAGTAAGAAAGATATTCACATGATTATGCATTATGCAGACATTTGAATAGCAACAGCACTTTTCATCCACTTCGTATTTATGCGAAACAAGGGAGCAATCTTTTTTTTTTTTTTCATTTATACCAATGTTTTTATATCTGCTTGTCTCAGGTGTTAATGAGTTGGTGTTTCTCGTGGAGCAGTTCAAATAAGATGAAAAGTAAAGCGATAAACAATTTATGAAAATACGGAAATTGTTATTTCACAACTTCTTTATTCAATCGTATGGTAGGAAAATGTAACAGAAAGCTGCCATATTGTCTTTCTCCAAGGGACCACTGCACACAATGGTAAAACATATCGACTGGAACCTACCGCAACACAAAATCCCTCTCACCTACCTTACCATTAACTTTTAATTGTGCTAGATATCAACGGCTCCGTATTACCATAGACACTTATGAGAACAGCGTAATGAGGGTTCCACTATTCTATATTGAGTACATTTTACATTATTCAGGCTGAAAAATTAATTTCGCTGGCAGTCCCCGCATTTTTGTTATTTCTTGTCTGTAATTAATTGGGTATTTTTTATTTATACAGTTTTGGGTGAAACCCAGCTGCATAAGCAGGTCCAATCAATTTGATTACAATGTACATGCTTGTCAAACACGACTGATTTGACAATATTTAACAATACTTATCCTGTTGCTTTTATGAATAAGATAATACAGACATGTTTATCATGTCAGCGAGGAAATAAGCTACATGTACCAGATTGAACTAGATCTTCATAGACACAAGGAATATATAAAACCAACAAGAGCTGTGGCGATATATATATATATATATATATATATATATAAACAGTCCAATGTAATAACATGTATTTTACACATTCTTCAGCCAGTTAACTTTTGACAATCCTACGTCTGCCGACCATCGGTGGCCGTATTCTCAAAGAATTTGATCTAGTCTTGAATTTGATTCTAAAACTAAATTGACGTGCTTTTGACTGGACTGCTTAAGCATTGGTCAGATGTATGATCACAACTTCCAGGACTAGCCGATCTATATTTTTACATTTAATATGAGTTTTGTGTTTAACATTTCCGTTTTTATAAATTAATCTTATTTTTGTTCAGTGCTTTATCTTGAAATCTGGATAAGGATGTGGATCAAATTACTAAGATTAAACCATTATTCTTAAATGTTAATAAGCCAAATAGCCATTTCTGTTGAGCATGTTCGGTGAGGTATGCTGCTCTAATACGTTTACAGGACATTCAATACAAACTCCAACCACTTAACATAAAAATGTACATAGGTAAAACACAAAGCTTGGAAAAGAATTGTTGCAGAAGATAGCTTCATTCATTAAGCAGTTTGCTAGTGTTTGTCGTTATCTATAGGCTATACTGTTTAAATATATCAATGAAATTAGTTCAAGAACTTGATAAAAATGAAAAGTTTGATTATGGTTACCCGGGTAACTTAAAAAGTTAAACGAAGAAAGGTCACTTCCTGTGTTGAATAACCTCTGACTTCAGTCAGCCTGTCTGTGGGCTGGGTTGAGATAGCGATTTCCTTTATTATACGTATTGTGCAATAACCTTAAAACAGATTGATTCACACCAGAATTGATAATACTCTATAAGACTGAGCAGTAAGTAATTTGGGATCAAACAAGTTGATTTTAATTTTGATCCTAACTTTGGTATCAAATTAAAACTCCTTGTGACTATGGCCATCGATCATGCTTTAACATACATACATACATACATACATACATACATACATACATACATACACACATACACACATACATACATACATACATACATACATACATACATACATACATACATACATACACTTTGATTTCATTATACTACACTACACGAATCTCAGATGTAGTGAGGTATGTTCATGTACGTTGACGCGAGATGAAAAGTATGGCGAAGTATTTGGGACCGTGTTTGCCAGTGTTGGGTAATTTTTCGATTTTCGGGTGTTTAGACCTTAAGAAACCCGAAAAATGACCCAACAAATGTTCCAACACCGGCCCAAATGCGAAGCATACAAGATATTTTTCTCACATACCTATTTTGCGTTCTTAATCAGCAAAATTTAATATATTCTTAAGCGACACCAGGTTCTCCGAATGACGCCATTTTGGGAGACCTACTTTTATAAACTTGAACTTTTATTCATGCGCCAAAACTGCAAACAAGCTTCTTACACCGCGCTGTTATGAATGGCATCCACAGTAATCTTTGACTAATAGAGTTTAACTAAAAAAAGTAGTCAATAGCAAACATGATTGGCCACCTCCATTACACAAGCCTCACGTTATAAAGCTGTCTCACATGGATAGGGAGCAATAATTGTATTGGCGGTGCAACAATACAAGGGAGTGTGAGACTGAAATCGGTATCATACGGGTACAATGCTTTAGGTATGTGAAAAACAATAAGAACAGGGAAGCCTAAACCAGAGGAGGCGAGATGAGCCTTTGTTCATAGTTGGTTTAAACATATTTCATTACAACACAATTGGGAAACAGGGCGGAGCCCTATATTTAGGCGACAGCTCAACAACAGATCGTTTGTAAACGATATTTTTGCAAAGAATTTCCAAGTTGCCACAGTACATTTTATTTAAAAAAAAAAAAAAAAAGGGGGGGGGGGTCATATGCATTCATCTGGTTTTATTTTATTCCGATTGATGTAAAGTCCATACTTTTATCCATACTCAAGACATACCCCACGCGGTTGCCCCAAGGACGCTTAAGATTTCATAATATGAACTCACTTGCACCGGTCAATCACCATCTTCCCGGGCTAAAACTTCATTACCTCCATCAGTTGTTGGTTAGACTGTGACGTAGGCCAAGCTAACTTAACATATTTTGTATTTGCTTTCCAGCAAATGTATAATTATTATTATATAATATTTCCTTTTAACAGTTGTAAACTGAAAAGATGTAACACGGGGTCAAAAATGTTAAGCTCCAAATATACAAATGTCCTTTGTAGGAAAGTATGCACACGAGAATGCCTATAGATGTTCAAATTAAATTCATCTCTGTTGGAAATGGGCATATGAAGCTCCACTGTCGTCTCATTACATGTGTGTATGGCTGCATTGTTGTCAAGCATTAGGTGATTTGCTCCAAGGAAACGTTTCGTCACGCTGCAGGGAAAATGGTTTATCGATCCTTCAAAACAACATTATTTTACGGCATCGCGTTTTTAGGTTTTTATTCACGATATCCGCGTAATTTAGACATCATTTCAACTGAAAAAGGGAAACACCTTCACACAGCGGGGTTTTTTTTACCCCTAAGTGTGGGCGCAAATTTGCATTTTTCGGAACTACATTGCTCACGAGGAATATAAAAACTGACTGCGACCATTATCGTAAGCAACAAATCTTACAGTACCTTTTAGGTAGTTCTCTTCGTGGAGAATATATTTGAATAAACAAAATGCACGTACTTATCTTTTATCACCAGGTTTTTGCGACTGACGGAGAGAAATGACATATAAAGAATTCAAAATGACAGACACACAGACAGACAGACACAGACAGACGGACAGACAGATAGCTAGACAGACAGATAGATAGATAGATAGACAGATAGATAGATAGATAGATAGACCGACAGACAGACAGATAGATAGATAGATAGATAGATAGATAGATAGATAGATAGATAGATAGATAGATAGATTTTTATTGTCCATATGAAGAGCATGTAAATACAAGCTTCAACAGCTGATATTGCCGATAAAACTCTGCCAGATGCATGTAAAACAAGCCACAATGAATACACACACCTTTTGTGTCTTACATTCAACATGCTAAAACTCATAAGTACTTCTCTTCCTCTTATATTCTGTTAAACGTTAACTTTCTTTAATATATACGGTCGGTCTTCCATAGCAAGGTTCCATATACTTTGTGGAAAGTATGTTACCATGCTGTGTAGCGCCAACTACATGCATGTCGCCTGAAGGTGGCTACAGATAACTTCTAGTTTCAACCTTTTTGCAGACGGCTGGATATGAACACAACTCACTTCATTCATGCAGCGAAAATATCACGTGATAGGAACAGGTGCTGCTACCAGACAGAACAGTGTACATGACATGCCCCATAGTTGGCATTTTGTAGTGTATGGGGGTCAGATGACTGATACTCCGTTCTTTTCTTTACAAACAGATTCGGATACATTTGTGATTTAGACCGCTTATAGCTTATATGTCTTGGTTGCCAGGACCTTAGGTCGCCGGTAAAACAGACGGGGGGCGGGGGGGGGGGGGTGTTGGCTGTTTTCAGCAAGACACAATGTGACTGTTGATAATCGCTGAAAACAGAACTGGGCCGATGCTCCTGTAGTTTTTCCCATCTTTAGCCCTTGAAATATTGCTTTCGTCGGGTGGGGTACAAGAATGTTTCTTTGTGTGGCAAAGCGCTTTGGTTAGTGACTAATCTCGTCTAGGACATTTATTTGATCGCACAAATAGTTTGGCGCTTGTCCCTGCGCACACTTAAACATTAATGTTGCAATGTGGAATTTCCGTCTCTCTTTGATAGTCATCCACTTTAAACCTGTCACAATATCTTCTCTTCTCTGGTAGTTATAATCATAGCTACCCGTGACAATTCTTGCCGCAGCATTCTGCAGTCTCTGTGCACATTTAGAACTGTCTCAGTACGCGTATCCCAAACAGTATCGGCATAATCAATATATGGTAAAGTTGTGGAGTTAAAATTATTTCTAATGTTTGTTTGGGTAAAAATTTGCCATTTTATTGGTGTGCATTTACCATGTTAAACCATTATCTCCATAAACACCTAAATATTTAACACAATTAACCTGGTTAACTGCTTGACCATGTAAGTAAACCACCAAATTATCTTTAGCATTTCTTTTTCCGTTTTTTAACATAGAATAGGACTTATTTGCATTAATCGCCTATCTATTGCACTTATACCAGTGGGCGACTTCACTTAGGACGAGCTGCAGTGTTTTAGTCACTTCATTAACTGATTCTCCTGTTGTATAAAAGATCGAATCATCACCAAATAAATTGCATGAGACATAATTTACATATTGCACTAAATCATTGACGTAAATTAGGAATAACACAGGACCAAGGGTCGACCCTTGAGAGACCCCTATGTTGAGCACTTGTTGATCAGATTTAATATTCCATTACACGATACTACTTGTTTTCTATTGCACATTATAAAGAAAACTACGCCAGTTCATTGTCCGCGATACCAATTTTTTAGTTTTTTCTTTAAAATGTCGTGATTTATGGTATCAAAACATTTGTGAATGTCGAGGAAACATATAGCTGTAATAAGATCATTATTTAAATTTGTAAACAAGTCGTCAGGATGAAGTAGCCAATAGGAAAGCATGCATATGTGACCTCATGATTCAACATGGTGGCATGATGGCATTTGAAAATAACCCTTGCATTATACATTTCAAGGGTATTAACCTATTGTATGAATAATAAAATTGCCCATTGTGCTCTTTCGTCCGATCTACAGAACCTGCTGGCAAATTTGAATACAAAAGTACAGTTATATATAGTACAGGAGGACTAAGATCAAACCATAAAGTATCCCCCATGAGAGGGTACCCCCAGGATGATGCAGCAATTTCTGCAGACAGGTCACACTGTATTTACATTTCTAAGCTCTTGGTGGGTTGTAAGTCCATATCCTGTCAGTGATTTTAGGAGAAATGAATCCAGTTGTTAGAATTCCCTCATTGTCATAGTTTGTGTAATCCATAGGTGACACAAGGAGTAATTGTATGTCCATGCTGTTTTGGTCCTGGACCATGTAGCAGATGCCATCATTTGAAATCATGATCACACATTATTTATTCAATAGAACCTGCCCAAATTCACATTTATAGCTTGTTCAGACTGTCCACTTGGTAGTTATAGGGATAACAGGACTTGATAATAAAGTAACTTTAATTGCATCTCAGCTAAGCCACCCCTCCTATTATACATGAAATGTGACCAGGCCTGTCAAACATTTTCCTACCAAGTGATCGGTCCACCCCAGTGCCGTAAATCTTGTGGTATATGATAGATAGTTAATTACTCTACGCTGTTATCAAAGGTGCTGACCACAGTATGGCCTGTTGTAGCGAAAAAATATGATGAAGATTGACAATTTTTGGCCTCACCCCCTACTGGTGGTCCAAACCAGGCACAATCTGTAAGGTTGTATCACATGTTGCATGCCTGGAATGGTCATGGGAACCAGGACTTTTGCAAGATATGGCAATAGTTACCATATGTGCTTGGAATGTTCAGACTTTAAAAAAACCATATGTATTTACTGTATACATAAATACCGTGTTCTGCTTTGAACTGGGGCAAAGACCTCAAAATTCTATTCCCAAACACCAGGGTATCATTCATCTTTAGTTCACGAATTTGATCCGAAAATACTAATTTTAGCAACTTCAAAACAATTTGCATACATTTACAATGGGAAATACTGCTTAAAATTCTAGAAACGTGGTTGGTAATTTTTTGAGAAGACAACTACTTTGAGCCATCTAATTGGTTCTTGCCTGAAAATGGCCGCCACTAAGGACACCAGATCGAGGCTGTGGATGAAACTGCTTACATTAAATAGACCTAAAATCTTTTCATGCTGCTGACTGTACGGCACACACGGCATAACATCTCACAGATCACAGAAGTCCCAAATTAACCCTTTTCGTTCTGAGGTGGAGATTGTGGCCGTTTTCATCGGTGCACTTTGGGTATTGTGAGTTTTAACTTTCCTGGGCACACTTCGGGCACAATGCACCCAAAATGCAGAGGGAAGCTGTTTGCCTGGATCGTTCTCTTTTCTGTAGAAATATAGGAACGATGGTACGTAAATGGAACGTCATTGTATGAGGATTCTGAATCTTTATGATAATTCTAAGAGTGCATCTTTGGCTGTGATTAGAACTGGAAGATTTAAGATTACCAGAGGTAATGTGGTAAGGTGTGTGAAACTTCCACCAGGGGCCTTGATTACTTGATGTCTCAGCGCGAAACACTAAACCTTTGTTGTAATGCAATACTGTGTTTACCACAGGATTTGGCCTTTCGTAACATTTCTCCCTTTAGGATGTCAAAAGGTTGCAATGGCTTCCCATTCTAGGTTCTTGTTGCTTTGGATGAGCATACTGTAAAGTTTTGCAATACTGTTTTTATACACGATTGCTTGATTTATTAATAAATAAATGATGTCTTTACACCCCGCAATTATCAAGTGATTGAATTTTTAGTATTGATTGGAAACTATAATTCGTATTAGATCAGGTAATTGATATCTATTCCAAAATGTGGGAAAACAGCTAAATCAAATTCCGATATCATCAGCGGCACAGTTCGCCTCCATGATTGGGATTGATGGTCACAACCTCACCCTGGGTATGAATTCTAGATTGCTATGCCTCTTGAAAGCTCATAAAACTCACCATTCCGTACAGGTCGACAGGAGTGACATAGTAGTGTAACAACGTACAACCTAAGATAGACTTAACCTTTTCCCACTCCAAATACCCCATAGTGCCAGGATGTGCAAATGTTGTCTGATTGCCATTAGTTAAAATTTGATTTGTGGCATCAAAATTTTGTGTGAAGTTTTAAAAAATGTTCTATGGAATCATGATCTAGGTCAACAGCTTTCGTTGGAATGTTTTGGGCGTAATGCGACCAGAGCGCACCAGGGAAAGCGGTTGACCGAGTTTTAATTTTAATTTGACAAAGGATTTGAAAAAGAGTTTAATGCGAAAAAAGAAATCAATAAATAAAACAGACTAAAGATGTTTTAGTAAGGTCATTGCTGTGCCCATATGCACCGCAAGGACACAATTTTAATCACTTCTCAACTTTGGAATGGGCCAGTTAAAATATTGTAATGGTTAATGCATGATCATATCCTTTGATTTGATCAATATTTGTGACAGAAGATGAATAGTATCACTGAACATTTATTGCTTTTATATTTTTATTCATTTACAATAATGAGTGTATTCTTGAATATATGGGTACCCAGATAATATATTAGATAGATTTAAAAACACCTTTAAAGATGATATGTCTTTCTGTAGAAACTGACTCTCTGGAAGATTGGACTTGTGTTGAACTCTATGTGGATGGCTTTAGTTGCTTTCGTGTATATGCTGCTATTGATATATATCTACCCCCCCCCCCTCCACTATCCACCGCAACTTGCGTCTGACACAGTAAATAGCTAACGAGCCGACCTTTCAAGCCATATTTTGTGGCTTGATAATAACAAGAAATTCTGTTGGTAAAATCTGTTACAACATATTGCTTAATTTATTATGTTTTCTATCAGTTATTAATCGGCATCTATATCCTGTGAGGACAGTCTTTCTTCAGTGCAGATGGTTATTCACGGCCATATCCTTCCGTCAAAGTCAGTATAATTAGTAAGACAAAGCCTTGTTAACTCCAGCCTCCCATAGTTAAGGTGTGTTCTTTGGGGATATGGCTTGAGATGATACTGACCGACTGAAAAAGTGGCACACGGACTACTAGAGTTCATTTACATCCAGGGAAAACAAAAGTGCAGAGTCGCCCTCCTCATGGACTGATGAGGCAATCAGAAAGCTGCTCTTTATTACCTTGGACATTGGCAGTGTGCATCCCTGTTGCAGTGTGGTCTGTTACCTCGCTACCCAACCTAGATAAGGACCAATTAAAAATTGAGTCATTTCCCAGCACTAAAGCAGTGATTTTTATAATAAAGGAAGGACAGACCAAGCAAAGTTCAGAAAACAGTTAATTAGCCTGTTTAGCAGGAAATATTATCTATTGATATTCCCAATTTCTGGACTACAATGGTGATTCTTTTGTGGAAATATTTGGCTTAATTGCTGTTCTGAAAAATTTGTGCTTCTGTTCACCATCATGTCCTTCTGTGTGGGTACATTGCCCTGTTCAGAACAACGCTACAGCGAAAACGCATCGATGTTTGTGCGACTACTGTAATGTGTTATTGCATTACAGTAAATGGCCAGAACAAAGATTAATTGTCTGTCTGGTCGAGCAAAATTTAAGTTATAAACGTAATTTTAAAATTACTGCAGTTGGTTTCGACAAAGAGATATAACCTTAACCCGATTGGCCAGATCAAGACTGTACAAGTAAATGCTGTCGTTATTTTTGAAGTGGAAAAATGTCATTTGAAATGAATTAGGTATCAAGAAAATTGGAAGGTGCTAGTTAAAATTATTACTTTGACACCTCGGTTTTGACGAATTCTTATGTAACCATTAAAATGCATACTGACACTTAGTAGACTGCCCTGTGCTACATCTCTTTTTTAAAAAACAAATTTACTCATTTGTGATAATGAGAGGAGACAGGTTTCCTTTCTGGGTTTAAGAATTACATTTGTTAGTTATCATTTTGGTAACAATTTATCACAACTGGAATCTATCCCCCCTTGCCCTTTTGTTGTAAGTCTACATAATTTTTTCAGTAAGGCATAATTTTAAAATACGAAAATACAGTTTGAAAAACATACCACAAGAAGAAGCTGACAACAAAAGGTCTAAAAAGAAATTAGGTAGCACGTACAAGAAAGACCTTTTTGATCACATATTCCCTTGAAATAATAGGCCTACTCATTCAGTGTTTTGTAATGTATTTTGGATGCTGTAATATGAAAACATGCATATTTGAATACTTGTAATTGAGCCATTTAATCATACAGTTTATTTCTTTAGAACCGTCTGAAGACACATGTTTAAATGTTCTATAAATGGTAAAAGTCTCGTTCGGCACACAAAAAGTCGTGTCATACAATTGAACCTGATACGATGGTTGCAGGTCGTTTTGGGGACTTGTCGTCGCATAAGAAAAGTGAAAAACAAAGGTATTTGTTTTGAAGGATCACATGACGGTCGCACTAGACAGGACGTCGCGTTATGGAAGTAGTCATAAGGGCAGGTCCCACTGCGCTTGCGTCATATGTACTTTAAGGTTCGTGTTTTTATCAGTGTCTGATTCTAACACAAAGGTTCAAAATGTTTTTCTATATTTTGCGACGCTAAGCAAGTTACTTAACATTTACCTGTTCAGGTGGAATACGTTTATATTGGGGTAAACGTTGCCTGCTATACAACTTATCTTGCTTTGCCGAACGGTGTGAGTGGAAGTGACGGATGTGGATACCTCGTCAACAGTCGCTTTAATTGCAGGTAAGGGTAAACGGTGCGTAATCTCGATATTGGTAGGGGCATCAAGACACAATCTAGGTATTGGTAGGGCATCTAATAAAGCAACCACAGCACGAAACAAAGTGTTTCAGGTCAAATAACTTACAAGAACTTAAGTACCAAAAGGGTGTAAGGGATTAGAGAAGGACGGTACGGCACAGGTGTCGCAGCTTTTATATGCCCCAGTTTGGAGCCATAACTGAGCAAAAAACGTGGGTGAAAAAGCGCGTGGACCTGCGAAGTTGAGGACATGTTCGTTGACGGATCACCTCGTCCGCTCGTGGCAAGTTAACATGATGGCTTCACGGAAAAACGTCCATTAAATATGTAAGGCGGAGCCCGGCCCAATCCCTTTGATGCGTCTATTGGCATTGTTTCAAGGAATTCTGGTCATTTTTCATGTGGCCACTAAACCTTTCCAATACTACTCAGAGAGAACGTGTGGCAGATGTTTCGCATGTTTGTGAAACCGCTGTACCCTATTGTCCCTTCAGAAGTGGCGGTTTCATACATAATGACATCCCAAAGGGTCACTGCACTGCCACATAACGCACTTTGGTTCCATCTAATAGACGCAAAAGGTATTCAAGCGGTTTTAACCTTTACACAGAAATTCCCGCCGCGGGTATTAAGACTATTGGTTCTAATGGTTTAGATACATCGACACAAGCAATAGATCATCATGCTGTGGTGTTTAAGGCTTCCGTAAGTCCACATGTGGACTGTGAGGGAATAATAAGTTCAGCAACATGAAGTACCTATCTGATTGGTAAAATAATAGTTGAGGTCAGCAACATGAACTACCCATATGATTGGTATAATAATAATCGAGGTTTCTGTCAGTGCTTTGTGATGTCTAGTGATGTCGAATCAATGAGAAATTCTGGATTGATGTCCAATCAATGAGAAATTCTGTATTGCGGTTTCATTTATAGGTAGTATTGATTCATCTAACATTTTTAAGTTATATGTTTTTTATGTTTGTAAATAACGAGACAGTAAAGCTGCACTTTTTGCTCCAGTTCGACGACACCATACTAATATTTCACCTCAAAAGTAACAAAACAAACACATGATGAATAGGAGTTTCTGGTCAGTGTTTTTCAATGTTTGATTTAAAAGCAGTTGACGCTACTTCCATTAAGACATTTTTTAACTTTTTGTTACCCCAGACAAAGCTTTTGTGTGAGACGTAGATTAAAACACGTTGAACTAAGACAGATAATTTTTTTTGCCAATTGTAAAATTGTTTGGCTCTTCCTCTTTCACATGAAAGGCAGGCTTTTTTGAGCTACGTGATCACTTCTTTCGTATTTTTTATCAATCGCAATTGTTGACAATGCAAAGCCTGAACACATGCCAATATTTCTACGATTAGTATCAGCAAAGATGTTAATATACAGGTTCAGCATCCATCTGGTACATTATAGCCGTTAAGCCGTTAATGTAGCATGACATCTAAAGAACAATTTGCTTTAATGGTATCGGAGCGACAAACTCGTGTTAGAACATTTTCATACTAAACAACAAGGACTGCCAGTAAAGTTCATATACACATGATCATTCATAAGGACAATATTGTCCCAAACTTCACTCACGCAGCTTTCCATCATGCGAGTGTTTGCGTATTGCATGGCACTTTTAATACGCCAGCACGTGTGATTCATTTTCGGTGCAATTTAGCCACGAAACTAGTGACAGTCACGTGATGCAATACGAGACATGCGTATTAATCCCCCCACCAAAATTTCTGACTGGGACTCCAGAGCAACCGTGCCGTTCAGGCACCATAATACGGACGCACTGGTTTGAAAACTAATGGTGTTACTAACATTTGTAGGGAAATATTATACTTGTTCCAAACATATAACTTCTCACATCAAGATCAGCGTGTATTTGGCGAACATGACTATGGCTTTTCAAATTTACTCGCGCGGAAAAAAGATGCCACCCCAGTGTCCTTGCAACCTACTGATGGGAATGACCAGCCTCTAACATGCTCATGATTCAACCCCTGTCGTCACGAGTGACCCGTGCGCCATGACATTGTGGATTCACGTTGATCCCTGTGTTGCCAATGGCTTCTTTTACAGCCCATGTCAGACGCCTCAATATACCAGGCACACTTTTTGTATCTTCCCGGCCGTTATCTCATTTCCAAAGCCGTTTCATTTTTGTGTGATTGCTCAGGCATACTCCCAGCTATCCTGTCCTTGTTACATAACATTCTATGTGGCTCGCATACTTTCGTTTGAAACTGATATGTAGAGCAGCCTTTGTTAAACCAATGGGGATGCATGGCCTGTTTTTTCCCTCAGGAGTATAGCTAATCTTATCAAGTTGCTAGTTTGGCAAGAGCAACGTTGTTTGTCATGTTTGATAGAGAGAGCAGCCCGGAAATGTGAATATTTCCTTGTTGAATGAGAGCAACGAAAGCCACACCTCGGCCAATATGGATGCCCTACATTCTGTAACGAGTAGGATAATTTTTGCTTTTTCATCAGGAAAATACGGCATATAGATGAATATAAACTTGATCATAGAAATAGAATCCCCCTCCCGCGCTGTAAAACGAACACGCTTTTTATTAGGGAATTATTTGGCATCTTTAAACCTTTTGTGGCAAGAACTATTATTACACATATTGTATCTACTACACTGTGCAGAAGGTGAAAGATGCCCTTGCGTCGTCAACTTTTTCTTTGAAATGGACATGACGTCAGCTATGGACACATTGTGCGCCGTATCGTTTCTACAAGTATACATTCTTGCCAGGCTATACTGTCAATTAAAACACATATAATATCCATTTTCAATGAAAGTGCGCATCGTGTTTGCTGTTGATTCGTGGCTGCCACGTCATGATCGCGATAACTTGCGTCATGAAATTAAGTTGGTTTAAAGAGGAAAAAGATGGAGAACATAATCAAACATTTTCCCCCAAATAGAACTTTCAAGTTTTAAACAAACTGTCGATGCTATGAAAAATTGTGTCGTCGGATATTTTAAGAAAGACAGTTTGTCTACTCTTCCCTTGATTTCTGTGATATCCGCTACGAACACTAATTGCTGTACCCTTCTAAGCACGACAGTATGCGAGCCAAGAGATTATAGCTTGCAAGCCAACCACGCATGTGCTGACGTATATCTGAAAAATCATATATTTTTTGCATATTTTTCTATGGTGGGCTTGCTAATAGTCCTAGAGAGAAACGAACTGGACCAATAAATTGCTAATGACAAAGTCTGGCAATCATAAAGAGATTCCATAGATCCTGACCTTCTGAAGTTGCATTCATTGGGCAGTTGACATTTTCACAGAGTTCGGACTTGCTGAGAAATGATCGAACCGGTAAAAATATATAGACGTAATATTTGTTTTTGACATGCTACATAAATACATAAAAATTCTTCGATCGTCTGGAGAAAGTCCCAGAAATTATACAATACCATAAAATTTACCAATAAAGATGTTACACTTTATGAAAAATATATTATTCTTAATTGCATGGCGGAACGTACATAGAGGGCTACTGCACACTAACTAGTGTGTGATATATATATACATATATATATACATATATATACATATATATACATATATATATACATATATATGTATGTACATATATATATGTATGTATATGTATATATATATATGTATATATACATATATATGTATGTTTATATATATGTATATATATATATATATATAATTATATATACATATGCACATAAACGTGTATTTTTGCAAAACGTTGAGTGGCATGGAGTAGAGAATGCCGCTCAAGAAGAGATCTTGTGTGAGCGTTATGTGAGGGATTTACGCACGGTTGACTGGAAGAAATCGAACGCCAAAGAGGCAGACGGCAAGAGACGTAAGGGAATGAGTTCCGGTGTCTCGTTTTTCATTTCTGAAGATAAGTGTCACGTTTATGCTGTTCAGGGGGCGTTGGGTTCAATCTATCAGCCACGTGCCGTGAATGACCAATGACTGACAGATTTTTCAATACGCGTTTCCCCCGGGGATTTGGTATTCTTTATCTAGGAAACACACAAGGCAGAGGAATGGAATAAGAATGAAAAAGACCCGGGGGGAGATGGGTACAAGTAAAAGAACCAATAGTAATTCAACTTGCGTCACCCCTTAAGCCAAAGGACACATCTTTTACATAAGTCAATGCCTAGATAATTGAGTTTGTGTAAATCGCGATTAAATCTAAATGAACCGGTAATATTATGAAATCAATATGTGAATGACATACAGACCAATCTGATATTGTAGATTCCAGCATGGTGTCTTATCCTGGGATAGTATAACTTTGTTTCTGTTGGCTGTTTCACGCTGACGCGCATCAATTGACACTCTGAAGCGAACGTCAAAGAATGCCAATGAGAAATGCAGCCAATTTTTATCTTTTTTGAATTTTAATGTTGACTATTCAGAAAAGGAAGTCCGTCTGGTTAACTTATTCTAGTGTGCAGCTTTCTCGGCATAAACCGGGTGCTAAGCAGCCACAATGCGAGGGGAAATTTGTTGAATCAGTTGTAAGACATGGCGGGTAATGGTTAAAACTATACGACCAGGATGCAATGTAGTGTGCATCAAATTGTGTGCATTCCACCAGGAGGTCTATGGGTGCTGCGGGTACTGCCAGAGGTGCAAAGACCGAATCTTCACCATAGCTGGATAGCATTTACAACTTATAAAGTTCGACACGTTTAGCGGGTCCGGTCGCCATCAATTTTAGTTTCATTCTAAATTTGGAAAGAGTGTGAAGGTTATATATAGATATTGAGGACGGATGGTTACCACTTATATAAAAACCCGCCGGTACTTTCGGACCTGTATCCACTATCAGGGCAACCTTCTCCCCTAAGCTCCATCTTTCACTCAGCAGAAGTGCTTGGCAGGTCCAACTGGTGCTGCTACATAATTCGTAGCGTGGGGGAGACTTCAGTGTCTGAAACAAAATCCCTAGTCTGGGGCCCACCACTGGCTACAACTGGTATTGTATTTACAGTTTCAGGTAATGCTCACTCTGGAAAAGTCCCATATAATATCGTACATTACATTTATTCGATAAATTAACCTTCCCTTAACACCAATCACACATATATTCTGGATACTACCTCTTCAAAATATTTTATCGGCTAACCCAAAGGCACTTAGTTGCCATTTTGAAAATTGTGGATTCCGCACCCAATGGTTTGTAAATGACGATAGTATTGGGACGATCGGGGGGGGGGGGTCCCATAATATGACACCAAAAGTGTATATTGTGCCAATATTTCAGAGCATCAATGATCGCATTTGGAATTGTAACTAACGATGATAACTGTTTCAGACACAATCGATAATTTTTTTCAACTGGGGCTACGCTGTTTCAAAGAACAACCTTGGCTATGCAGCTAGGCAAAATGCTGTGTTTGAGTTGACTTTACTGCAAAATAACGACACACGACGGCCACTTTCTCCAAAAAAATCTTTCAGCCGGGGTCGATCAATTTTGATAAAGGAAGGGCGGCGTGATTTTTTTCTTTCCGTCTTTTTTTTTTTTTTTTTTTTGTTTCATAAAATTTATTTATTGTCGCGCTTTTCAGCAGAGTGCGTTCGGTTACCGGAACCACACATATATTTTTGTTAGGCCTTGGGTAACTTGAACATTTGTCGAAACAATTCAAACATGTTTAAATGGATGTTCTTTCCCGTTTCACACTTTACTTCCTTTGACATCAGTTTAATTTGATTTAAATTAAGATAGCAAGTAATGTTTTAAATGTACTTTAATTACGACCGTCTGCCCCGGAAACTCAGAGAAAGGACACTGGAACACTGTAACCTCGCGAAATATTACGATAATGATCACCTATGGACCTATTAACGAGATGTCCATGGATCACCGAACAACCGAGGCTATGTTGTAGCCAATTTCACCGAACAGCAGCTATGCGGTTTCCCCGGCCCAAGTTAACCCTCCCGACAAGCTGAAATAAAATGTTGTGTTTGAGTTGACATTACAGCAAAACAATGGCACACAACGGCCGCTTTCTCGATAAAATTTTTCAACCGGGGCTACGCTGTTTCAACGAACAACCTTGGCTATGCAGCTAGGCAAAATGCTGTGTTTGAGTTGACTTTACTTTAAAATAACGACACACGACGGCCACTTTCTCAATAAAATCTTTCAGCCAGGGTCGATCAATTTTGATAAAGGAAGGGCGGCTTGATTTGTTTTTTTCTGTCTTTTTTTTTTTTGGTTTCATAAAATTTATTTATTGTCGCGCTTTTCAGTAGGGTGCGGTCGGTTACCGGAACCACACATACATTTTTGTTAGGCCTTGGGTAACTTGAACATTTGTCGAAACAATTCAAACATGTTTAAATGGATGTTCTTTCCCGTTTCACAGTTTACTTCCTTTAACGTCAGTTTAATTTGTTAAATGAGCACAGTCGGATGCACTTGTTTACGGAAAAAGAGCCCGTCAATGATCTGATGATTTAATACAAAATGGATATAACTCAGAACGTTGACGAATGATCTAATTCATTGCAGAAGATGTCATAAATTTCAGGCAATGAACTAATAAATCATCACTAAATTTCAGCTTCAAATCTATTTTCCGTTTTCCACCCAGCGATTCATTTCTTCATTAACTTTAGAAATGGTGTCCCTTTCATTGCGCCTACGAGGACCTGGTATGAAACCGAATGAACGTATTCTGTCTTTTCCTTGACAACCTGGGGCAATTGTCCTATACTTCATCACCATGGTCCAAATCTGGACATACACGATTTCTAGCGAGTCCTCCATCTAAACAGTAAAAAATACGTTTCAATAAATTGCCAGTTTATGATCCTTTGTTTTTTATTTTTTTGGGGGTGTTTTGCATTTCACAGGCTGTCATGATTAAAATAAGCCTAGTAATTATAATCATGGAGTACACACTCGGCAGATTGTGGTCCGAAAAAAAAAAGTAGCATAAAAGACGGGAATGGAAAAGTGAGAACGCGCATTATCGTCAAATTTTAATTTTTAACCCGTGCTTGTTAGACATTTGTTCATCGACTTTTGTCATGTTGGCATCAAGAGGAAGAAAAGTGTTCCAGACACGATCCGTCCTTCAGATTTTCGAATATGCATTTTGTTCGGTCACGGTGTTAACGTATCTGTGTCAACGCCAGAATTTTCTTCCAAAAACAAATATTCGCCGCTTATTAAAGCTATAACTTGGAGAAAATTAAATGTGTAAACAATCATAAAGACTGGTGCCGACGTAGTGTCGTTCCTCGTTTTCAAGACCAATATTATTCTACCCCCCCCCCCAAAAAAAAGCAAAATTAACTTATGATGAAAATGACGGTGCCATATAAAATGCACAACCTCGCTTTTATTTTCGTCTGATTTTAATATCTAAAATATCATCAGAATATTCAGAACATGTATATACTTTGATATATTTTTTGTATAATACCTCCAAACCCAATGAATTCAGAACACACACACACACACACACACACACACACACACACACACACACACACACACACACACACACACACACACACACACACACACACACACACAAATCTTACCCAATGTTAGCCCTTGAGAGCATTGCAAGATTTTATAATAATATTATAGGACTTCCCTTTCCGTTTTACTTATTTTAGAAAGATAGATTAATGTTAAGCTACGGAGTTAGGGTCATAGCCAATGTCCAAATATAACGTACTGTCACAATGAAAAAAGCCAATTCTTGAGCTAGCAACATCCACGATACTTAAACTGTTTTATATCAAGCTTTGGATTTGGAGGAGAAAAAATTATGTTTGTGCGAGACAAGATGGTGAAGCTGATGCCGAGGAAGTATTGCTTTTTCAGTGGGTCTGCAACTTCAGGGAACGGGCTTATCTATTGTGCAGCCATTAAATTTGCTGTTGTGTTTAGCGGAAGGAAAAATGTACAAGAACTCACTAAATGTACTCAGTAGAATGTTTTTTTATTACTCTCTCATGTCTAGTACACAGCCATTGAAGGTTACCTCTTAAAGGGTTGGCTTTGCTATGGCAATGGATTATGGATGTTTCAGAAGCAGTTTGGAGGTGTCGTTCGTGGTAATTTTAGGATTGGAAAGTTATATGATACCTTGCTAATTTGCCTATGGCTGTGATGACAATTATTTGGCAGAAAGACGCACTGACCAAATTATAGCCGGAGGTGTATTACACGAGGAATTCGGTCGGTAGAGTTATCGTAAATGTAAAATTTAAATAATAAATAATAATAGTGAGAATAATAATAATGATGATGATGATGATGATAATAATAATAATAATAATAATGATAAATTTATGTAATTTAAAAATAGTAACAATAATGATAATAATGATGATGATGATAATGATAATGATTATCATAATAATGCTTTATTGCAACCAGATGGTTAGATAGTACATATGGAAGGTTCGCCTTAAAATTAAAGCCCGGAACACACTGAAATATTACTATATCTGGGTAAAATGTGCTGATAGAATTGTTTATCTACAAACTGCGTCATTTTGCATCTTAGAGCAAACGCCAAAATCTAACTGCTCACTCACTGAAATTTAAAAACGCAATATGGCACTGTTTTCTGTGCCGATTGGTTTTGCACGTAGGAGGCAGATTTATGTAGTTTGCTTGGGAATGCTTCGGCTACATTGCTTTACAGGGGGCAATAGGTGGTTCATTTTGTGGACTGGATTTTTCATGCTCTTGAACTTTTCGCAGAGGGATTCGAATTGCTGGAGACAGCACAGAAGCAATACTGGTATATTATATTTGATAACCAATAACAGTCGCTCTTTACGGGTAATAAGTAACTGAGTAACTGAAAGGTGTATTGCCCATGGTCTAGTTGAGGTAACACTTCCTCCGACAGAACGGCCGGCAACGACTAGTAACTTCAAAAGTTTTATCCGTACTCCCTTTTTTATTGTTGTTTTTGTCTTTTTTGTTTCTTTTGTTTTTGTAATGAGGCGCGATCTCGTAAACATTGCCAAGAAAAGCCAGCAATGCATGATAGGTTCATGTAGCCACAGTTAACAGTTTTACCCGACCTCGGTCTCGACTTTTAGCGTCCAAAGCCTCCTCCCCCTCCCCCCCCCCCCCCCGTATACATGGTAACTCAGTCTTATGACACAATCGCATGGGTGAGTGAATGTAGCCATACATCGCAGGTGACAAGACAATGTCTTGGTCCAGAATGAGTGTGTCGTATGGATGTCTGAACGACATACCAACAACTCTGTGACTGATCAACATCTTTGTGTCACAACTCACGAACTGCATCATCCCCATGCCAATTGCTTATTAGATACGGGCAACGGGTCAACGTTGAGGTAACTTCACGAGCAGTGGTGGGTGGTAGCCTTTTATTGAAGTCACATTGAAGCAGCGTTTCAGTAATTGTGCGTGGGGTCAAAGTATGGACAAGCCATCGGACACCTATGATCCCACAAGAGTTGCATTGGATTTGAATCTTGAGGAACGTCGGTGACGTAATAAAATGTGATCCTGAATGGTCACTGTAGTACTTATTTAATTGAAGTCAACATTCTTAATTAACACACGTTTATTTCTTCTGTCCCAGAGCAATTACCGTTGTATGCCTACATGTCAAATCAAAAGGTATTGGTTCTTCCCAGTGGTACTAACTTGCCCACTTACAGTTTGCCCTCCAGTTGTTTGCTGGGCGAAGTGCACACTTGTACATGATCTATAAGGAGTACAGTACAATGAATATTGCAGAGACCACTCACGTACATCGGCGGACAACAGACAGCTGTCGCGTCCAGATGGCTCCTCCGTTTGTTTTGTCTAAGTTAGGTCCATTCTATGGCTTCCTTCGCAAATTAAATCGTGCAGGATATAAGAGATAATAGCCCCTTGATTAATTCCGCCCAGTGACGAGGCCTCTCATCAAGCTTTAACACCTGGGGATCGTTTGGTATTTTTGAAAGCTTTAATTAATTATTTATCGATTATTTTTTTGACATCTGTAACTTAAATAAAAATGTACCGACATCTAATTGGACCATGAAGAACATTTATATTTACAAATAACGGTGTATTGATATCAGGGAAATTACGAAGAAAACTATCAAGATTTTTGGCGTTTGTAACAATGCCATTTACGGTGTTTATTTTATTACTTTGTCCGTCTTTTGCTGCGGAACTGCGTCTACTGTAACCATACAGACATGCATTCCTCGTATTTTCAGAAATGATGTGAAGCTATCATGCAGTCTAATACCTGGAATTATGAATAAGAGACTACTTTTCCGAAAGAAAACGTTAATACGAACAGTGTTCTAAATCCACATGGCAATGTCCTAAATCGAAAATGTGATGATCTACTTTTTAGCAGCATTATTACTCAAAATAAACAATGAAGTACATTTCGTAATTCATATTATCTTGACGTGAACAGAATGGTATTAGCAGAACGTAGAGAGTATCTATCATGTCCCCGAAATGTCCCGGAGTGTTGTGTCAGTTATAACAATTTTGAAACATTTTACACTTGTAGCCCACGTCGCCGTTTTCAATGTGATATGCCCGCAAATAGTGAGGAAGAAACGTATGCGTTGCAGTTACAATGGTTGTTAAAAGGGCAAGTGAAAACAAGGTCTTGTACATGTAAGTTCCTCGCTAGAGACAGACCCTGATATTTCATTTGATATTTTGTACCAAATCTTTTTTTCACGCAACAAAATTTCAGGACTTTCATAGGTTGCACCACTGAATGTTGTCAAGAGAAGGCATTAAACGTTTTCAAGCTCAAATCCCCCAAAGCCCCCGGATGTAAACTGTCGTCCGCATTTATGTTTTTAACTAAATTTCATTTTAACAGCAGGCAGTTTTGTATATAAGACCTTTCATAGTGGCACGTTCCATACCAATGTCTTTCTTTCATGCGCCCAGCCCGCACCAAGGAAAGCTATTGACCCAGTGTCAGGTTGATTAGGCAAAGATATTTTCTGAGATGTTTCCGCAAAATAGGGCTTGATCAACGTAATCCATCCATTTTGCTTTGAACAAGCGTGGATGATATGTTGATACGAGTGCCAAATTATTTAACTTGAAACTACTCGTCCGCTGCTTGTTTTAAAATTGTTATGCTAGGAAACAAGTCATCATATCATCGATCTGCGCTGACTGTCACAGTGCCAAAATAGGGGACTATAAAACAAACAAAAAAACCCTTTTTGTTGAAGAACGTGTTTAAGTCTGCAGATGATCACACGGTAGATGATACAAAATTAACAAATCACCATTGACCCAGAAGACGATAAGGCTCTCAGCATTGATTCTTGTAGAGGCACTTGTTTTGACCAAATACTAAATTGGCACTGCTTCCTAAAAGGCTTCTGGAATAAAGGAGCACTTCATATGAAACTTGTGGGCACTTAGCCGTGCTAGTCACTCATCTCAAAGGGATTTCTATATTGATCCAGACAAAAGTGGTTGATCTCAACTTTACTTTGATGCTGAGACAACTTAGACGCTGAATCACATTGTTGAAAGGTTATGTGAACTTAAAGACGGTTAGTCTTATGCCACACCCACCCTAAGGCAAGACTCTGTTGTTTAAACAAATTCTTTCGAGATGAAAATGTTATTAGCTCTCATGGAAAAGACTTCAACCAGAAACACCGAAAGCACATTTAATAATGGATTTCGCATAAAATGATGCTTTGAATAAATGGTCCAATATATTTCTATGGAATTGTTCTTCCATAAAACAACAACTTACGATCAAACTGTTTTTTGTTTTGGTAATATTGTTCACCCCAGATGTATTGTATTGCTAAATGTGATAGACTTGGTATTTAGTATCTGGTTTTATTTGTTCAGTAAAAAACTCATTGCTTAGCATTGATGATAAAACCATTGTCACCTTCACTAAATATAACTGTATATCTTAACATATTGTACCTACAATAAAAGATATGCTCATATAAACCAAGATTCCCGTGAGCTAGGGGTAAATATGCATTTGAACCCTTTCGGACCCATGTTTGTAATTTGGTCAACAGCATTCTTTGGTGCGAGTTTGGTGCAATTTACAAGGCGTCCAAAGCGCACAGAGGAAAGATATTTTCCTGGAAATTTTTGTACGGAAAACCTATATGCCGTCATTTGAGTGAAAGGCCCCTTTACAGGAATTTGAATAAAGAAGATCATGATTACAATTCAGATGAGCACAAGCTTTCTCATGATTAGCACTGAAAATGTGGTACATGGAAAGTTATATTAGATACTGGACGCTGTCTGTACTCAGGAAAAGTGGAAGTTGGTCTTTCCGCAATCATTTCTCCGTTGTGGTAAAACAGTATCAATAGCTTTCCTTAATGCGGGATGGGGGCTATGCACACAGCGCCAAGGAAACCCGTTGACCTGGCACATGTTATCCTGATATGTGTTTTCTACCTTTTTTATGCAAGTCATTTTTATAAAATCTTACGGTAAACAATATAGCAGACCACTTTTTAAATCCTAGTGGTTTTGTGATTTCAGCAGGAAAGGGAAAAAAAAGGTAGGTCTGTGCACCAGGGCTACGTCACTTTTTCACAGTTGGAACATCCCCATACTCCCATAATGAACACTTCAGATTTCCTGGTAAAACAAAATAAGTCAACCTGCGTCGTATCAGTATGGAATCTACGGACACTTGTATCCTTTTGCCCGTAAGTCATAGTGGTCATTTGTCAAGTCAAATGTCGTGTATCGTTGTTCCATCAGCGCTTGAGCATCAATGTGATATTAATATCAAATTTGTGATGGAAGACATGTCAACAATAAAGATGTCACACATGTCTACCTCATAACTCTCAGTATTTACATTGCCATTTGTGAATGGTTAATGGGTCAATGGCAGGAAAAAGTCGACAGGCATTTATCTATCTTCGTGAGGATGATGTGGCGAAGTGTTTGCCACTATGTACTTACAATTTTACAGATCACACCAGAGACAAAGAGATATTATATATATATATATATATATATATATATATATATATATATATATATATATATATATATATATATATATATATATATGTGTGTGTGTGTGTGTGTGTGTGTGTGTGCGTGTGTGTGTGTGTGAGTGTGTGTGTGTCTGTCTGTGTTAATGTGAATGTTAATTTTCTGCCTCAATTACTGATGTAATGTAGAATGACTATATATCGGAATCTTTGATATTGTTTGACAAGAACCCAGGTTTGCACACTATAGGACTATAGGCAATAGATATGCAAGCGTACAACACATTTAGTAATTTCGAAGTAGAATTTTCGAGGAAAATATTCTTATTCTGTTTTGAAATTCATTTTGTGGAACAGTAAATATGTTCAAATATTAACAGTTTGATACATGGATTAAGTCTAATTTTCTCTGTACCCGCTTGGATGTCTACTACCAACAAATGTTTGAACACCTTCACAGAACCTTTACTATGCAATGTCCTTTCAGTGCCTCTCCTTGTAGTACAGGTTGTACATAATGTACAAGTTGCTTTGCTATTAGAGTACTACGTCTTTGAAAAATTTACAGCAACAAGTTCTGAAATTGATACGTTATAAAATGGATACATGTTGCATGATTGAGGTCCATAAACGACAGTTTTATGTTTTGACTTGACTTCTGTGATATATTGCATCATGGTACGGCGGTGGTTGCCTTTCCATTTCACATATGCAAAATGGGTCAATTGCAAAAAGCTGCTTTCAAGTGTGCTTTTTAATCCTCTCTCTCTCTCTCTCTCTCTCTCTCTTGTCTGTCTGTCTTTCTTTCTGTCTGTCTGTCTGTCTGTCCATCCATCCATTTTGCTTTGTGGCTGTCTCTCAGCTGCGTGTTTGTACTATGGTTGGTACAGTGGACATTTACAGCGTTTACAATTCCGGTACCGTTTCATATTAGTTAGCTTTCTTGTCACGCAAGATCTGGTTGTTTCTCTGAGCTTAAATATAAACTCTGTCGGTCTGCGGTCTTTATTATAAAGAGTGCTTTAAGATCTCTTTACTCGTGTAATGTCAGATATATGTGTTGTTTTATTTCTCCCACCCTCCAGAAATTGGGTAAAAGAAGTAGCAGTGCGCTGGGGCAGATAGAATTATTCTACAGTACAAGTTATGGCAATAAGACAACTTGAAATAATGGATAGTCTGAAGTAAGTAAAACCCGTTTACCATCTCCGGCCACTGCAGCTGGATTTTGCGTTACGGCTCCTGTACGAAACATCTTTGATGTGTATAATGCCATCTGGTATATATTATAATTATATAGATTTACATATGGATGGGGATATTATAAGCTCACCAGAGTTTCTATCCCCAATGTATACTGTGTATATTTGAATGTTTATGCTGGATTAATAAAATTCAATTCAATCCAATTCAATTCAATCTTTACTGGTGTCTAAAAAAGTACTCTAAAAATATTGCCTCATTCCAGCAGGGTCTTGTCTTTTTTCCTAATTCTCTTATCAATTGATGGCACCTTTTCTGGAAAGAAGGCCCTTTGAGCACCAGTTAAGTTTCAAGATGTTCAATTTCCTTTGAATCATCAAAATGGAAAGGTTAAATTTCCTGCAGGCAGTGTTTAGGTCCCATGTTCTTCCGCTGGTCGTTTGACTTTATCCAAAATATATGAACTTGTATTGCTGTTCTTCTTTGCAGAATCTCATCTGAAAGCTTCTGTTCTTACTCTGACGCTTTGTATCTCTGATCAGTCAACAATGAACGGTAAACATAATATTGTCTGCTTTGCTTTATAATTTCTTTGTTTTTATTAACCATATAAATAAGGGTGGGTGAGGTATTGACAACAACGTACTTAAATCATCTGTCATTTGCCTGATTGTGTTCACCTAGAGTGCGCCAAGCAAGCCGAGAACACACAAAGCGAAGACGCTGATTCGCTCTTTACATTGACCGGGTAAAAGTTATTTCCTTTCATTTCTTCTGCATCCATTTCAAATGAGATGGTGAAGTATATCGATTGAGGAAACGAAATAGGGTTGTTACACCACACTTCCAGAGGAAGTGGCCTCATCTGATAGGGATGATTACAGGTCCTTTATTTTATGCGGTCTAAAGCTCTTATCGAGCAAAAGTAAAACAGACAGATACTATCAATCAGCGAGAAGGGAAGGAGAATTTCATCATTAGCTGGAATTCTACTGTCGATTTTAGCCTGTCGTCATTCCAAGTCTTCTTCCCGATCTGGAATCACTGCCCGTTTTGAGTTTAGATTCTGCCGATCAATAACTTATAAAGCCAATAGAGATATGATCAAGAACAGGCATTGTGACCTTAATGAAATAAACTGTGCCAGTATGCTTATAACGGAATCATTTGAAGTGTTGAACCATTCACTCATTATTACGACAAATATTTTTGGTCCAGTCTTAGTGCTTTATATATGTGCTAGACCAGTTTGTTATATACTTTCCAACACAATATGGAGCATCCTCTTTGTTTCTATGCAAAATGGATAAATTGCAAGCCAACATAGGGAAATAATAGTGTTCCTATTAAATTGTTTTGCAGGATGTTTTTTGATACCTCCTAAAAAGGAAGCAAGTTTATAAAATGGTGGGATTAAGTGACGTTCACTATCGATACCTAAAGGCAACCCATCATTAACGGGTCACATGTGTGCTTATTCAGGCATATCACTGGACCACTGAACGTAATCCGTATAGTTTTTTTGCGGCCCACACTCAACTTAACCATCCTAATATATTATGTCCTTTATGGTCAAAACATCATGTACATATGTGTATATGGGCTCCCATCAGGAAAAGATGTGGATGTAGGATTGCTTCTCAAGTTGTTCACATATGAATGTCAGTTGAGATTGACGTTCCTTTTCAAAGTCCATTTTACGGTAAAGATAGTGGATGATATGACTCAATTTCACTCTCATAGATTGGATGGAAAACGGCCTGGTTTCTTGTGATACTATCTCATGCTACCTACGCGGCTTCTTTCGTATGCTGTAGGTTTAATGGAACTCATATGACTGAATGTCCCCTCACATACAATTTATATTGTAAATAATTTTACTTGTTGAAGATACTTTATCATTCTAGGATGTTGTAATGTTTTGTATATCTATTCAAGGTTTTTGTATAGCAGAATACATCTATTATCACCGAATAGATTAACCAGTTTAATATAGAGATCTTGAATCTTGGTATATTATATATTAATTCAGCATATAGTTACAGTGGACCGACAGAATAATTTGTAATTCTTTTATATTGTCAAAATTGCTGCATCAGCCTTTATATGAAGTTATCTATGTTCACCAACGATTAGAATTAGCTTTGTTTCGGAAATAGTTTCCCAGTATGCCACCGAAATATTGTGAAACCTATAGATCTGCTAAAAAAAGCGCTCTTCTTTCTCTGTCCCTCCGTTTGTATCACTCGATTTTTCGTTTTGCACCATTTACCTCACAAACAGCATTAAATGGCTATCGTCAAGCTTCACTTGAGCAAAATGTGGAAATCTTTAATTTTAGCAGTGGAAAAATAAATTTCTGGGACGGATCGTTTCAACACTACAGATATTGGCTGATTTTGCAAATTCTATTGGCACCTTTATTTGTATGCACCTTTATTTAAATCTATGGTCGGTCTAATTCACCACTTTGGTGGTAAACATCTTAATCCACTGTCTGTCTCGTCTAGGTGTTAGTCGTCTTCTGCGTGTATCTTTGTGTCTGGTATTGTCCCGTTCATTTGTCCTTGCCAAGCAAGAGGGATTTACATTCTTTGTCCTCTTTCCCAATTGTTATGACATGTACTGTAATGTCCAATAAAATATGTTTAAACTAAGAGGCCAATTTGTTTTACGTTCTTTATAAAAATTCGCTATCTTCTAGGACGTACGCAACTCTGTTAGTGTGCGTGGTGCGCATATGCATATATATATATATATATATATATATATATATATATATATATATATATATATATATATATATATATATATATATATATATATATATATATATATATATATATATATATATATATATATATATATATATATGTGTGTGTGTGTGTGTGTGTGTGTGTGTGTGTGTGAGCTCCACAATTAGTCAAGTTATACACCCTGTTCGTGACCCCTCAAGAAATAATCCACCATGGCCGTCCACCACCCCGCATTCTCGCCCGTACCCAACCGCTATAACCCAATGAGTTGCAAGCATCTATTTGTGAAGAGATCTGTTGATCTCTTATCATAAGTCCGACAGTATTTCATTAAAGCATTCCTTGATGACGAAGGTAGTAACGGGATATAGATGGCAAGGCTTTGATGATTATTTTTAATTAAGACTTTGTTATTCTTCCGGGACAAAGCTCCAAACGCATTCAGGTTGGGACTGAACATTTGGTAAAATGAGTGGTTTCAGCCACAAATATGGTGTTAGCTAACACTTGAAAACGTACCAACAGAGCTGCCAAAAAGCGGTAGTTCTGTATTAATACCTCAAAATGGTCACCTGGTTATAAGACGTTAAAATTTCCATCAGTATGGCGTGGAATGAGATCCGAGCACACCTATGAAGTTTCGCTTATTTGTAAAAGTAGCAAAGTATTAACAGAGATTTGGTAAGTTTTCACTATGTCTTAGTGATGGTAAATCCACAAGAGCAACAACCATGTTGCTTCATTTGTCAGTAGTCTCTCCGTATTTTCTGTTTCTCTGACTCCTGGAAAAAAGCAAATACATATCCCGTATTTAAGAAGGCCAACAAGCTGATTAAAAGTAACTATCGCCCTATATCCTTACTGTGCAACGTCTCCAAAGTCTTTGAGCGACTGGTCTTCAATGCACTCTATGAATACCTATTTGACAACAATCTTCATACATCCCAAAACTCTGGGTTCAAGGCAGACGATTCCACAATAAACCAACAAGTATATATTGTTCTCAATATCTATAATGGCTTGAACATTCTAAAGAAGCTCGTATGGTCTTTCTAGACATTTCTAAGGCCTTCAACAAGGTCTGGCATGCTGGTCTCCTATTTAAGCTACATCAGCTAGGTATCTCTGTTAATATTGTTTCATGGATCGAAAGCCATCTTTCAAATCGATTTCAACGAGTGACCCTTCATGGTCAAGCGTCCTCTTTGTTGCCTATTGAAGCTGGCGTACCCCAGGGATCCATACCGGGTCCACTTCTGTTTCTGGTGTACATAAATGATCTTGTTGACGACCTCTCCTGTGATGTGAGGCTCCTCGCTGAGGACACAAACTTACAACAGATTGACCAAAATCCAACGGAATCTGCTCCTCACTTAAATGGAAAAATTTAATATATCCAAAATTGGGGAAAACTATTGCGTGTCACCTTGAATGCTCTGAAATCTTTATCTGTTGTCTTCACAGCCAAAACCATTAAAGCTCACCATCCACCTGTTTATCTTGGTCAGCCAGCTATACCTGAGGCCACCTCTAACACCCATTTAGGCCTTACTCATATCAGTAATTTATCATGGCATGCTCACATAACCCATATTGTTAAGCCATGTAGCACATTGATTTTAAATTCATACTTTCTCGAAAAAATCCCTGGTTAGGCTTTATTTCTCTATGGTTAACCAATTCTGGAATATGGTTGTGTCCTCTTCAGTAACATGCGGTCAAGGGCTGTCAGATTCTCTCGAATCTATTCAGTTTGACGTGGCAAAGATATACACTGGTGCCCTAAGGCACACTTCTCATACCAAACTTTTACAAGAACTCGAGTGGCCTAGCCTCTCTAACCGTTAAAACTTTAAATTGACCTTTTTTTTTACAAAATGACACATGATCTTACTCCTTCTTATCTATCCAATCTCCTGCCACCTTCTTACTTTGGTCGAGCAACACGCCATTCCAGACCCATTCGCACCATCCAGTGGAGGACTCTTCGTTTTGGCAGTTTTTCCTCCCCGATAGTATAAAACTTTGGAATAACCTGCTTACTGATATTAGAGATTCAATCTTGCTCCAAATCTTTAAAACAAAACTCAAGACAACCTTGCTGGCGGTGGACGATGTCCCCGACTTCTTTTCCTACGGGCATCGTTTTTCTAATATCTGCCGAACCCAGCTGCGGCTTGGCTTCTCTAGACTCAACTTTGACCTTTACAAAGTAAATGTAATTCCAAGTCCTATTTGCCCTGTTCTTATCCGACTGAAAATGCTATTCATTTCTTCCTTTTTTGTCCTAAATATACCTTCTCTGGAAAGAAGCTCTTCGACAATACAATACCTTTCATACCTCCAGGCGGTTACCCTAACTTGATAATCCATATAGCTGGCAGAAGACTTATTCACATCTCCTCTTTGGCAGCAAAGAACTACCAGATATTTTCAACATAATGATATCTGATGCAATATCAAATTGCACAGTTGAAAGTAGACATTTTGTTTTGTAATCCTTTCATTAGTCATGCAGCATTATCCTATCTTCTTTTTTAAGTCGTGACCTACTGGCTAAGTTATATAACTTACGGTGTCTGAGCTTACTTAGGGTACATATAACAGAGTGGTACAAAAATTGGCACTGAGTCTTTGTTTTTTGGATACACGCCGATCGATGTATACATGTTTAGTTTTGTCAATATGTGTGGTTTCTTTGCATGTAACAATAACTATTCTAAGATTAATTTGTAACATTTGAGGGGCATTTTATTGAAGGGGTCTGATTTCCACTTTGAGAAAGGATCACAACAAAACTTTTTGCGTAAAAAGTTTGAAATATACGATCATGTAAAGACTATAGTATGACTTACGTAAAAATATTTTTTTTTGTTTTCCGTTAAAAGGAATGGTTTTTATGTTATTGAATTTTGAGGCATCTGCAATTAACATTGTTTATTTTCTCCTTTTTGGAGCTCAAAAAGTAACATTTAAAATTGGAATTTTGCCAAACAAACAAATGGTTACCTCAGTTATACTCTTGTCTTTACATAGCCGTTAATTTCACTAAGATTTATCCATCCAGTTTTGAGTGAGGCTGTCTGGTAAAAATTTTTTTCTGAGATATTCACTACCAAAGAAAACCAAGGAGATTTGCTGACTTTAATTACTCACAAATGACATCTGCTCAGGCCATTAAGAAGGAAGACGAAATGCTAATCTCTCAAACTCTGTCAAACCTTTGACCTATACGCTGCTCATACGATGCGTATAGAGAGATAAGGGAAGATTTTTTCCGGAAATGGCACAGGGAAGATTACAATTACAATTGCTTAGAACAGGTTCGGTGTTTAGAGGAAGAGGAACGTGTAACATGGGTTTTGGGTTTAAAAAGTGGCTTTCTGGGAGGCAGGAAAGGTAATAAAAATGTACAGGACTACCTGGTAGGATGCTAGGAGAAAAGGAATGAAATGATAGAGTTTAGAAGGCAACAGGTTAAATTAGAATCCCAGAGTACAGGGAGGGAAGGGAATGGTGGTAGCCCTTTTAAAGGCTCCCATGGGTGCTCCCATGGGAAAAGCTTAAGCTTAAGAGGCGGGGATAGGGTGTGTGAGGGATGTTTTTTATTTTTTTTCAAGAAAGTACAAGCAATGAGTGTAGTGGGATATACTCAGGACCAGGGGCCCACAACAGCTGTGAGGGAGTGGGTGGATGACCCTTTGCCTCGGCTAGGGTCCTGGAAAACATGGCAGGACAAGCTGGTGAGGATAACCATAGTTTCCCCCGCCCCATCCACTTTTTAGGCCATCTGTATCACATAGTGACACAGGAACACGGCAGACAAGCAGAGAGCCACATTATTATTATTATTATTATTATTATTATTATTATTATTATTATTATTATTATTATTATTATTATTATTATTATTATTATTATTATTATTATTATTATTATTATTATTATTATTATTATTACGATATGGTGGTTCTAAGCAGTCAGCTGTGAAATAATCTGCTCACCTGTAAAAACACATCCAGCGAAGCTTTGACTGTGAATGGTTATCTACACAACACCATTATTGACCACAACTAACAGCCAATTAACTGATTGACTTCACAAAGCTTGTACTGACAGAGGGACACTTTTTCGTCTGAAAGTTTTGCATAGAAGTAAACTTGCTACAGTGAAACTATTTGTATGTATAAAGATTGGCATATCACCATCCCAAAAGTAACAAAAGCTCAATTTCACTGATTTGAATGTCTCAGGTATGCCCCGACAGCTTAAAAACACTCACTATGCTTTCTGTCTTATGGTGTATGGTGTACGTTGATTAAAATTAAGTATATACATTTATTGACTAAAAGCCCTAATTACTGCTAGTTTCAATTGTCAATAGTGAATATAAAGCACAGTGCCATTATGGTTTACTCTATCATCTCAATCAGTCGTTAATGCCTTTTTGACTTCTGATATATGTATATGGTGATGGCAATATTTCTTGTAATAAATTCGTTTGGTAACATTTTTTTGTAATTGTCTTGTGCGTACTATATATATGTATATATATATATATATATATATATATATATATATATATATATATATATATATATATATTGTGTGTGTGTGTATCTCTCCCATTATATTAGTAGTTATGTGTACTATAGGGTAATTCAATATAAATAAATACAAATAAATATGTTTAAACTAAAAAATACTGCAAGATTAAGCAAGGAAAATAAAGCAGCAGAATATACTTATACGATTATAGTGGTAGAAAAGACATACTTAAAATCTGGCATCTTAAGAGCCAATGTTTTATCTGATTGGTGATGAACAGCTTTTGATAGACTAATCAATCATGAGCAGCTATTACATGTACTGTCTGATCGCCTTGTATCGGTTCAATATAATGATGCCAAGATATGCACTGGTGCCTTGAAACACACGTTTCATATTCCCTAACTCCGTGAGCTAGGGCGGTCAACCCTTGCATACAGACGTAAATACTTTAAACGTGTCCTCTTTTATAAAATGTACCCCAACTTGACCCCTTTATACCTCTCTAATCTAGTTCCCCGTTTCCTTGCTGGTCGCCCCTTACACCATTCAAAGCCTATCCGCCCCATCAGATGTAGAACATCCCGCTTTGAGAACTCATTTCTTCCAGATGCCATTAAACAGTGGAATAACCTTCCATCTGACATCAGAGATTCGGTTTCCCTACAAATATTCAAGTCAAAACTAAAAACAACTCTTCTGGCTACTGATAACGTTCCCGACCTCTACCTTCATGGTCACAGATTCGCGAACATCTGCCATACTCAGTTACGTCTGGGATACTCTAGCTTAAACTCTGACCGGTACAAAGTCAACATCCTTCCACAGCCATCTTGTGCCTGCTCTCATCCCATTGAAGATATTAAGCACTTCCTTCTTTTCTGCCCAAATTTCACAGTTCAGAGACACATTTTGTTCCAAACTGTTATCCCTATAATTGCCCCAGGGGTTATCCCTAATCGTATTATTCATATTGGTAGCGATAGACTAGTTGAGATATTCCTTTATGGTAGTAATGAGCTGTCAAATTGCCAGAATATTCAAATATGTGAAGCGTTTCATAAGTTCATTATTGATACTAGATGGTTCATCGACTGAATTTTCTATAACTTCCATGATAAATTGTATAACGTATCATGCATTTTCCTATAGGAAATCATTTTTTGAAATCTTGTCCAATATTGTATCTCCTACGTAGTTAGTTTGGTATTGACAATCTGTATCGATGGTATGCTGATATCATTCTCTGGTAACTTTTGTATTGTCCTGTCTGTTTTGTATATAATTCTGTGCGTCTCCATGTTCTGGAGAACTCATTTTAGTAGTCAACCTATTGTACTATAGGGCTATCCAGACGGAAAAAAAATGTTTAAACTGAAACTCACGACCGATTTTTAGCAGCAGCTAGCTGAGTGATTGATTGTGAAGAACTACTGATTGATTGGTGATTCTGGATGCTGAGGGTGATTGAGAAGTCCGAACTTCTACAGATTTTGAACTATTGTTAATTGATTGATTAATTTATTTAAGATTAATTGATTGGCGAAATATCAACAGTCACTAAATGACCGATTTATTGTGAACAGCAATTGAAAGATTGACTGATACATTTCAGAGTCATCTCACGTCGATGTTCCGTTTCCAGTCAAAATTTCAGTCACCTCATAGCAAGTGGTGTGTTTCACTGTTAAAATTTTACAGCGTATGTTCCTCCCCTAGTAATGTATTCCCTTTGCACAAATTTTCGATCGTTCAATTCCCAAAGAAATAATTATCTGTTTTCTACTAATAGTTGGTCAAATGCAGCATCTTGTAGTCTAAAACCAAGATCGATTTTTTCACATTTAGCAAGTATGTACCATTTCCATAATAAAATTATATTGGTTTCTCGTCACGCAAATTCTAAGGTTTTTCATCCTGTTTTTAGTAGGAGAGAATAATTATTGCATTTCATAACACTTTGAAACATGATTAGAGTTTGTTTTACAATTCCATCTTGGGGACCTTTTCTCAATTTCCAGGTTGAATAGTTTCGTGTTCCCGCAAAGCTTCCGTACATGATTGTACATTTCATCTTGCTCATATATGTCTGAAAGTGCGATGCTTATTTTCTCGAATACGTACAGGCGCTTCTATACATACTGATACGGTCCCTTTGGTATAGATACAAGCCACGTAGTGTGATACGGAAAATAGCTACAAACCATGAAACATATGAGACTAGGTGAGAAACAGAATGTAATATGGCTACGTTTTTTTCAGGATCAAATGGTTTATCCAGTGATACAAGAACAAAGTCTGGCTAATGACGAATGCCGCATATTTTTCTTTAGATGGGTTCTTGAGATTTTTCAGCAGTTGTCAGGAGGCCCTTATAAATAGGTCCCTTTTACCTGAAGAATGACACAACTTACTGTATAGCAATGGTGCCTTTGCATGCGTGAGACAGACAGAACTGTATACCTTAGGTGTTGACGGTCAACCCTCAACCGCACATCAGGCTGACAGTCCATCCCTCAGGCATATAGTTATGCATGTCTCAAACAGACAAGGGCGCCATTCCTATAGTGTTGAATTTTCATCATTTTTTTTAAGGTGAAAGTATATGGTTAGGATGCCCCGAGTCAAGAGCTTTTCGCCTCGTGCTCCATGCACATTAAGTTGTTAATTCAGTTTTGTCACATAACAGGGAAGTTTCAAACAATTTAAAGATATGATAAGTAGGGACCCCATTCCAATTTGCATCTGAAGGTCAACTTTGTAGGCACACAAACAGATTTCCGGCCAAGCTGGCCTTGCTTTTCTAATTCGATTTTGCTTTTGTATGCGGAGATCTATAACTCAGGCAGTCACATGATATATGTAGCTTTAACTGCACAATTGGTCTATAAACACAAGACAAGTGGTACAAATAACAATGACAAAACAAAATGTTCCACTTTATGTAATTTTCAAAAATATACACTTTGTGGAACTTAATTTTAGTTCATTGTGTTTTATGGCCAATTTTGTGGACACCTCTGCTTAGAAGCAGAAGCCTTAATTCACTATGACCTGTATTTTTAAGACAGTGTCGACCTTTAAAGCAGGCAAAAAAATTAATGGTGAGGTGGGTGGTGGAGGCATCCTGTGATTGCTTGCAATCATAAGTGCTCTATTTTTGTTGGTGTCAATTTTTCATCTCCCACCCACAAAGTCAGAAGTCAAACTTAAGGTACTGCTGACATGTTGGCTTAAAGCTTGGTAATGGTGGATCTGGGCACATGGTTACTATTAAACATAACGTGGAAAGTACGTGTGGGGTTTCCATTGAGGTAATTAATTTTGACTTTGGGTGACCTTAAGAAATGTCAAAATAACGGTGAAACGGACATATTCGTTTATATCTTGTAAATGGTTGATCCTGAGCTCAAAGTTTATTTGTACAGAATTTAAAGATTGTGACAGTTTTAATCTCAGGAACAATTTATGAAGGGTTTTAGCAAATTTATTAACTGTTTTTCCTTTTTGTGTGTAATAAAAATTGATCTTCGGCACAATTTTTGACACATATATGCCTGTAAAAAAGGCCTGCATCCAGGGATTTGCCCTTGTTTTTATTTGCATTTTTTTCTGCAGGACAACTATCTTACAGAAATATCACAGACAACAGCAAACATGTTATTGAGAGTAGACGCTATACTCCACAACTATTTGAGGCGGTATCGTTGATATGACTCGTACACGATTTCTCAACTGTTATAAGTGTGACAACAAAGGTGAAAACATTATTGTAGTCAGTTCAAATTAAAATACAAGAAAAATCATGATGTCTATAAATGCGCCTACATTGTTGAGGGCGTATATTTTTTGCCATATACCGCTCTCAACCGATCGAACATTCAACTTTTAAAGGTAGAAATCGATATGGTTAGGGACATTCTTGTCAACCTCTCCAGCGAATATGAAATAAACGACACTGAGAATTTTTCTGACCGTTGGGTGCAATCTGAAGGTAACAGAGTTTGAAACTAACCTTCAATGCAGGTGAAGAAATCCATCCACCTGACCCTGAACTGTCCATGAGGTCAATGAACCTAGCAACAGACGGTTGTAGGCTCCTCGAAGAGATAAAATGCATCACTCAAAATAAAGGTATCTTCCACAACGGGAAAAAACGAACAGAGCATATTATGGATGAAACATACAGACAGATTGCTTTTGATGCAGACACTTTTGTGGCAACAGGCCGCTTCACAAATGCAATACTGAAATCAAAGGAGGCAATTCTCTTTTTCGTCTTAAATGTCATCTTTTGAAAACGTTTAACTATCCTTTTGTCACCTGTTTTCTTTTTTGCGCCCACAATTGGATACATAATGTGCACTTGCTGTCTTTTTTCAGTGACGGGCCTTTTAATTTAGTTCGCACTATCTCAGTAAACTTTTTCAAGTACAACAGATATATTGAACCTCTACTATGTCTTGATTGAACTCTACTTTGTCCAGAGATATTTTTTGAAGGCTGGTTCAAAACAAGTTTTTTATTTTAGCTGAAATCCAATGGTGTTTTTTTTCTGAACAAAGTTTGGCTTTGATGGGGTATGCAGTGTAGGATTTGAAAATATCCCAGTGAATTTGTTTTGAGACCTTTTTAGTATGTTCCTATTTCATGTTATCATCATCATCAACAGTCAAATTCAGCAATGCTGCGTTAAAGATGGTGAAAATCCCATATGTATGTACGTATCACATAAACAAGTTAAACTCTCTAGTATAATAGTATTGTGATGCTGTGCAATGTCAAAAAAGAACATTTAGTCCTCCTTATAAAAACCTTTCTGCATTTTGCTTTGGCAGGTCCAAATGTAGTCACATAAAGCATATGGCGCTATGGACCTTTGTGGTGCATGTTGACTTGCCTTGTCATTCTGCATGGCGGGCCAAGAGCCACTTGCTTCTTTCCTTTGAACAGAATCATTCCAAGAGCACCATTTCACTTGTGCGCATAAAATGCGAGATTCTCCTCAAGAAAAACCTCATCAACTATCTTAACTCTTTCAGTGCCAAGTTTTGACTGAGTCAACAGCTTTGGTCAGCGCGTATTGATAGGGACGACAGGCATGCTGGCTCTTGAATGAAAAGCATTTTACAAAGAATATCCATATTGTATTCATTTTATAATTCAGAGAAGTTCATGCCAGATACTTCGACTTCAAACACAGTCGGCAGTGAAAGAGTTAAACTGTGATAAATGTGCTGAAATTTGTATGCCTATGCATCAAACACTGCTTCCAGTCCAGAAGAATTTTACAGTAAACCAAACAGGTCAGTGCTTTATACATGACGACATTGTAACTGGTTGTACCTGATACATTTGTTTCGTCGATATAATAAAACTGGATCCAAGGTTTACGATCCCGATTCACTTTTATATTCTTTGGCAACGAGATTTTAGTGGCGCTCATTCAAGTGTGTGTGTGTGTGTGTGTGTCAACACACACTTTTCTTTCTTTTTCTTTTTCTTTCTTTCTTTCTTTCTTTCTTTCTTTCTTTCTTTCTTTCTTTCTTTCTCTCTCTCTTTCTCTCTCTTTCTTTCTTTCTTTCTTTCTTTCTTTCTTTCTTAATTTTTCTTTACCAGTGAATTTGTCCGACACTCTTCTCTGACAATATTACATATAGAAATCCCAAACTTGGCATGATTGTACCTCTATACAAGGAGTTTGACCTTTTTATGCAGAGAAATGAAGATGCCTTACATTATGCAAATTAGGGGCATTTGGAACTTAAAATCTTGAATATCTTCAAAAGTATGATAGATAGCGATGTCATTCGAATGTTTGCTAGGGGATTATTGGCCATTGCGCATCTAATAAATGTAAAACAAAAATTGTAGCAATTCAAATTATGCTAATTAGCAGCATTTGAATTTGAAATCTTGAATATCTTCAAAACTATTATAGATAGAGATGGGATTTCAACTTGTAGTAGGAGGTTATTGACCATTGCGCATGTAATGAATCTAAAACAAAAGTTCTAACAATTTAAATTATGCTAATTAGCAGTATTCGAAATTTTCAATGTTGAATATCTTCAACACTATAATAGATAGAGATGCCATTCCATCTTCTACTAGGGGGATATGGACCATTGCGCACCTGATGAATTAAAAACCAAAGTTGTAACAATTTAAATTATGCTAAATAGCACCATTAAAAGTTTAAAATCTTGAATAACTTCAAAGCTATAATAGATAGAGATGCCATTCTAACTTCTACTCCTGTGTTATGGACTAGTTGTACATTGCCATATCGATATTCTTTGAAGACACACACACTGAATTGCTATACAGCAAATCATCATTTCTATTTTGTGTTTGTTTGTTTTAACTGTCAGGAGAAAATAAACTATCTATAGATCTCATAACCATTAAAACGAGACTTTTGAAGGGCCTTGCTGGGTCTACTAGGACAGAGGGTCGCTATGCAGGCAACCTTACCCTTTACCCCTTGCCTGAATAACATTGATGATGTCCCCACCCTCCCCCGCGTTCACCGTCCAGATAGACATAGGAGGGGTCATTGAAATACATGTATCCGTTCAACCAAGTCACTAACCATGATGCTAAAAAAGAAGATGTTTAATTGCTTCAGTTTTCGTAATTGGTCAAATTAGTCCCTGTTTATCTTCACATGAGATTATATTTTATATATTTAATCATTCCTGCTTCGGAATTGGCGCTTACATTTAAAGAATGCTGGGGGCAATATGTAGATTTATATATTACGATTTATCAGTATTACGCAAGCAGAAATCGAATATCCTGAGCACCGACCCCAGCACACAGACTGCAAACATCCATTCCATCAAGTCTCAATTCTCACCATGCGGCATAGGTTTAGTAGAGATATTAATGAGACGGTTTAGTGACCTACACTTTTATTTTATATAATATGGTGTACTGCATCATGACCCGTTGTTGTTTTTTTTTTTTTTTTAAGTCGGTACTCGGCATTAATTTTCTTACCGCTTGGGCCAGCTCTTCTCACCAGGGGGTGCAGAAACTCGCCGCTCTATCTACAGTATGAAGAGTTCATCCTTGCGAGCATTTTTCACATGTAGCTGTTAAGGGCTTTTTCACGTGTGAAGTCCAATGGCCGCCTGAAGTCCAAGTCGTCTGTAGAATATAATGCTTGAACAAAGGTCTCACAAACCTATTATGGGCTACATATAAGGGATACAGTATCGGCTGTCATATTCTGGTTGTAACGAATATATGCTCGTCAGTTAAGAAAAGTTATGTTGCGTGCGTGTAAGGACTCAGATGCCTGCTAATATTTCCATCGGCGTTCTGCATGGAGCTCCACTGACCCTGCCCCCAAGTGCACACAATAGCGGCACTGAATCTGTTTGTGCAGGGAACTGGTGTTGTATCGTACCTTCTTTGTAAGCGGTTGGGCAGATATGAATAGTGAAAAACAGTTCGTATCTGTTTAAGGTAAAAGTTTGTATTGATTGAAATAGCCTCGGGGATAATACTAATGACATGGCTGGTTGCTATTCTCAACAAAAAGGTATATTGTCAATGATATGATTACATGCAACTATGCACCGAAAAGCATATTCGCAATAATATACGGTAGAACCTCCAATAAAGACCACCTCCGAACATAGACCATATCTATATTAAGAACTCCAATTGGCAGTCTTATTTTGTTTACCCTTAATCAAATTCTATCACTCATTAAGACCACATTCCTCTTCAGACCACATTTTCTCAGTTCCTTATGTGGTATTTGTGAGAAGAATCAACTGTAGAGGTAGTTGATTTCTTCCTCTATGAACTTAAAGTAATTTGTTAATGACACAATTAATTGGTCATTACTCCATAGAAATTTGATTGTATGAATTAATTACAACTCTGATTGAAAAGGCAGTTTGCTAGTAATATAATTACGTGTTATACTGCCAAAAATCAATGTTAATGCTTTGATTAGAAACCAATAAATCCACATCTAATGCCTTTATATATTAACTCCCTCGGTGTAAATCACAGTTAATATATGCTCACTTCGACTATTAAAATGATTCCAAATTAAATTTTCTGGGAAAAGATGTTTCATTCAAGTACCAGCACATCTATATATCCCTAGACGACGGAACGCTCCCGGTTAACAGCTTGTCTCGCTTTGGATTATTATGTTCAACGTGCCCCGAGTTAAGACAGCGTCTCAGTCTAAAATGTAGCACTGAAATGCTTCAGGTGAGAAGCCACTAAATGTAGCTTTGATATGTGCATGTTATATTGGTGACTTTGGCCTTCCGCGCCAATTTAAAGCAATGCTGAAATAAAAACAGTATGATTGTACTTTCAGTCTTGCTCGCCACACCCAACGTGCTTGAAAAGTATATTTTGAACCCCGCTTCAAATCTTTATGCCCGTAGCAAGGTTTAGTCAATAAAATTTGGACCATATGTTGTTACTACTGTGCTGGTACTTGAATGAAAGGCCTTTTTACAAATAATGTTAGTACTGTATCCATTTGATAATTCAGACTTAGTCTTAATTACTTCGAGTTCCGTCGCAATTGGCAGCGAAACTAGAGTTAATGCCTATTTCACTCGTGATTCATGTAGGATAGATACCTCACTCGGAATCACTTAGTTCCAATCCCATCTTTTTAAGGAAGGTTAATTTGTCAAAAGAATGTAATGGACAATATATATGTATATATACATGGAGCTATGCGAAGCCTATTGATGGTTGCATGCGCATGTAAAAAGTAAATTCCAAAATGGTAAATGGATGTTGTTCCACGTACGGCTCAATGCTGAACGTAGATACAGCCCTACCACACACAAATCCTTACTTTGTAATATAGACGGCTTCTTGTAGTATACTTGGACGCATCATGGAATAAACCCCGTTCCATTGATGCCCCCGCTGTAAAGGGGTAGTTTTCCGAATAAATTATTATTATTACTATTATTATAATCCATTCTTGGTTTTTCCTTTCTCTCTCAATAGCTTCAGTTGCTGGTCTCCGTATAATAGGGGGTATACATTTTCCTTGCAGATTTTGGGGTAATATTTTGATAGGTATGTCCGACTTTGTAGTTTTGCCATGGACTTTTGTATAGTTCTGAATGACGCCTTAATACAAAAAATGCCTATTAATTTCCCGTCACAAAGCAAATCTTCTGTCTACCCCAGAGGGCACACGGGCGTATCACTGTCACAGCCAGTCCTTGATACTCATTTCTCAAAAGATTAGTGTCTTTTAAGAAAAATTAAAGTTTACAAATACCACAGTCATATTTATTTAGCGATTCCTAGATTGGTCACAACGATAAATTGCCATTTGTCGGCACCGAGTATTCTTTATTTCATAAAAATATTAGGGATATCCCGCTTGCCAGTCCAGGCAGGTGTCCGTATCTCGCCTAACGAGACCACGGTTACTAAGACAACCAGGTATGCAATTGTGCTGGAAAATTAATATGCATGCTTCGTATTTCCGTTACACTTGGTTACACGCATCGAAGAACGGCGACAGAGGTAGCTTGTCGGTTTGGCCGCGTTGTAAAGCGAATATGGCGCTGTCGTGCAAAGAGTTAACAAAGTTGAGTTATATGCCTCACGCTGCAGTCGTCAACAGCATGACTGTGTCTATTGCAAAAAACATACAGCAATGTAGAATGCATACAAAATGACATTGACAGTACCTGATCACATATTTGGACTGCTATCGTGGAGATTAAGTGACGTCTTGCAAGCGCCGTTAGCGTCAGTGAATGATACGAAAAGTGTCTAAAAAACTGTTAAGTTTCATGTTTTGCTTTGCATTCGAAGTAGCTGATATCAAACATAGGCCCATATCTTTCTCTGTCCTATCTGGCATATCATAGCTCAGCTGGATCTTCGTTCTTGGGCTAGAATTTGTCCCAGTGTTATAACCCTTTCCTGCGCAGTTAGAATGAGACTTCAGTTACCTTTCCCGCGCTAATCACACTGAAACAGTTGCCCATCGGAATCGTCAAGCAGTGAAACCTCAGATATCCGACATATTTATTTTTACGACACACAAGTTTTGAAAGACTTACAGTCAAATGCCTTTTCTATTTGACCCAGTTATCTGAAATATTCAGATGTTTGACATATTTAGCAGGGAACAGATGGTGTCAATAAAAGGAAGTTTCACTTTAATAACCTAGAATCCAAAATTCTTTAATAAGTCTTTTTCGTCAAAGTAGTAGCATGCCTCAGAAGATATGAATGCTCCATTCCAAAAGATATTTTCGACGCCTTTTTCGGGGGTGGGGGTGGGGGTGGGGTGGGGGAGTGGTTGGGTGGGGTGCTATGAGGGTGAAGATCGAAAAAGCGAACCAAGGAACTAAGAGCTGAAGGCATCAATAGCTTTGAAGCAGACGCCATTTGACTTCCGGGCGCTTTTGGTCGCCTTGAGCGGGAAAGGAACAAGTAAGGTGTGAGTCAGTCCACCGTTGATTACTTAACAACAGTTTATATAGATATGATCTGTGTGTCTCGCTCTGTCGCAAATGCAAGCACAAAGTTTGGTTTTTGCTCCACTCTCTATAGTCTAGACACCCAAAGGTTTGCATATTGGGAGTATGCTTCAAGAACATCGCATTTAAGATGAATGTTAGAGGGACAAGCACGTCAACAGTAAAACCACTATTTTGGCATCTGCTTTAGCATAAATCAGTAGAGATGGGTCAGGGGAAACGTGATGTCATTACTCAGTATAATGCTCCTAATAGTATAAGAGGACACCTTAAAGGCGCCGATTCCTCGGCAATTCGGCCTATTTTCAAATTCATTTTCTATGAACCAGTTCAGCCACTTGCCCTCTCACGGTTGAAGCATCTTGTGAGCCCTGTGCTCTTTCTCGTCATTATTACGTTGTATATATCAAATGCCTGATCAGTAACTGCATGTCATTTATATGCATTACTCAAGTTTTAAGGATGGAAAATTGGAAAGGTTCGAACTCGATCATTTATTGCTACACGCCACCCAAAGGGCGCTCATTCTGCACAACCTCATTGATAACAAATATTTGAATGGTAAACAAACCTCGTCTAATCGTGTTCCATGCGCAATTTCCATTGAAAAAAAAATGGAAAAAAAAAAGTTTCAAGATCAATGTAAATGTGAGAATTGAATTTCCTTTGGACGTTTGATTCCGACTCTTCTGCAGGCATTTTTCAACAAAGTCGCATTACCTCACGAAGAGGCACTTATTGTGGCTGGTGGGCGAACTGCTTTATTGTCTATCCAAGTGTATAATGATCACTGATTTAACTGGGGTACAATGTACAATGGGATGCAGCAAGTACGTTGCAGTACTGTGGGAACTCGCATGGCCCCATGCATGCAATATTATTATATATCTTTCCAAAATACAAAAATTGAAATCATGTAGCAATAACGACTGAATGCTACAGGTGTAGACACAGCCAGCCATTGTCGTGAAGTGACACAGGGTCCAATGAAATTTCTTGCTGTGTTTTATTGCATGTATCCCATTTTGCCCCACCTGTGCATAAAAATAACAAGAGTTTCATAAACAAACAAGATAATCTGAGACTGCTACAAGATATTGATGTCAAATAATTTCCTTAATTAGCCAGTATCATTATATTGGAATCACCTTGTTACCAACTCTGACCATTAGCAAACATAAAAAGGGAACCTTAGGTCCATACTTCACCAAATGATGCGCGTTTATGTAACTGTCACTTTCGCATGCTAACTCATGTATTCATGTAGGCCTACTGTTTGAGATTGGTTCCATCCCATGCCTTCCATATGCGTTGCATTAATTTAGATTTTTTTCCGAAAATGCGCTTTCTCACTTTCCACCGATGTCTCCTCCTACATTTTGATTTACAAAAATGACCATTTTTTAGTTCGGCTTTTCTTTTCATCGGGAAAGAATACAAAGAGACTAACAACAACTTGGAATCAGACTTCATAAAATGTTTTGTGATCAGTTGCCAATCAACACATTAACACGCGAGAATGTATCAAACTGATGGTTTCTACCCAGCCTTTTTTTCTGGGTCCTCTGATGTATTATTTAGACTAACTCCGCACAGAAATTACTTGGGCAGACTTCCAGTGGTTAATACTTAAGCATGAACCCATGCCAGGTATCATCAAGATAAGAAGAAACTACCCAAGTTCAATATCAAGAAGGACATTTTCTTATCAGTATACATAGAAAAAAGAATATAATTAACGTTAATATCAAAGTATGAATTTCACACACGTTTTAAAGACTGAGTAAAAAGGTTTCCTCCGCGCGCTTTGGACTCTCTAATTATCGCCATGATAGATGACACGCTATTTTCCAATAAGTGACGCCACTTTGAATAATTAAATGGCGGATGAAATGTTATACCGAAAATAAATAAGTAACTGAACAAAGAAGTGTTGTCAAATGATCTGAGGGCCTTAATCTATAATATACCTTAGACCGGTTTTTTTGTCTTCCATTTTATGACCTTTACCTGGAGAAGTCTGCAGCAAATATTTCTTTGCTGTATCTCTTCGACAGGACCATGGTATAACACTTGCTTGCAATTTATGTTTCATCAATATAGTTCCTGCGCTTTCTTCAGTAAATAAATTTTACACAATCGTGTGAAGCCTTTTTTTTTGAAGAACAACATTTGTGATCGTCTCTTTTGACGAACAACATTTGCGATCGTTTCCTCTGAGGCACGTTTCTCCTGATGTACATGTAATTGTATGTTCCTATATTGCCTAGGTAACTGAAATCCTTAACGGTTCAACTGCAACAGTGCCTCAACAGCTAACATATTCACTTGAATGAAAGTACCGCGATGCAGATTCTAAGATCATCAAATTTAGTTCCTGTAATAATGAAGCATGCAATGTGTGAGATTTTTGGCACAATTATCTTTGATGCAAAAATAAAACACTGTTTTTGCTGAAAGCATTCATGTGCTTCGCAAAACGTACAACATATTTTAGCCTATCTATCTATCTATCTATCTATCTATCTATCTATCTATCTATCTATCTATCTATCTATCTATCTATCTATCTATCTGTCTGTCTGTCTGTCTGTCTGTCTGTCTGTCTGTCTGTCTGTCTGTCTGTCTGTCTGTCTATCTGTCTGTCTATCTATCTATCTATCTATCTATCTATCTAATCTATTTATGTCTGTCCGTTCGTCTATCTAAACTTGATTTCTTTAACATGTTGCATTCTTCCTTTGAACACTAGTAATTAAATATTTGATGCTGGAGGTTTTCATTACGGCCGAAACGCAACTAGCGGCTTTATCTTGCACTCATTCAAGCGTAAATTTACAACTTTTAGAACTTCCGTCAAATGCAGGTTATGCGGTATCTATGATTGGTCGAATGAATGATATGTATATACTTTCCCGTGCATTACATGGCAGTTAGAACCTACGTGATCTTATACGTCCTAAAAGTGAAGCTGCTTTATTACAAACATATTTGTTATGGCTATCTCAAAGTAAGTTGTCAGCCAGAATGACTCCTTCTTTACCTTTATGCAGGGCCTGGTTTAATTCATGTACAATAAATATTGATTAGTTGGCAAACGGTACTAAAAAGTTTTTCAACCATGAGTTACAATGCAGATAAGTTACAAAAAACAGGCCTCCAAAACTTTGAATAAAGAGCACAGCAGGGAAATAATTTTCATAGTTTTTACAACTGTGGGGGTCCTCCTTCTAACAAATGAGCATAATATTAGTATCTTCCCATACATCAGGAAAAGTAGCAGAACGTAACTTTAATTTAAACAGCTTGGTGACCGCAATATAGATGTAAGGAGCAAAAAACGCCCAAAACCTTGTTTGGAAGATTGTCAGGGTCATCCGTCTTGCTCACTTACACTTTAGAGAACAATTTTGACACTTCTTGTTCGTGAATTACTATACTTTTAAGCTTTTGATCAGTTTTAAAGACATATCATCATTATTATCATCACCATCGTCGTCGTCGTCGTCATCATCATCATCATCATCATCATCATTATTATTTTTCTTAGCTTTTTGGAAAGCCCTGTCTCTAACATTCATAATGGTGTCTCCATCATCCAGTTATGACGGGTTCGTCACGAGGTCGTATTTTGACTTCGTTGTTGGGTATACATTCACAAAACACTTTACTCAGAAAAGTGGTCAACTAAGAATTGAACTCTGTTATTTCGAGACATATGGACTAAATGACTGTAGGGGCTGTTGAGTCCATTTACTGCGTGAACCACTGACGTGGCTCAGGCAGTAAATGGCCTAGGCAGTAAATGGCCTCAACAACCCCGTCAGTCATTTCGTCCATGTGAATCGAAATGTTGGTGATAAATACTTATATTTACATTTATGTGAGAAATATCAGTTTAAAATCTGACCAAAAACCGTTAAAATCTAACTAAATTCATTTACAACAACTTCGTTGCAGTGGGAGTAAACATGTTAGACAGAACAACCATAACCAATGACGTCCAACGGTAATCAAAGACACTAACTCATAAAATATAGTTCTTCAGCGAAACATTTTATTAAATGTTTGAGCAGGGAGTTCTAACGTGTGAATGTAGTAATATTTTTTGTTTAAAATTATATTTATGTTGTTGTTTACCATATGTTCTTCTGGGGTCATGTCATGTTGACAAAAGTAGTGCCGCATCAATGGATATATCAGTGCGCAATGTGATTCGCCGTTCTAGCTCATGACCTTGCATTCATGAAGGAAAGACGCAAAGGAAAAATCCTATCTCTATAATGTTAAACTTTGGACCGAATGTAAATATATTATTACAAATATCATTTACATCATTTTTAATGAATATAGCATTCCATGAAGCAGATGATATATATATATATATATATATATATATATATATATATATATATATATATATATATATATATATATATATATATTATTTTAGATTTTGTCACCATCCATCTTAGAGTAATTCCACATAAATTTACTTTAAGGAGTGTTTTAACCAAGCTGGACAAGTTGATAAAAGAAAGTCATGATCGCATGTAGTTATAGGCGGAAAATGTTTACAATTATGTATGCAGAGGCAAGATCAGGAAAAGACCTGCCTCTGGTGGGCTCATTAACCAGATGTCGTTATAAGTGTTAAAAATTTCCCTATCAACCGGATTATTACAAGGTCCATTGGTCCAAAAAAGATAAAGTAAATTGAAGTTCTTAGTAAGTATCAAAGCATGAAGCGATATACAAATCAACTTGCTACAATATCTTGAAAAAAAAAATCGAAAATATCTGAATTCAGTTAAATATTCACCTGGCGGTCTGTAAAGAGTACCAGTTCCAATGACAATTTTACACTTGCCCATAGTAGTTTCAATGATCGGGGATTCCACATTGGCTCTGTTGAAATCAAGTCTTTATTTGCTTGCTACCTGATGAGACAAATAAATTGCGACACCACCACCAAATCTGCTACGGTTATGCTAAAAAAGAATATACTTTTAACACTAAGGCCAGTGTTTGGATGGATGTCTCCAGATAAAGCCAATAGCACATCACACAAAAGGAATAAAACAGAGAAATGCATAAATAATTGTAGGCCTACATATATACGAGTGATATCAGGCCAATATGCATAAAAATAGATATTATCTCTATTCCCTCATATAACCATGAAAAGTTGAAGGTGGACTTGTGAAACATTTTGGCAGCGAAAACACAAGTTTTACACAGTGTCAGCTTTGACCATATAATAAGCTATGGGCTGTAGGCCTATTACACATTTCAAGTGGACTCGAAAAAAAAGCTGTGTGAAAGTAATTGACAGCAAAACTGCCGCGCCACTCAGCGTTTTTTCTTGTTCCTCATCCAACACCCACACTAGGCAAGGGATTTTAACAGTTCTCACTTTACAAACGGTCAAGTAATATGCTGCAAAGTTTTCCACTGCGGAGTTAAATGTTTGTAAAATAACAAAATTAGGCCTGCGTTAGGGTGAAAACTAAAATAAAAACTGCCCCCTAAGCCAAGGACGTCATTTGCTTTATTATACAGAAGAACGATAAATCATTAAACCAAAATTTCCACATAATAACAGTGCAGATCTCCACCCCCAACTAACCAAGCACGAATGCAGGGATCCCCCTAAGGTATAATAATCAAAACTGTCGCTCAGCTTCAAAGTCACAAATTGGGATAGGCCACATAACTATTTACCATAACTAAGCGCCTGAGAGGCGCGTAAACCTTGTAATCGGTACAGGGTCCCCGGGACAGGGTCTCACTTTAAAATCACCACGTGTATGCGTAGGCCTATGTTCATGGTACACCACATAACTTTTTAACACACTATTCAAAAGTATAGAATGTTTTCGTAAGTGGCAGTGCATTTGTATAGCCTATAAAGTATAAGTACATGGACCGTTTAGGACAAGATTTCATTTTACTATTATGGTCGCTGAACACATGTTGGAACATATTCTTCCGAAGATTTTTTTTATTTTATAAAACATGCAAATAAAATACAGGAACTTACTTTAACGTCAATGTTTCTTGTGATATTTTGAGTAGATATTTTAACCCAGTAAATTTTGGTTCCTTTGATTTATTCTTGTGTAAAGCTGAGGACTGAGTCAACAGCTTTGCTAAATTGTTGCCTGAGTCAAAAGCTTTCCTAAATTGTAGCCTATGCTCTTGTCACCGTGTGACCAAAGTGCGTGAAGAAGATATTATGCTATCAAAGTGGTGACAAAGATAGGTTGACTCCAAATGCACTTCACACAGCCTACAGCTGTGTATACTTTTGCAAAGAACACTTAAAGGACAATGTGAGATTTATGCACCACAAAAATAGACCATAAATAGATTAATCTTTGGCTCTTCAAAGTTTTTGTCACTCTTTTGTAAAATAAACGTCCGTAGCTCTAGACCTCCATCCCCACGCCACAGGAACAACTCTTAACTGTTCGGAGTTCGTTCCCCTCCCACCAGGCTACCTGAAAGCGTGCGAAAAACAAGGTGAAGTACAAGAACACATTATAGCAAATAATAAAAAAAAAAAAATCTGATCCTATCATGGTCGGTAACGATTTGGTAATCATGTAAAATACAATTAAAATTAAAATGCGAACAGGTTATCGAAATGTATCACTGAGAGCTAACTATCTAATAAACGTATTATGGAGTATACCATGATAATCATACGTCTAAGGACCTGACCAGAAATGTAAGCTAAAAGTAAAGTAATTAACGTCATGTTGGGCGGCCCAAAAGTGGTACAATGTTCAGTGAGCACTGTTCAAGATAGGCCATCCTGTAGATCCGGGAAAAATCCGCACGTAAGTCTCTCTCTCTCTCTCTCTCTCTCTCTCTCTCTCTCTCTCTCTCTCTCTCTCTCTCTCTCTCTCTCTCTCTCTCTCTCTCTCTCTCTCTCTCTCTCTCTCTCTCTCTCTCTCTCTCTCTCTCTCTCTCTCTCTCTCTCTCTCTCTCTCTCTCTCTCTCTCTCTCTCTCTCTCTCTCTCTCTCTCTCTCTCTCTCTCTGGCCGTCCGTCTATTATCTATTCATCTGTTTTCCTGTCTGCCGCTGCCTTTCTTTCACTACACACACAGAGGCATATATATATATATATATATATATATATATATATATATATATATATATATATATATATATATAATTATATGCCTCTGTGTGTGGTGCAGTTTTTCCATTCCGGTAATTATGAAAATATCCCCATGAGTACTGACAACCCACTTATGATACAGTTTGTACATAGTGAAATAGGTCTGGTTTCACGTTGGTTCATTGATAGTCTGCTACGTTAAAAAAAAAGGAAGAAGAAAGAAAGCTTTGCGTTCCTACCACCATCCATTACGCCCTAAAATGTATGACAGAACACTTGCTGTGGCAAAGTCAGAACAACATGAAGGCGTGTCAAGCTGTCTTCTTTATTAAAAACTCACATATTTCAGTTATCCGGTACTCTTCATACTGCATGGTATACAGCACATCAAACAAGAAAAGTAGAGAAATGACGGATTTGCAGTGAAATACCATGAGATGCAACAACTTCTGCAGATGGAACTTCTTTTTCCTTTATTATCATCGGCGTGTGATTGCAACTGTTTGAAATTCATTTTCGACAAGGCGCCATTGAGACTTAAAGTTAGATTCAGCGCGCATACTGGCTTGCTGGGGTTTTATAAGTTGGTCAATATACGCGGGGCAATTGCATATATGGGTTGGTTTAAACATATTTTATTTTTAAAAAAAAGCAATTGGAAAACAGGGCGTGGCTCTATATAAATTCCTCTTGCACATGCAAAGATTGAGAAAGGTAGACTCGGCACTATCATCAGTCGAGACTTAACACATCACAAAACGGAGACAGATAGAGTGGCAATGCCACAGAAGCATAAGTTTTCCAGACAGGACAAAACGCTACAGATAGGAAAAGAGGGTGGAAGTACGTCTTCGTGTAGCAAACTTAATTATATAGCTAATTGGTCAGCATTTTGACCCTCTAAGTTATCTATACCTATATGTTACTGCCCCCAGTCTGCCGGTTGTCTTAACATACTCATGTACGCCGTCGAATATAATTTCATTTTGTCGTGTATTACACCTGTCGGAGCCCCAAAGCAGGGTTTGGGTGGTGAAAGGTGCAAAAGAAATGATTTTACCATGCAATGTGTTTCTCTGGTTGATGTGAGAGTCACATTCGCAGAAGTAGTGGAAACCATCCTCATTGTGGTTGCCACAGGCACACTTGGAAGAGTCTGTAAGACCCTTTTTACAGAGGTCGGATTTCAAATTGCTGCACCCCATGCGCAAGCGTGTATGGTAAACAGCAATTCGTCTTCCACCCCTGTAGAACAATTTATTGTCACCTTTGGTTCCCTGATATAGCTTTTTCTTGAATTCTGCAAGGTCTTCTGATTTACGGATATCTTCGGGTAAATTATTCCAGAGTCGGACAACAGATGGTAAAAATGAAGAGCCAAATAAATTTGTTCGCAATCGGAACAGGGACAAATCTGAACCTGATCTAACGTTATACCTGTTTCTTTCCGCAACGGGGGCTGGGATATGATCTTGCAGATATTGGGGAGATCCGCTGTTCATAATTTTTTAAAATAAAATTAGTTTGTTTTTTTCACGACGTGTTGATAACTTCTCAAGATCAGACTCTTGATAAATAAGATTATGACTGGTACCAGCAGTGGCACCAGTAATAATTCTGGCAGCTGCTAGCTGGACATTTTCTAAATGAGTGGATTCCTGTCTTGTGCAGTTGTCCCAGACTACTGCTCCATATACCAGAAGAGGTCTTATAAAAGAAAGGTAAATTATTTCAAGAGATTTCCTATTTAGCCGAAATCGTAATGGCATTATCCACCCTAATAAAAAGAGTTGTGTCATCAGTAAAAAGTCATATTGATGACTGAACAATGTTTACAATATCATTGATGTATATTAGAAATAAAAGTGGTCGTAGGACAGACCCTGTGGGACGCCTGCTCTGACTTGTCCCCATTGTGACGACCCTCCGTGAACTTTTTGCTTGTGTTCCTCTAAGTAGTCTCCGAACCACTGCAACAAAGGACCATTTATTCCAGATCTCTGTAGTTTGTAGAGCAGACCAAGGTAATAGACGAGGTCGAAGGCCTTGGTTATATCGCAAAAATTACTCTAATATCTCTCTGTAGGTCTACTGCTTGACAAAAATGGTGGTACAGAAACACGAGTTGGTTGACCGCTCTATCACCCGGTGTAAATCCAGACTGTGATTCTGAAAGCACCATATTATCACGAAAGAAATGAAACACGTGTTTGAAGATTGCCTTCTCGAACTCCTTACCAACAGAACTTAGGAGTGATATGGGTCTGTAGTTGTTGCAGTCGCTCGGAGATCCTTTTTTGAATATTGGAACCACGTTCGCCTTTTCCCATTCCGATGGAAATTTACATGTAGCCAAAGAAATGTTAAATAATTTTGCAAGAGATTCTGAGATAGCAGGGGCAGCTTCCCGAAGCTGACGTGCACTGTTGCCATCGGGACCATTAGCTTTAGAAATTTCCAGGCTTTTTAATATCCAAAATACCTCGTTGCTGTTCATTGCAATATTTTCAAGCTTGTTGGTTAAATTGTTATCCTCTTGTGTCGGAAGTAAAAAAATTGGTGTCATTTACTTTGGTTTGGTTAATGAAAAAATAATTAAGAAGTTAAGCTTTTGCCTCGTTGTAAGTAAATGTTTTGTTGTACTGCAGGAGTGCCGGAAAATCAGGAGTTGCATTTCTTTGCAGGAAAAATTTGACTGTGTGCCACCAGCTTTTTTTGTTGTTGTTTCCGTTCATTGTTGATAGAATTTTTCAAACGCTCAAAATGATTTTCTTCTGCTTGTCTTAGGTCCTGAATATATTTGTTACAATTTGCCTAAAGTGTGACCAGAGGCTGGGTCTGAGCTTAGCTCTTTTGTGAATGCGTTCTACCTTCCGTTTGGAAGCGCGGAGCGTGGATGTGTACCAAGGAGCGTCACCCGGTCTTACTGTTACATTCTTGTTCAGTACGTACTCTTTAGACACTGATATAAATGTATTTGTCCATTTGTCACATATTGATGTTGTCTGAGTCAAAGCAGGCGTCCAAATCACTTGAAAATAATCTATCTCTAAATATGCCGAAGTCATCCTTATCGTGTTCCTACACTAATCTGGTGAAGGCATTTGCGTTCTTCTGCCTGAACAAAAGATTTGCGCTTACAAGACAGTGATCACAGTTTGATAGTGTGGCATTTACATTTACATTACGAACAAAATTTGGCATATTTGTAATAATCTGATCAAGGCATGTGGAAGAATTTTCAGTTATTCTTGTTGGGTCGTTGACGTGTATAGTAAGAAAGTTTACATTACAGAAGAGCTGCAATTTATTACCATGGTTGGTGGCTGAATCAGCATTTAGATCTCCCAAGATCATAATTTTGTCAACACCAGACGTCTTTGCGTCATCCATATTGTCATGAAACTTTTCCCAGAAACTTACAGTAGAATTAGGCGAATTTCAACCCACGTAAGTTCACGATCAGTATTTTCGAGATCATGGAGACGTTTAACAACGAGTGACCACGACACGCACAGAGCCACGCCTCAAACCAATTCCAGTCGGTCTATCCCGTCTCAGTATAGGGTGAAAGCCGGAGGTCTCTAGGTCGCGGTCAGGGTAAGTGTTAGAAAGGAAAGTTTTGGACAATGCGATAATGTCAAAGGAGTCGGCTAGGGAAGTCTTAATACATCTTAATTTGTATGGTGACAAGCTACGCATGTTTGCATGGCAAATAGTGAAGTCAACAAAACCGTCAACAGGACCTAGATTAGGGTGTACATCCCCACACAGCAAGAAAAGCGTCCCACAAAAGCAGAATAGACACTCAAGAGTTGTTTCAACTTGTTTCTGTTAAATATAGAGTCTAATTACTGTGTCCAGGTTTATATCTGGTTGATGTGAAGATCTGCCTGAGGACAGAAGTCGTTCTTTGACTGTGCACTCAGTATCAAGAACAAGATAATAAAACATTTTTATAGGCCATATATTGACCCTTCTTGTCAGAAGAATACAATTCTGTTGATAAAGGGTGAATAAAATATGTTTAAACCAAGTGACGTTTGACAGCCATGGCTTGCTAGCATGGTCGGAGTCTTCCCTGTCAGCCAGCGGTATTGAGTTTGTGGGGTCACAAGCCTTTCGCGCCTTGTGGGTGTCGGAAGTGAACGGAAAGCGACGATTGAAGGCACAGTGAGTTTTTAAAATAAAAATATGAATAAAAGTATTATTTTCACATCCATGTTTTTTATCGCACTGTATGGTGAGAACAACCCATGAGTCACCCATGCATCAAATTTTAACATGGTCAATCAAGAGGAACTTTAAGATAATACATATGCAGTAGGCTTTTACTAACTGAAAATAAAGTTTACCAATACTATGACAACAATCAGAGATGTTGGCAGATATTCACGTGGATTCCACGAAATACCACTTGTTGATGGTAAGTGACACTAAGAGAGCCAAAACGCCGAAAAGGAACCACTTTCGGCGCTTTTTGCTGAGAAATGCCGAGGAAATTGGTACAGAAATCCTTTTCTCGGCATCTCTCGGCAATTTTGCTGAGAAACGCCGAGGTCTACTGCAAAGCTACTCTCCCCTTGGCATTTCTCGGAAAAAGCGCCGAGGGTGGCCCTTTCTCGGCGTTTTTTGCTTTCCTAGTGTGAAGAATGTCTCAAGACATTTATATGATGACAAAAATACATATATGACTGGGTCATTCATAGGGATGGCCCCATCAATAAGCTGATATACCTAAGGCGATGGAACTTGTTTCAAAAGAGAAATACACATCTAGTAAGATTCCCCCAAACAATATTTATGTCTGGGTGCCAACGCAGACATTTTGTTTTTCCAAGAATTCTTTCTTTCTTTCTTTCTCTCTCTCTCTCTCTCTCTCTCTCTCTCTCTCTCTCTCTCTCTCTCTCTCTCTCTCTCTCTCTTTCTCTCTTCTTTGCGACAAAATTTGTCCGGCGTTTTTCTCGGACACTATTATTCCGAAAACCACCAAACTTTCCATTATGACTGACCCACCAGTGAAATTACGCACCTGACTTGGAAAGGTCATGATGTTTAAAATTATGCAAATTATGGGCAATTAAAATTTTAAAAGCTTTAGATCTTTAAAAATATTATAGATAGACACAAAGTTCTAACTTACACATATAGGTTTGAGACATCTTGCAAATCCAATGGCATGCAAACAAAAGTTGGGGAATTTTAATGTGTGCTAAATTCAGTGAATTTCCCAACAATCCACATTTTGACTGGGGCTTCTGCTGTACTGCATATTACAAGCCTCCATGGTGCTTGGCAACCATTTTGCATTCATGATACTTGAACCTGTCTCATACTCAGCCTTCTCGCCATGCCTGCTAGGTGTATGGCTTAAAAGGTGTGGGTCTTATGGCAAATGGGAGGTGGGGTGGGGGGGGGGAACTCCCAACAACTGTGTAATGAGGTTCTCAATAACATACAGCGAATCTCTTTCTGTTCATGCAAAAAACATATCTGCTCCATGTTCACACTAATGCAGGACAGGGTTGTAAGTACATGTACACTATGACTGAGACTGACCAGTGTTGCGGCTGGTAGCTGGTCTGTTTTTGCCTGAGGCCAGGAGTCGGCTGGGCTTATCAGCCCCAAGGGATCAGAGAGACTGGACTTCTAGGCAGAACAAGCCTGGCAGAGTGTACCCTGTGTTAAAAATAGACTACATACAGAGCTTGCAGTCCTCAGTGACTGTTTTCACAACTTGATGAATTTTGAAAAAGTGTGTGGATTTGTGTCATCTCACTGGACACTTTCATGTCTTTGTTTTCTTGTAACCAGTGAGATGAAGCCTGTTTTCCATAGCCAATACTGAGTTAGTATAGTGCATGTCTCAGTTAACAGGTACATGTACATTTAGGTTTGTGATAGCATCTGTTTAAATTTGTTCATGTAACAAAGGAACAAAGACAGTTTTGTATTGCATGTATACACTTCCCTCTGAATTATAATATGTGTACACTGTACATGCACATATACTCATCAATACTCTCCAGAAGGGCTGACCCTCTTAGGAGTGGGCACTTTTCTCTGGTCACAAGGGTGCTCACGGTAGAGAGGTTTCACTGTAAAGTGGTACCTGCAATTTAAGACCACTCCTAATGCCAGACAAAAGTGGTCACAAAGGACAGGTGGTCTTTCATGTCAGATAAATTAACAAATTTCTTTCTTTCTGTCTTTCTTTCTTTTTTTGTTTCTTTCTTTACAACTAAGTTGGTCCAGAGTTTTTTTCAGAGACTGTTTTTCCGAAAACCACCAAACTTGTTGACTGACATACCCAGTGAAATTGTGCATCTCATTTGGAAAAGTCATGATGTTTAAAATTATGCAAATTTCAGAGGCAACAAAAAATTTAAGCGCCATATCTTCCAAACTATTGCAGATGGACTCAAATTTCAATGTGCATATATACCTTTGTGACACTTGGCATTAGAATTGACCATATAGTTGTAGAATTTCAAATTATGCTAATAAGGGTCATCGAAAAATTTAAAAGTTGAATATCTCCAAAACTATTATACATAGAGATACCATTCCAACTTCAATTTATAGGTTTGTGGCAAAGCCACATCCAATGAACCATGAACCAAAGTTGTAGGATTTTAATTAATGCAAATTAGGTGAATATGCAAAATGTAAATCTTTCATAACTTCAAAACTATTATAGCGGTGCCATTCCTACTTCAATTTTTGGGTTTGTGGCTAGCCCCATCCAATGAACAATAAACCAAAGTTCTTTTAGGCTTATAATTCATGCAAATCAGGTAAATACACAAAGTTAAAATGTTGAATAGCTTCAAAACTATTATTAGTTTCATTCAAACTTCACTTTATAAGTTTGGGGACATGACCACATCCCTTGAACCAAGAACCAAAGCTGAGCATTTTAATTTATAAAAATTAGGCTAATACACGACATTTAGATTATTTGGAACAATGGTAAAGTGTAGCATTTCAAACTGTTCTCATTTTGAAGGCACCCAGACAGATTTGCTGTGAAGCAAATCTTCTTTTCTAGTTTTACCTCGTTTTCAAGTGTTTCTTACAGGTATGCTGTAAATCAATTCTGTGTACTGTTGTTTTACCTTAAGAAAATGGTCATTCATTAGAGATGCCCTGGATAATATGTAATTACTAATTCTAGTCAGAAACATCGGTTGGTCTCACCAGCACCTCTGATGTTATAAGACTGATGAAGCTACATTTGTGTCCCTATCCACATGTTTACAAAGTGTTTATGTTGCCTGACGTCACACTATTCGAAGCTCCCGCTTTTTTTGTACACACCAAAATTCCTGCCAAATCCTGGTCAGTAAACAGGATCGAAACTCTCTGTATTACTAACCCTGTCTTTTGATCAACTGTACATGCGAGAAAAGAATATCTCTGCTGTGTACACTTGGATTTGTTGTCAAGAGATGAAAAATAGGTCAATGTGAGCTGAATTCGACTTAAACAGAAAAGATGCATGTACCTAAGTTGGAATGAAATGCTGAGGATTTCAATCGAAAGAAGTTCAATATGTATGCCTTTATTATTATCTAAACAATTTCCAATTTACGAGAACACACAACATCCATGAAATATGATTAAGTGGAAGCTTTCGATCCGGTTTTTTTTGGGGGGGGTGTTTTGAATGTGGAAGTACATGAAATAGTTGAGACAACTTTCTGACTGTTGGCAACTGCGTGGAGCTGTAATGAGGTCCTCGTGATAATGGGCATATCTTAGCTCTGCATGTTACATGTAGCTGCACGTGCGCCACTGTTATCATCGATCATTGAACGTCATATTCCCCCTTTTCTTGAACTAAAGAAGCAGGAGTCAATGATTTATCACCTCCACGGTAACATCCAAATACCACAGTGGGCATATATTAGTATAAACAGAGCAAGTGCTACCGTATGTTCACTTACGTTTTGAAGCAAAGAGTTTGGAAGTAAGGTTGTCATGTAGGATTAGGACTTCCCATCAGCGGTCGAATGCAGACCCACCAGGCATACAAGCAGCAAATTTATACGTCGCGTCTGAGCTCCAGTGCTTGCAATGGATCAACAGAACTTTTGTTCCAGCACTGTGATCTTTAAAACTGTTATGCTGTATCAAAGATAGTCGTGCGTTTATTCATGTGAAAAAATGGCAATATGATTTGGATGCCAGCTTTCAAGACACATGAATACTTATTTCAATGAAGTGTCCCCTTACTTAACTTCGTGTATTTTTTAGTATTTCTATTGATATAAAAAGATACTGGCGTGCCTTTTATGATCATTTGGTATAACGAAGTACAAGCACTCAATGATTTATACAAGTGCCACATGCCAATGTTGATTTATATCGGACATGTACCGTCGGTGATGAATGTCAATAATAGTAATATATCTGCAATGCCTTGTATTAAGATGCCTAATATAAAGGATTAATGTACTTGTAACAATGAACATACCTTACCTACTTGTCTTCTGATGTGATTCAACTCTATTTACGAGTTAGACAACCAGGACTGGATCACGCTTTATTTGTTCGGTACAGCGATGTTGTTTGAAGGCTAGACAACTGACTCAAATTTCCTAACAAAGTCCCACCCCCACCCCCATAGTTTAGCTTAGCCTTTAACTTTGTTGGACATGACAAATTTAAAGTCAACACTCTATAAAGGGAAACTATCTTCTCTGTGATCACTGAAAATAGTTACAAGTTGAGAAAAACTGGCTGCGTCATCTTTGCAGTACAGAAACTATGATTTTTTCTGTGGATATTTTCTTCGCACCGCGATATTGTATAATCGTGGCCCACAAATGCAATTATATATTTTAGAAGTCCCATAAATTAATCGATATTTTGAAGGTTTTAAACGATGCCCCGGCTGTGTGCTTCGCATCAAGATATTCATTTCATCTCCAATACAAAACACAAGATTTCAGAGAAAAGAGATCTGTGGTACGAAGAACGGTTTATGTCGAATATTTATTCTTTTCCAGCAGTATGAATCCTTCAATGTAGCAGATCACAATAACAATAACCATTTCAAATAAATGTCATTACTCGTCGTAAAATTCGACTAATATAATTTCCCTGTCATAAAATGTTACGTAAAACAATCTAGGTTCAACAGTCGAAAAAGTGTGCCAATGGAAAACCAGAAGTAATGCCAGTACAAGATAGAGTTTTTGTTGTCGTCGTCATCATCATCAACAAGAACAACAACAACGACAACAATGTGCTTGTCAGTATATTCATTGTAGCCTTTAACATAATGAGTGAAAGATGAAGGGCAAAGTAAAATTAATCACAACCACTCCAGATAATTACTCAATGTAGAATGATTCCTTGTTGCAGAATTGAGGTCGTATCATTTTTATATGATGCCAATGATATCAATTAGCCTTATGGCGCAACTCAAAATTTCTACCTAAGCTAATGTTTAAAATTGTCTCCAGCATCCAAGTTCAAGCTGTATACAGCAGGAATGTATCGACAATCAATTAAAATATATTCTAAATTGTAAGGCATGGGAAACACGTCTGAAACGCTTAACTTTTATACAACGCCAATGCAATAGACACACAAATAGACACCAGCGCCAACAGAAAATACACGACACGGCAGAGTTATTAAATGTTGATTGCATATCTTGTGTGTGTGTGTCCCATTCAGGAAGCACGAAAGTAGAATGATAGCCTCTAACTTTGAAATCAAAATCGTTGTTATGGTGATGACATATGAGCTGCTGTAGTTCAAGAAATTTTCGAACGCTTCATTTCGTGCAGTTTAAGTTGGCGCCACTAAATGTCATACAATATAATGCAATACGATGCAACTTATTTTCGTGCATTTTAATTTTGCGTTTTGAATAGTGGCTTGAAAAAAATCGCAATTAAGTTAGGCGCTAACAAATCTAGAACTACAATATTCTTTGTGCAAGGATATATCAACCTTTTTATTTATTTTGTGTAAGTGATTTTCACCAGGTTTCCCCAGGATTTGACAGCAAAGCGGTGATCAAAAAATTCGATGGGTGGTATTTTTTTATTATGTTTTATTTTGTTTTGACAAATGTGTGTCAGACATTAATATAACGATGAAAAAGATGAAAAGTAGTACAAAGTAGAAAGTGGGCGCGGAAGAGGTAAAAAGTGTGCCGCATTTGAGCTTTCAAAGCGAGAAAAACACTAACTCATTTCCACTAGCAAATTTTGTGAATGTATACCTTATTATATTGTGGAAAGATAAGGTAAATGGTTTGTATGATACATGCGGCACACATTTTTGTTGATAACCTGCAACTGAATAAGCCACAATTACTAATGTCATGTGTAAACAGTTGAATACCCAGTCCAATATACAAAAGTGAAGGACAAGAGTTGTATATCCTCATTGGATTTTATACAGTAACCTTACATAAGTTAATTACTCTCAAGACTATTGAAATCAAGTCTTCAGAATCATTTAAATCGCACACTTTGGTTTGTCCTGAAAAAAAAATGTGCGTCGACCTTCAGTTGTTTCTGCATGTTTTTGTGATGCTGATTACAATGGAAGCTAACAGGAGTACAGAACTGTAGCCTTCCTGACTGACGAGACCTCCACATAGGATACGATTTTCTGTTCCTGTTTTTCCCTATTGTTACGTAAACTAACTTATAGCATTACATAGTTAAGAACAAGCAAGTAAGATAACCTAATTGTATTTTTTTTGTCAAATTGAACTTTCTAAAAAAAAAATCCGGGCTTGCCAGGTGTCTGTGGGGATCCTCTGTACGTCGAGTTTTTATTTTCTTTTGTTTCATTGTTGGTTTTTTTATAACTTTATGCAATTTTTTGAAGTTTCATTTCCCATTTATTATGTTAGTCCTACATATTTAAGATTTATAAAATTGATTGATGATAATATACCCATAAGACTATACGCATGGTCAATGGGATGAGAATTGTACGATAATTGCCAGAATTAATTTGAGTCCGCTTAATGGAGTTAAAGGTCTATTAAGTTTTTTTGTTCTTGGCGTTGTGGCTTTTTTGCGCTCGTGGAGCTCATTCTATCAAATTTCGGAGAGAAAAAGCTCGCGGCTATGAGGGTGGCATGTCATGCCATCAAAGTGTTACTCCAATTTGTATGGTATATATATTTTCGTGTTCCTGACTAACTCTTGGGAATGATATTCATTGTAGGGTTCATTCAGTTTTGCAGCTAAAATAGCACCAGATGTATCAATAGTGCTTTACAATGGAGTGAGTCAATAGTGTGTAATATGCTAGAGTAATTCTCTTGGCTTTGATTGTGCCGTCGATTGGTACATGTCTCCAACTATGTTTTGAGCCTAGTTAAAGGATCTACATCCTTAATACACCGTAAAGTAGCACATATACCGCGTAATATATTCCACTAACTACTTACACAATTTCTTATAATCAGCAGTGTTAACGAGCCGTTCCAATTTGACATCCATTTTTTTCAATTGCTCTTGTTCTCAACGCACGAATTTACGTAACCCCGCAGGTTAAGCTAAAGGATTAAAATGAAGGTAAAGATGATACAGTTCGGTTCGATAGTGAAAGCTTCTGCTTGTTTGATCAGAAACGTAGCTGTTTAACTGTTCTCCTTTCATATCCCTGGTTGTACATAATAGTCTAATCTAGGAGCACTGAATCCACACATCGAGCAAAAAATGAAAAAAAAAAAAATGATGAAAATAAAAAAAAAAAAATAGAAAAAAACAAACAAAAAGCACAAACAAAAACAAAACAAACCAGAACAATAAAATAAAAAAAAACAAAAACAAAAACAAAAACAAAAACAAAACAAAACAATACAAAAAAACAAACAAACAAACAAAACAAAACGAAACAAAAAAAAAAGGCACCTCTACTGGCTTCTACCTATGTTAGCTCTGAAGATATTCAACACTAAGTCTTTACAAGTGACCCGAATTAGCATCACTTTGACAAAATTACCACTTCTGTTTGTGGTTCATTGCTTGCGCCTACATTAAAAACCTATAAATTCAAGTTGGAATGTCATCTCTACCTATATGTTTGGACATATTCAACATTTAAACTTTTCAAAGTGTCCCTAATTAGCATAAACGTAAATTCTAGATCTTTTGCTGGTGGTTCGTTGGATGTACCTACAACACAATCCTATGAATAGAAGTTCGAATGGCATCTCTACCTGTAATAGTTTTGAAGATATTCAATATTTAAACTTTTCAAGTGCCCCTAACTATCATAAATTTAACCTTTGTTTGTGGTTCTTTGGATATGCCTACAGCACAAACCTATTAATAGAAGTTGTGATGGCACCTCTACCTATTCAGTTTTGAAGATATTGAAGATTTGGAATTTCAAATGCTCCTGATTTGCACAATTTTAAATACACTCGAACGTCTTTGTAAGAAAGCGCGACTTCTATAATCAAACCAAGTTTGGAGTTTCTGAGTGCACCGAGAAAATTGTCGGACAAAGTTGCTGGTAAAGAAAGGAGAGAGAAGCGAACGAACAAACGAACAAACGATGAACGAATGAAACGAACGAACGAACGAACGAACGAACGAACGAAAGAAAGAAAGAAAGAAAGAAAGAAAGAAAGAAAGAAAGAAAGAAAGAAAGAAAGAAAGAAAGAAAGAAAGAAAGAATATGTTTGTGTTGGCACACAGACATTTGAAAAAAAAAGCAGCATTGAATTGATCCAGAAGTCAAAGCCGTAATTCCAAGGAATAATCCTTCAGGTTGTTCGGCCTTATAAACGTGTTGCGATTAATGATAAGTTCTTAAAGCGAACAACAGACATGCATTAATCAAAGTGGTTTGTCCGCACATCAGCACGATGCAAACAAGCGATCACATCCTATGAATCCATCGCAGCTGGATATATGGTTCGTCTTGCAAGCGCTCAACTACTCAACAGGTCTGGTTGTGTCGTAGGACCGCTTCAGGCACGTTCACCTGCTCAGATGTAAACCATTGATCACCTGTTTCCGTACCATCAGGGACGGAAAGGGTCGATATGGTCGACTTCGTGTCCCTATTTGGACGAACGTGAATTCATCAGACCATAACGGCATCCAAGCCGACACTATTATTGAATAATGAATAATTTCTCATCGGTTCAACCCGAAACTGATGCAATCAATAATTATGGTCGTCGTGCAGCTATATTTGTCTGTTCATTGCTTTACATCTTGCTTCTGTTGCTATGTTTGTGGTCAATTGATTTATATCTTACTGGTCAGCTTCGAATCTTTCTTTCTTGATTGATTGATTTTATTCTGGTTCTATACTATACATAAAATTTACATTAAAATATTTGGAGAACCTAGGATGGCACCAGAAAGTTTTGTGGACTTATTTCCATGGTGGTCCTTTTATCTGATAACTTGTCTTCTTGTCAGAAAATATATGGTTCAGTAATTTGGTATGTTATTGGTGTCAGAATGAACGAGGTAAATAATGCTTGTAAACCACAAAAGTCAGCTGTTTTGTTTTTTTGCCCTACTGAAGGCTTGCGGTCGATATGAGGCAATAAATATATATTTACGCTATAGATGAACTTGCTCAAAAATTACAGCATAATCAGAAAATATACATTAAGTAATAAGAGGCATATCTATTGCCATGAAGGATCCGACCATTTCGTGACCGCCAATATAAAGAAGATGCTATTCATACTAAGTCAACACACTGTCGTCCCAGTGCAGCCAAAGCTTGGTATCATTTTTCTGTTGTCCTATTTTGAAGAGTGAACCACCCATTATAGTATAGAGTTTCATAATCTTTGAACACTGACGTCTAAGCGTATGGAACACAGTTTGATCGATTGCTAGTCCCGTCAGCTCAGCCCAGCCGTCGGTGGATTAATATACGCAATTACAAAATGTCATTTACCACAAAGAAAATAATGCATTTCGTATCAATTTATTTCATGATTTATCAATTAAGCTTTCTTTTGAGAGCAACAAAACACAAGCAACAAATTATGTTTATCCTTTCAAAATTTAGTGTTGTATATTTATGAAGTTCAATGCAGGGTTACTATGCCCCTTTATTCTCCTTTCAAATAATATAAACCTTTCGTATTTCCACAAATACGTGACTGGTAAATGTAAAAAGAAGGCAACAGATCTCTGCGAAGGCATGAATATATGGACGGGATCTGAAAGTGGTGTATTTGTACAGAAACTATCGATATCTGCAGGAGATATATTGAGCTCATCTTCATTCATAGCAAAAAGAACTCTGATCAGAATGGAATTTCCATAAACTCATAGACACGGGTCTTTGATTTACTTCTCAGTGTAGCATTGAGATACCCTGAATATGTGTTGACCTGTCAAACCGTTTTAGAAAACCTTAGGAGAGGCCCTGAAAGCAATCTGAAATAACATTGTTATCATTATTTATTCATTGGTCAAAACTACCCCTTTACGTCGGGGGTACCAGCAGGCAGGGTAAAACACCCGTCGTGCGTCACACATAAAAACACAAGAACAAAATCATTTACAGAGACTGCATAAGAAAGTGTAAATACCACCAAGTAAAATCAACTGTATGCATGTATATCAAGCTGAAAAGTCACGTGCATCTTTTATCTACACTATGTACAACACACAACAGATATAAGGCAGCTTGAATAGGTTGCAGGTCATGCATCTGTCTAAATATGTTGGCATGAAAATCTGGTAAATGCTGTCCAATCATCATGTCGCGTACGTTCAGCAATATCAAGGAAATGCGAACGTCGATAAACGGCGACAGGAGTGTTTCTGTTTACAGTTTTGAGTGCCTGTCAGGTATGATATTTTTTACTATTCATATAACCAGGGAACCACGATCTGGCTCATCTCAGACAGCAGCAGATAAAACTGGCACTGTGCCATGTAATATTAGTATAAGGGCTGGCCAGAGCAAGTTTATATTAATACATTACCACATGACGGTGAATACACAATGAAAACTTCCCAGCTAATAGGATGTTAAGATGCAAATGCAGTGATTTTGTTATGTTGACGGAACCTTCTGGATAAATTTCTAAGCTATTTCGTACGCCAGAGTATGACATTTAACTAAAAATGTACAACTTAAGAAAATATTTTATTTCCTTTGGGGACCATTACTTTTTGCTGTGCGCATGGTCACACGATTTAGTACATAATCGCAGGGAGAGGAGTTTAACTTGATCGCTCCCCGACTTGCCATACCATACGTTAAAGTATCTGTAAATGGCTTTGTCGGATTTTTTTGTAGTTACCTAAGACCATCTAAATTATTTTGTATGCAGACTATCCTATGGTAAATAAGGTTCGTAAGATTTAAGAAAACGCATCTGTGTGGTTTTGATATAGCTATCTGGTTTTTAAGGTTCAAAACTGACAAAATTTTGAGACTAAATGACGAGACGCAAGCATTGTCATGGTGATAATTCGTCTATTGCATATAACACCGGATGTTTTCACATTTCCCAAAGGATTATGGTTACCCAGTTTCCACCCAATCTAAAAGACACGCCAAACACGTAAATTGCACGGACCGACCAAGCGTCCCAGTATGGCCAGAGACTTGCAAACCCCCGGTTCTGAACGAAAGCGATGCATTGTGGACTATATGCAATGGACGTACACAGACAAAATTCCAAGAACTATTCAGATCAAGAAAACAAAACAGACCGAACACCTAAATCCAGGTGGAAAAGCAAATATTAGAATGCTATGTAGTTCTGTCCCAGAAGTATCAGATAAAGACTGAAAAGACAGTTGGGCCGTACCATCTGATATGAATTGTCATTTTGATGCCTCTTACATGTCTGTCTGCCTTCCGGTCAGGGAACTTAGATTTTTTTTTTTTTAATCAGTAAAAAATGTATTTCTGTGTAATATGATGGGGCATGTCAGATTTCTCTGCATTGCAGAGTCTTTTGAGCTCTTCCAAACTGTCCCTCATTTGTGGTTGCGTTTCTTTTCCGATGTAGTCTTGTCCAAACACACATTTTATGTCACACCTGCAGAAATCGCTGCAAAACTTGAAGTATCAGAGCACAGCGACAGACACTGGTTCAAGGAATTGTACAGCCATTGTTTTTATTCTACTCTCTCCTAAAGAATTACAAAACAATGGTTTAAATAATTGGTCCTATGGAAATACCATTACAAAGCTTTCAGGAAAACCGGGAAACAAGTAGGTGGGGTTCATTGTATGTCAGCACTGCCTGGGCGTACTTCGATGTTTGTACAGTAATTGGAGTAGCGGCAGCAAGGAGAATTGTAAATACCGTGTGACTGCGCATGCTTCGATTATATGGTCACAGTCCCTGGTCAAAACATAGCAACTAAATTTTGCCTTTCTCGCATTGTGTACTTATAGCGATATATTCTGTTCAATTTGCCGGAATGTTACACCCAAACAACCATCTGCAGGAAGGGATCGTAATGAACTGGCATATAGGTCAGTTGTACTAAATTACTATACTGCTCTAGCTGCTTCATGGGTCACATGACAGATTTTGACCAATGCATGTGGCTGGGTTTGTTTATCCTCCAGGTGCCCCCACTTGTAATGGATGCAATCCAGATAAGGGTACATCTGTTAGCACCTACAGGCGATATATCGACCAGGCTGAATATACAAAAGCAATAAGTCGGATGTTCTCAAATTAGACTTAACTTCACTGTGTTGCGATTCCCCCACTGCACCACATTCATAATATAAAGTTATACCCCGTGGTCTAATGTCATAATTAATAATCTATACGTAAAGTTAAAGGGTATAGATTCTAATGCAACTATTAGTTTTGAACATGATACAAATAAAGCATATATCTTTATGAACGTCTTACATGCCTGTCATACTGTGTATACAGAATTATCAAATATGTATAGGCGTCTTCATTTTTATGGGTCCACCCCCAAAGGATACCCGATATGTTTTTGGGTTGTCCATCAGTCCGTCCGTTCGTGGGTTCGTCCCTCCACTTTTTGTTTGTGAACAAGATATTTCGAGATTAACTGACCACCTGAAATTCAAACCTACCTCATTTGTACATTGACACCATTTATTCACTTGATTGCAGTTAGTGACCTTTTGACTTTAAAGCGCAGTGAATGTGCAAAGGTGGACCCATCGGTCAATGCTTTGCATTGAAGTGCCTCTGGCTTTTGCTTCTGGAAGTGAAAGTAAAATGCGTAGTTTAACTTTAAGATTAAAGAAAATAACATGCTTTACAACTAAGTATAATCAAAATTGAAGAGGACCTTTTTTTCGTGCCGGTTTCAAAAATTGGTAGGCCTATATCGGCATTTAAATTTACATACTGTCCCTCGCATGATGAAAACTAGAACGTTTCAATTGTATTCGTACATTTAAGCGGAATGAATTCAATATGTTGCAAGGTCGGAGTGTATTCAAGTTTGGCTTTATCGGTTTTGACTTTAAGTTCCTTGTACAAATTAGGTATCCAACCGACGGGCTCCAAAATTAATCAAACATTTAAAGCAATTGTTGATTATCCTCTGGTCCGCCTATAGTAGATGGAAGCCATCTAAAACTATTGATGAAAAAACATTCGAACGTACACACATGCATACGTACGTAGGTACATACATACATATATGCATACATACATACATACATACATACATACATACATATATACATACATACATAAGAATAATGTTATTTTATGCGCGGGGGTAATCCCTGTTGGGCATTCGGCCCTACTTTCAATCAAAGCGTGATAAAAGCCTCGGGGTGAAGGCACAATTATGGTAAATAGAAAGCAAAGAACAGACGACATGTAAAACTACGCTGTCGGTCGATTTGAGCAGCGGGAATTGTTAGTATATTCATGGAGCCTTTTTCGCTGTCGATGTCTCAATGATAAGAAACGCTTGCGAACGTTTCTGCAAGAAAATTAATGTTGACAAGCGTTTTTTGCACGTGTTTCTTGGTGTAATGATATAGGAAGGCGCGGCTCTCCAGTAGACTCCGACTGTGTGGTATCCTTCAGTTGTGATATACAATCGGCTCTGTAGTAAGCTCAGTCAATGGTGAGATATCCTTTAAGTCTGATGTTGTGGAAGTGCAGGTGATCTGCTAATAAGACGCCATGCAATGGCTGCACTTGGTAACCCGTAGAGTCAGAACATTCTACATTCGTAGAAACATTTTTTCCATAATGACCATCCACGAAACTACGGAAAATATGTCTTCACCATGTCAATGCTAAACAAAAAAAATACTTATATTTTTTCGATTATTATGATCATTCTGTGTTCAGAATCCTGGCAAAATGTCCTTTGATTCAAATACCTGCATGCCTGTGGGTCTAGAGAAAAGAAGAATGGTGCAAGGTAACAAATTCCCAGGTATGTGAACGCTGTTGGCTGAATCTCTAATGCAGCACTACAAAATTTAAAAGCAGAGTACGCTGACAGGGAAAATGAAGTATAAGACTCAACAGACACAGAGCTGCGAGAATTTGCTTGTATTTTTTGTTTTGTCTCGTTTCTTGACTTCCCCCCTGCGCCCTAAACAGACTATTGGTAAACCCTGCGTTGTTTCTGCTTCATTTGTGCGGAGTTTAAAAACCAGGTAATAAATCTGTTCAGTAATCACATCGCCTCCCCTGATCGCCCCATAGCGGCCATGTCATAAAATTGCCTAGGTAATATGCCAACAACTTAGCTATCCACCAACAAGAAAAAAAGTTGTAAAATTGTATCAGGTGCCTTTCAGTGCCCGTTACTACACTGGACCTACATGAAATGTCATCGAAAGAATGGATATGATTTTCCAAACAGACAGGCAAAGCACACCAAAAAGGTGTGCAGATGTTCACCCATGTCACTTTCTACCTCCCATCTTGCTCCCTTGTGCTTCCTTTTAACGAGAATACCGGTACCAATACACTCGCTTACTTGGGCGTATTTCTAACAACCGTAAACCCGTCGAGTACTCTCGATGAATCATATTAAGATCGTATAACATTATATATTGCTAGGTGTCAAACTATGAACCATATACTGAACAGATACACACAATCAATTACGACTAGTCTCATAGAAACAGTTTATCAATATTTTTCTCCAGAAGACAGGTGTGTAGCGGGAACCTTTAGAAATGTGCAAGATTATGTCATCTTTGACTAACTATATATATATATATATATATATATATATATATATATATATATATATATATATATATATACGAAATAAAGCAGTGAAAAACTGTTTCGATATCTTCTTATGGTTGTGTGCAAACGCAGACATTCTGTTTTCCCTGAAGTTCTTTCTTGCTTTATTTCCGCTGTGTGGCATTTTCTTGGACACTGTAAAATCGACAGCTCTGAAAATTGGTGGCAACACTGCATCTGTAATGAACTTAGCACCTTACCTTAAGTTGTCAGGAAGTTCAAAATTGAAAAAATATAAGGGCAATGACAAATTTCAAAGTTTCATATCTTCAAAAACTAATGTACATAAAAATTTTTGAAGTCGTGCTTTGTGACATCTGCCAATGCAATGGGCCATCAGTAAGGTTGCAGCATTTTAAATTAGTGAAATAGACCAGTTCATTGGACTCGGGTTCATTCGGTCCACTTCGGGAAGTGCACCCTGCTTTGATTACATTTTGTGCTCCATCAGGCTGGCCGGGTGGCACGTGGAAGGATCAGAAAGTAAAACACAGGATGTGTTTGAATTTAATGGAAAATCAAACTGTCATCAAATGCACGTTTCACCACTGATGTGACATTTTAAGAAAAAGATTTGCACTGGTCAGCACAACCCATGCTGTAATCACCAGCGTTAGCAGGGGCATCCGTTGTAAACATGAAAGCGTGGGCCCGACTCGGCCACTTGCTGATTGGACAATCAGGCCAACAATGGAATGTATAATTAATTACAGTCCGGAAAAGTTCGGTACAACTCGGTATGAACAGGTCAGGTAGCGAAGTACTATTGAACTGTTGTATGCAGAGTTCTGACACGAGGACACAACATTGTCTATGGATAGCAGACTGGAAATAGCTTAAGTTCGAAGTTGAAATTTTCCAAATCTGTCGTGAAGCTAGTATTATCCCCCTGCGTAAAATCTGCATGCACACAAATATATACTGCATTAACACAACTAAGAAATTTTCTTTCCTAAAGTACTTTTTGGTGGTGGTGGTGGTGATGGAGGGGGGGGGGGGTTCCGTTACTGGGAAGGTTCCCGGCATAAAGCTGTCAGAAAATACTGTAAAAGTGTAGCCATGTGAGTATCATGGCAATATACTACAGGGTACCCACATCATGGCAATATACTACAGGGTACCCACCGGTGACGGGTCTTCAAAGGGAAGTACATGCATGTTCCCAAAAGAGTTACCTTTGTACAGAAAGCGGACTATTTACCATCAAAAGAGAGGAGGCAATGGCCATTACACAATGCCTTTTAATGTAAACAGAAAAATGGACACTTCTTTACCACCTGGGCACCAAGTGAGCCTCTGCAGTACTAGCTGCTGGGCTTAGAAGTACTTTACTTTTGCTAATCATTTTAAATGTTCAGCATACCTTCAAAATTATTTAACATTTCCAATCCAACTTTGATTCCCATGCACAATTTTTCTTTGTTTCAGGTCAGGTCGTACATCAAGATTCAACATTTAGATTTAGACATCATTCTTATGCCCTTTTATGTCTTGCTATATGTACAGTCTACGCACACAAAGTCATTTATTGCGTGACGGATTTTCAATTTTGTCAGCTTTAAAGTCACATAGATTTGCTTTGAAGCAAAGCTTCTGATCTAGTTTGTTTGTGTGTTTTTTTTTTACCTCGCCGAAACCTTTTTCCTCAGGAAAAAGTTTTCTTCACCGCACAAAGATGTTCCTCTTCCATGCAGCAATGCCCCCATGATTGGTATCCCTGTTTAAAGGAAAAGGTTTTCCAGAATAAGGAAGCCATGTAAACGTAGTTATATAAATAAAACAAGCATCAATACGGAGACCCACGTTGGTTTTGTAGGTTACGTCCGTACATAAGTCACTTGTACGACACATTTGAAAAAGGTGCAGCACCGTGTGCTCTGTGACGACTTGACTTGAATCTCTCCTGTAACGATGGTGTGTCTCGGTATGCAGCGCTTTCTGGAGAGCCGTGCCGCAAATACATACGCATTAATTAACATTGTATGTCCTTGTATTGATCACTATTATCACCAGGCGCCCTGTTATCACAGTTTTGCCGTATGACATTACAACTAAGACGGCTCCTATGTTTCCTTTAAACAGGGATACCAATCACATGGGGGCATTGCTGCGCGGAAGAGGGACATCTTTGTGTGGTGTGCACACAGCATTGGAATTTACCTACCATGATGCAGTGAAGGATCAACTACAGTTCAAGTAGCCATGCAACAAATAATTGGACTAGGGTAAGATATTTTACACTATGTCATATCTGTGATAATGTTTTCATGATGCCAGCAGTTTATAACGTGATTTGGCTTGTTATGGTACATGTATATTAAAAAACTGATTGACTTTTGTGACATATTACCACCAAAAAACCTTCAAAAGTTTGAGAGTTCTCTTGTAACATTTTAACATATATAAGCATATCCTTTAACTTTTTGCCTCAAAGATATTCGGATGAATTTGCCTTGGCCTATTTGCAGGTAATATGCCTGTGCCGATGATAGCTAAAACACGCTCGATGCAAAATGTTCGCATACCCATCTACTTCGAAAAGTATTTGACTTTCTAACAGAAGATGCATCCCGTTTTCTGTTGTTGTTTTGTCAACAAAAACCAACAAGCAATGTCTTTAAACCATTGAACCCAACTAATTTTACCTTCATAAATCATATTGGGGGTCTCAAATATAATTTCAAACGTAAACCAATTTCCAAAAACACCACGTTTTGAAAAGATAAATGATATCCGTATCAGCGGAGACAGGTTTTATCTTTAACAACCATGCCAGTCTCTAAATTTATCCAAATCGTGCCCGACCCCTGCTACAATGACAGTATATTTGTGTCTTTGTATATTATGGTCATACGACATGTAATAGATGTTGCCGAGAATAGACTATATTTCAGCTCAGGTGCCTATCGTGTTTTTACTATATACTATGACAGTTCAAGTACTCAACTTGCTGTCCGTCCAGTATTTTACAGAGATTCGTAGCCGTGCAACTGACTGCAAGCTAGTTACTTTTCCCCGGTCTTCTTTGTAATTTTTTCATGAGCAATTTGTTAAACTGGCACCATACAGAGTGTAATGTTCAGATTACACTTCACGGTGCCAGGCCGTGTTTGCACGCCTGTCCTGATAAATTTCCACAGTGACTCAGTCAACAACTCCCTGGGAATAAACGTCATACAGGATACCATGCACATGAAACACAAGTATACCTGCTTGTAGAACAGATATTGGAAATCATCTGTATACAGCATACTCGTTGGAAACATTATGCTGGCCAGTGTCTACCTTATGGATCTCAATGGGATTCCTGGTGTACTTAAGCACGTTCACTCGTGGATAAGGTACTGACAGGGGCAAGGTGCTTTTCAAATGCATGTATCTCTTAGGACCGAAAGCATTTATGGTTTCCATCGTTGCATAGGAGTGGTCCAATTGGTGTACCCAGGAACGATCACGTGATAACTATACAGTAGATTACAAAAGATAATTTCATCTAAGCATTTGAAAATTACTATTTTTTCTTTGGTAAATTGAATAACTTTGGGGAAAAATCTAAGGAAATACCAGTCCACGATAGTCGATCTGGATCAAAATGATAATCAATGATCTTTATTTTCTCCTAATCAATAAGATAACAGAAAAATATACTGTACTCTCTTTCGTCTGTATTATAGGTTCATTTTTTTTAAATTATAAAATTTTTGACCTGACCTTAATACATTTCATTGTTATCTTGACAGTTTCTTTATTACCGCTAGATACTATCAATGAATACAAATATATAAATGTTCCAATCCGTTTCCCCTCTAGTAGCAAAAAAGCTTAGTATGTTTTCATTAAAAAGACTATAAAGGCTGTGCTCTAATTTTAATATAAAAGTTCCAATTCGTTTCCCCTGTTGTAGGAAAAAAAGCTTAGTATGTTTACATAAAAAACTATAACAGTTGCGCTCTAACTTTAGTCGGTAGTACATGTGACAGATATCTTAACTTGTGAATCAACTTTATAATCAAACAAAGTGGCAGGTGCAGGAAGCTTGTGCAACCCACCGACGGGATTAATCGCTAAGATTTGAATCACCAGAAGGCATTGCTGGTCAAGAGGATCACCTGACATCTCTTGACTAATCAGACATGGTGGGAGGCGTCGGGAGATTTTTTTTTTACCTTACATTACATAACACACATTCAAAAGAGGTACCCGAGAAGGCAACCATACTTAAATCACATTTATAGCCCAAGACTCTTGCACGGTAGCAAGGTTCTATATATCGCGACATAAATGTGGTTGGCAGGCTTCCACTGTGTATGTCATCTATGTGTGTTACATGTTCATGACTTTCCATTTCATGACGACCTGATTGTATCCTGACATAAATGCTTTGGATTTAGGGCATCTAGTTTAGATTTAAATATGTTAGGCTTGTAGAAAAAATAGACAGCATCCTGGCGTTCAATTGCGTTAATACTCTAAACAAGATGTAATGATATATCAATTCATGCATTTAGTTTCTAAATTATGAGGTCGTGACTCAAAACTTCCTTTGCTACATTTCATGCGACTCCCCGATAAACTCTTTTTTCTTGATATATACTAACTCTCTTTGCACGGGTGCACTGTGTTCAAACGACACTTTTACCAGTAGTGCGCTGGCTCAATTATGAGTATCACTCACAGCGCGCCGTTGGCAGCAAGTATAACAAATGTCAAATAAAAAAAAATATAGAAATTAAAAACTATTTATACTGTGTACAACCACAACTGCAAGCACTATCCAGTTTGTGTGCACTGTGGCCCAGTAAGGCTGGACAGAGTAAAGCCATCTTGCGTAATTATGATAGAATGAAACAATCTAAATTCACCAAAAGTCATCATCTGTTGTACCAAAAGAGAAAAATGCTTGCTTATGATAAACACTAGGCCGTACTTCTGATTTTATTAGATCTGACATTCCAGATATCAGATATCATTCGCTATTTAGCTTCTCTAACGTTCTGTATGCCTCTCGTAGAAGTAGGTATGTTTTATCATGAGGTGTGTCTGAAATGGAGCTTACTCGCGGTACCACCTGAACATGTCTTCGGATTTGCTGACGCTTGATGTGCTGCGATCGCCTATTGCCAACGGTCAAGTGATCCCAGTGTGTTTCGCTTCACTGGTCTTCGTGTCTTGAGACAAAATGACAATGCTCAACAATGTTTCCACATGTATGCTGATATCATCAGGTATAATTATATACTGTTCATGTCAGACACACCTTCGCCCCCCCCCCCCCCCCCCCCTTGAGTAGAGCTCGCAACAGGGCCCATTCGTCAGTCCGTGCAAAAAGTAGTAACAATAGTTCTTCGGCTTTCTGTTTATCTGCCGTGGTGCGACATAGAAGAAGGTGGTCGTATCGATATTTTGAGACCAACGCGAGAGAGAGAGAGAGAGGGAGGGGGAGAGAGAGAGAGAGAGAGAGAGAGAGAGAGAGAGAGAGAGAGAGAGAGAGAGAGAGAGAGAGAGAGTGTCCAAAGTATTCGAGTATACTACACGAACGCCTTTATAACCCAAGTAACCACTGATATACCCATACATGAGAAAAAACATTTTGGTGACCAGGATATTGATTAACCGAACACGTATCAGTCAGTGAATAAGGTTTGTCTATTAAAATATGACGTAGCGATCCAGCTGTTAAGCTTCCGATGTATAATAAGAAGGGTAACATTCATTAGATATGTATAAGCAATTAGAAAGGAATAGATCAAAGCAGAACTTTAATAGAATACCAGTTTAGCTTGTTTTTGCGTTAAAGCACAAGTTTCAACTGTACAAAATGAATAATGGCTCAAGTGCACTTTCTCAAAAGTAGCCCCGGCACAGGCCTGGAACAACGGAAGCACCAAAAGATCCCCATTGTCAAGAAGAAGAATCTTGGCATCTCTGGGCCAATAACGTACGCCAAGATCTGTTGGTTGGTCCCGTGTGACCAATGAAGTCCTCTTGTAATTTTCGCCGCAACGGCACAATTAATCTGGCTGTCGTCTGCCTTTACAATGGAGCTCACAGTATTTCGTGGACTTCTGACCTGTTATATGGAAAGTCTAAAAGTTTATTTCCTAAATTGAAAATTACTCTTCAAATTCAATAAGAAAATCTGTATTTCTAAAATGCAGGAATGGTACATGAACAAGTCGGGTTGTTCAGCACATATATTATATGCAAGATAAAAATAGGCAGTCATGGTGGTCAGAAAGGTTTATGAGTGTTGGTCAGTAAATTCATCCCCCCACCTCCCAAATATGAAGAGAAGATACATCAGGTGATTCTAATTTTTCTTTGGCATTTTATACGTCAGCAAAACATCATCAGTTGGGAATTTGGTGCAGTGGTCAAGATCTGACGCAGTAAGCTCCCCGACCCACGGGCGCGCCCTAATAAGGGCGTGCCACATCCATATTTGGTCTCTCTCTACTGACCAGCGCTCACATCCCTCCAGGTTATATGCTGCAGCCACAGCAAAAGAATTCATTCTGGAGACTTGGGTTGAATTGCCAACATCATCTGAGCAGCTACAACCTTTGTATTGAAAGTACTGGAATAAAACATCATCAATTACCAGTGGACTTATAATTATACCAACAAGCTTTATAAAAGACCGGGTTGTAGCCATTTATTTCCGGTTTGCTTTGAAAGGAACCATAGGAAACTTCAGATGGCTTTCGTTCCTACGGGACCTGTTTAGTAAGGGATCCATTTGTAGTTGCCCTAGCTCATTTATTGTCAAATCGTCTAAAACACTTGCAGAAAATTAGAATATTTTACGAGTCAAAAGATTTCCTCAATTGACCATAGTATCCCCTTAGAAGTTATTGACGTAGGCTATCTTGTTTAATATGATGCAATTCTTCTCGATTCTGCTATTATGGCTCAATAGTTATATTACTGTTTGAATATGTATTCATGAGCGCTCATCTCCAGAACAAAATATCTGTGATCTTTCTCCCGACTTTCATATTTTAGTCCTAATTCAGTCATAAACATAATTTACCAAGCTGAATGACACGCCTCCAATAAATCGTCCGCAATAGCTGACACCGGGCGATATACTGTTCATTAAATGTTAATTGTATTGATAAAATCCAATAAGAGACGCTTCAGTGTTTAAAAGTCTATACTGCTACATGTGCCAGCCTTTGGAGGTCCACATTGAAGTCAACTGCATCTGTTTGCTAGTCATGTGAAGAACTAATTCAAAGTAAAACGTTATGCAGTGGATATGTAATCTTGCTGTTTATTTTGGAATTTAATTCTCCTCTGAAACGTAGTACGCCTACCACGATAGTGAATCGGAAGTCTTGAAATTGGTGTGATTACTGGTAGTTGTGTCGTCAGGCGCACACATGCAAGGTTTAATTCTATATATATAAAGGCATTGTAATTACCACTTGAAATTTAGACAAAATTTCGTGCCGGATCTTCTAATATACTCTCAAAATAATATATCTCCAAGACAGGGCCTTTTCGTGACCAGCACACTTCTATTTATTATGTCTGGGTGCAAACCCAGACATTTTATTTTTCCAAGAATTCTTTCCTTTCTTTCTTTCTTTCTTTCTTTCTTTCTTTCTTTCTTTCTTTCTTTCTTTCTTTCTTTCTTTCTTTCTTTCTTTCTTTCTTTCTTCCTTTCTTTTTTTCTTTCTTGCTTGCTTGCTTTCTTTCTTTCTTTCTTTCTTTCTTTCTTTCTTTCTTTCTTTCTTTCTTTCTTTCTTTCGGACCTAATTTGTCCGTTTTTCTTGGTCACTATTATTCCATAAATCACCAAACTTGCAATGGTGGCAACTATCGGTGAAATTAAGCACCTGGTTTGGAATCGTCGCGATGTTTAAAATTATGCAAATTAGGGGCAATTAAGATTTAAAAGCTCCATATGTTCCAACTATTGCAGACAGACACAAAGTTCTAACTTACTAATGCAGGTTTGAGACATCTGTCAATGGACAGTGAACAAAAGTTCTAGAAGTGCAATTAAATGTGGCAAGTTTGAAGCTTTTTGGCCATGTTAATTGTCTGAATATATTCTTGTGGAAGGGGGAAAGGGGGCACATTGTGTTAAATATAAAATGGTTTGTTACATTGACACAAAATAGTTTAGACTGCAATCATGAATTATGTTTGATATCAAGTCAGATTCACAAGATCAAGTTTTTAATGAAACAATCATCACTCAATACTTTTTATGCAAATAAAACCTCATAATCACCAAGCAAACCCTGTTAAGGGAAATACATGTTGGGGTTCAGTGTGGCTACAAAATAGTTCTGCTCACTGCTGATTGGCTGAAGATCAGGTTTTAGACAGGGTTCACTGAAAATGCAATCCTGCCTAACAGACCTCGAGCTAACTCAGCACTGCACATATATCCTCTTTTGCACAGTTGTGTGTGCGTGTAGGAAGGTGGGAGGCAGGTTGATCACAGCAGCATTTTCCTGCTTGGATAACTGTCATGCTATTTTTGTATGTTGCTGGTGGTTCAGCGTCCGTTCAAGGGCCCTGTGTCTGCTAAACAAAACTTGAACAGGGACCTACATGTGATGAATTATTCTGCTATAAGAATTTGAAAGAAGTGATGAACGTGCTCTCTCTCTCTCTCTCTCTCTCTTTTTTTTTCTCTCTCCCCTCTCTCTCCCTCTCTCTCTCTCTCTCTCTCTCTCTCTCTCTCTCTCTCTCTCTCTCTCTCTCTCTGTGTTAATACATGTATGTACAAAATATGAAGATTTTGATAGTTTTAGTCCGGGGAGCAATTTATGAACATTTCAGCAAACGTCATTATTGTTTGTCCTTGAGATAAGGTTCAAGCAAATATTCATAGTATTAGTGTATTGGTCATTTAACTTTGACCATCAACACGAATTTTATCATAGTCTGTAAACTGACTTTATTTTGCTGTAATGCTACATGTTTTTCGCTTCTTTCGCTCACGAAACAAATCCTTAAAATGAAAACTGATGTGAGAAAAGAATTTCAACTTAGTATTAATGGATTTCGATCTCCAAAATAATGAATTTAAAACTTGTATGAAACACATCAAATAAAAAAAACCTGTGAACATGTAGAGAACACAAGTGTTGCCTTATGGCTGTAACATTACCACTGGACCCCATGGGGGTGATGGGTTTTGCTAGATAATATATTTGTCACATGTTCATATATTAGAAATCCAATACCATGTGGCACTGCATATACATTGACAATGTTTCCTCATGATTTTCCACTACAAAGCTGTTTATAAAAAATATTTTTTGTCTCATTATGCAGATCCATTTACCCCTCTTTTAGTACATGTATTGTTTGCTCCAAAGCATGTGACACACAGCATTACTCCAGACCCTTCACATTTGAGGGGTACTTGAGGTTGCACTTGTATGTTTCCATTTTACTCACCATTTACTCTCTTTTTTATTTCGACACTGGGGAAACCATTCATTATATACTTGCAGACACCATTTATTTGTCATAAAATTATTACAGATCCTAATCAGAGGCACACTGTGGAACCGGCACAGTTACTCTTTGTGTTGAATGATTTAGAAGAACATAGAATGGAGGTTTCCTATACTGAGCTTGCAATGAAGGTTTTCTAATACACTAGCTTGGAAAGGAGGCTTCTCGTTACAGTGTGATGATCACTAACTGCCAAACATTGCATCTAATAATAATTGGACAACATGTTTTAAAAGGTTCCCATTATTACATCAAAAATGAAAAGATTAATCCTATGCACATTGAGTACCCCCTTGATTGAGAAGTAATATTTTGACAACTCTTTCTAGTGCACATTGTGTTATAGCATACAGCCTTGCAGTAAGGAACTGTTTTTAAGTTGATTCAGTTGAATTAATACGAAGGGAATTCAAACTAGATCTGCCACAACTGTCAAGATGCAACATAAAGTGTACATAACTTTAACAGTTGCACATTGGCTGTCATTGTTGTTTATATGTCATAAGTTTTACTTTTGTTTACACATGTAAATTCTATTTTATTACTTAGACTAGACAGAGTATTATTGTATTGTATTTTTGCCATCTTGTATCAAATGTGTTGCAAATTGCGACTCATTGAGCTTCAAGTGATACCTTGGTGCTTAAACATATTAAAGCTCAATCATGTATTGCAGCCCTTATTGGGAAGAGGCAATTTATGACATGTGATAGTAATGTTGCTCTGATTTGTGACATTCCTACAGTGATATGTGACATTAAAATTAATTGCTGTGATAGGTTCACATCTAAAATGCTTTTTTGTGATATCCAATATTAAAAAAAAAAAAAAACACAAAAAACACAAAAAAACAAAACAAACAAACAAACAAACAGACAAAAACAAAAACAAAAAAAAACAAAACAAAACAAAACAAAACCAAACAAAAGAACCCAGCTCTAATTTGTGATTTGCACCAAACAAGGGGTTTTCATTAGCTTTCTAGTAATAAATACTTTTCATACATTTAGACCAATACTCTTCTGTCTATCCTCACCAACAGGTAGTAGTCCCCCAAAAATGCTTTTGGTAGATTTTGTGTCATTAGACTTAGACGAAAACCTTTAAAACTTCAAAAAAACTACAGATAGGTGTGTTAGTATGCTTCTGAGTCACAGCAATAAACACACTTCAAAGCAGTTCTAGAATTCAAATTTTACAAGCACCCAGATTTGCTGTGAAGCAAATCTCCTTTTCTAGTTTTCGTCTGTTCTTAAGAGAGATGCAGCTGTCACGATATATATTTTTCAGTTCCCGAAAGTACAAGTGAAAAAGATTTCGTTCAAATAAACGACGCAATCTTTATACGTGATTGGTATATTTAATGTTATTCATCTACTTCTGACCTTCAGTCCTTCATTTTTATACGAGAATGGTTTATATATCAACAGAGAACAATTATAGTTCTCAGCAAACCTGGTTAGTCCCGTATTCCTCTGAGAGCTAGTCCTGAAGTGAAGGCAAATTTGCTTGATCCCCATGATGAAAGGCATTTAGCACATTTTACACGCTGTCAGGTGCTACTCACAATGACGGAAGGCTGTTACTCCGTTTTTTTTCCAGAAGTTTGACAGGTACGTCTGTCGATGACAAAGGCCGGTTGATACTTTGTATCAGTTGTGAGGGAGCACTTACAAGGCGTACGACATTTAACATTGTATAATATTAGTTGCAGAAAATGCTTGAGTGAACGGAATCACACTTAATGTTGAGAACAAGTTTTCTAATATGCATGTCATGAACCATGTTAATCTAAAAGGTACAGAAAATTGAACAATTTTAAATACGGTAAATAAAACATCTACTACTATGGTCAAAGTTGAAATGACAATGTGATGCTGAAATCCCACGGTCCGATATGCGGGCGTGAAAGGAGGGAAAGATGAGAAAAAGGGGGGGGGGGGGAACAGCTAAATATCCGCCTTTCGAGGCAAACCCAATTACGAATGTAACAAGTAAGGAATTGGATTGTAAATATCAAACCGAAATTCACCGGTAGATTGTCAAAATGTCACATTTAAAGATCGATAGCAAGTTTCCCAGAAGAAAGGGTGTGAAGCCAATAACCTCGGGCTGAAAACATGGCTTGCTAATAAGTATGCAGACCATTCATGCCGGCAGAGTGGGTACCCGGCGGTCTCTTTGAGGGTCTCGTGTTTACTTAAGCTAAGTGAGATTAGGTAACATGCTTGAAATCAATAACAAAGCCAGACCATTATTCCCGCCTATAAGTGTCTACCATCACAAGATAAGTGTCAAACAAATGGTGGTCCTTGGGCTGACATGGCTCATGGGAACAAATTGTAGCTCGTGACGCTGGCCCGTGACGTGTATATTAGTGATACATATTTGGGGGGTGTACCTTATGCTTGGTTTTTGTGGCAAATGAGTGCTGGCCTTATAAACCTTAAAGTGCTGAATTAAGATTGAGTCAACAGCTTTCCTCGGGACACTTTGCACGCTAAGTGTCCCGAGTAAAGCTGTTGACTAAGACTACGTTTTGCTTCAGACAAGGCATGCTGGTATTTGAATGAAAGGTAACTTCATGAGGAATTTGACTCTTTTAACCATTATATGTTTAATGGTAACAAGAAAGCAACTATAGCAGTGATTAGCACTTCAAGGGTTAAAATGCGTTAACAATTTGGGGAAAATGACTATCATGAGACCAAAAGGTTTGTCAATGCTGCTAAACAAATTTTGTTCCGGCCGAAACGTGAAAACCTGGATGTGCATATAAAAATATTAAGTGAAGGTTCATGTACTCTGAATTGGACAGGATAAACATCCACATTTCATTCAAATGGTGTTTTTCTTGCTATTTGAAGATATTGAATTGGCGATGTTGGTTCCAATCAGGGTTTTTTTCCCCAGCAGAATGTAAAGCTGTAAAAACAATATCGTCGTAAATTATAAATGACTGTCCTAGGTATATCGTATACAAAAATATTGACTTGGTTCCCGTTTTTATAGAAGGTGCTTTGTGCAATTTGATTATTGAAACCAACAAACAGCCTATTTCATCACGTTGGTGGGTTAATTGTTCGCCCCGTCTTCCACTGATTGGAATTTCCAGCGGGGCTTTCAGCATGCCCGTGTGTTTCTTGTCCGGCTTGCTCTCTGGTGCCTCCGACGAAATTTTTCATGAATTAGATAATTGAAATTCTCAAACCATGATTATTTCACCACGAGACAGCCACGAGGAAGGAAATGCTATTATTTATGGTCTTTTGGGGGAACTCCAAACACGTGTCATGCAACTTTATTCGGACCAGTGCTCTTGTAGAAATGCGGTCATTTCAGACCAGATCTTCACAGTACTCGTTGTACGGCTTTTCATGTTTCACTCTTTGCTGTACCCGTGAAGTGGGGGAAGACTGTCGATGTTCCAGAATACAGTATAATCCTTCAATGACGTCACATAATAAACGGACAAGTTTTATAGCAATCCTGGTCTGGACGCCTAACAAAACATTTTAATATTAAGTACTAAAAGATAACTTTCCGGTAAATGATTAATTTATTTGCCAAGGGACATGATGATGGGGGGGGGGGGGGGGGGGCTGGTTGCTCTACTCTTCAGATTGTCACGCCTTATTAATTTCGTGTTTTATTCTGTACAGTACCAACGTCATGATTTCTTTCATGTTGCATCAAGTATTAATTAAGTCTCATATCACTTGAGGTTTATCAATTAACTTTGTAGATAATCCTACAAAAACTATAACTTTTTATTATTTAGGGATATGAAATCTCATCTTCCAAATATTTCGCGTATTGAACACACTCATTCTGTACATAGGTTTTAATAATAAAAGTGCGTTTCAGACTTGAAGGGCTGGCAAGTATATTGATACTACTATTTATTGCATTAATCAAATCTCGGTAACGCGACTAATGAGAATATCATTATCCTATGGTTTAGTGTATTTTAGTGCAATAATAGGGCATTTAATATTCCGTATAGATACAGATTTTGATATATCAAAAACTGTGCATTGATACGATATCAACGGACGATTACGATGTTACTGCACTGATACGCTGTTCTGTGCACGCTTGAAAGTGTCTCGACCTCCCCGCATTGAGGCAATTGGCTTCAATAGGAATCAGATAGTAAGTTCTTTCTGACATGTGTAGAAATGAATTCCTCATCCAGTCTTATTATAATCCATTTTAGAGAAAAAACATAGGATAAAAAGCATCATATAGTTTCTTTGTTTATTGATTTTACCAACGAGTACGATATCGTGTCACTGCACGAGTGAGGTATACCAAACAAGTGCAGTAACAAGAAAAACACACACCTTCCAATACAATTCTGCATCATAGATCTGTAATTGTGATCTAAAAACACCCCTCAGGTGATAAAAGTAGCCTACTTGTAAATCTTAAAAGATGATGTGCCAGCTACAAACATGTGCTCATTCGTCTGTATGTGTGTCGGTCAGGAAATATCACCATTCTGTTAACCTTTTTGTAAAGAAGTGCCACCGCTATTAAAGCTCATGCATCGGCTTCGGTTTCTTTGCTGGAAAATATGTTGCATATATATATATATATATATATATATATATATATATATATATATATATATATATATATATATATATATATATATATATATATATATATATATATATATCAAAGTAAATATGAAATATTTACTCGTGACATCTAAGACCGATATTTTCGTCTCAATCTTCATAATAAAAGCTTTCAAGTGGCAACATGTCTGATTTAAATTTATATATATCCATGTATGTATGTATGTATGTATGTATGTATGTTTGTATGTATGAACATATGCATGCATGTTGGGGAATCCATTGTGGATAAGACATCGGTACCTGTTTCCAAAGGTCAGTGTACATTGAATAATGTTTACTCTTGATGCCATATATATAAACCTACGGAATTTCTCCGTAAAATTTGAATGCGGCTGTTCAATATTCTATATCTAATTAAACGTTCTCGACGAGGACCCATAGAGAAATACCAAGTCGCTGTTGCAATGTTATTCATCATGGTGAGAATAGATGTATGCATAAAAAATTGACAACTTTTCAACACGTATACAGTTTGACTGGGCACCGTAGAAAATACAAGTGAAGCCACACCTTGCAGCTTTGGGTCATCAAGTGCAGCCTCGGGGCAAGAGTCCATGAGCATGCGGTAGGACAATAAGGACTCGGTAGATATTCAATAATATTGTCAACATCATGAATGATTCATTTTAATAAGGAAATGCGGGCGGGTATGAAGTGTCAGCCAATGGCACTCGTGACCCTTTGGCTTCCAGTTAAAGCACAGAAGAGACCAGTATTCACTTACAGACGTTTTGCAATACATCCACAAAGAGTCATGGATTTATGTCTGTTTTTTCGTGGAAAAAAAAGTTTATTTAATGCGGCCTGGTCTTTATGCTATGATATTATCGACCATGATGTCGATTATTGGTCCAGAACAACACTAAAACAAATATTAAAGTGCCCCCAAAACAACAACCCACATCCAAAGAGTTCATAGTGCACGTGATACTTTAAAACAAACACACAAGAATTTTAAATGTCAGCCTTTGAACGACGTCCCGCTAAGTGCTGAACAATCTTTCGTAAAAGGTGGGAGCAGTGGTTTCTTTCTAACAATCCAAGGACTCAAAATCCGTGAAACAAAGGTTGCACAATCAAAATAACATGCAAATATTGCCTTATGCATTTTACTTAGAGAGGAATACCTTCTGAAACTGCGATCTAATGTTTCAACCTGCTTTTTGAGAAACCTTAAGACTTTTTCGCTGATGCAGTAATCCCTTTAAAAAGGTTTAATAATCTAATAATCCTAAAATCTAAACAGGGCTCCTTTATCACACGAAGACATGGCTTTGGCATGTATATGAACTCAAAATTTTATCTGGTGGTGTAGGCCCGGATTACCCACGTACAAACGCTTGGGCGGATGTGCTTGCCTCACCCCCGGTTTGTGACGTCACGTTGCGATGTCCGCCTGATGGAATCGATAAGGGCTCAGCATTATATCCTGGATCTGGGGTAAAACTTTGAATTGAAATATCTGCTTTGACGAAGACAGAAAAATTGCCTTTTGAAATGTTTACTCAGGTCAGTAGCAATTATATGATACTTTGAGTTACGGTTGTTCCACTATTGTCACAAGAGTATAGACAGTACGCTAGACAGGAGGTGGTACATACTGCTGTATGAGACAAAGTGATAATTAAGTAATCACATACCATCCCTGAACAACAAAGAATTTATCACCTGTTGTTAAAAAGTTTTACTGTCAGGCCCTCCGTTACATCTTATGCGCACGACCTTCCAGATGTGAGTTGCCCTACTATTTTTCACCTGGTCACACTGCACCTGATCTGCCGATAACTCATTACTGTTGACCAGAACTTGACATTGCTCATGGAATACGGCTTACATTGCCTGTGTTCTTCCCGTCACATGTCTCTGTGTTTCTGACTGATATGTCTCGACCCATTCTAATTGAACTCGACAGGCACTACCGATTACCATAAATTGTTTGCACGCGTGCAGAAGGCATACTCTAAATAGTTTTCAAATCAATTTTCTCTTCCTGGTCGGCAGTGTTGGACGTTTGTACAATTTCCAATCACGTCCCCTTTTGGCTGGAAAGGTACCTTTTGAATTTGGGGAAAAACACCAATTAGTAAGATCAGGCACGAACACCTTCTTATGCCATATATGCAAAGTACGGTGATGTAAGTGTTGAAATATGTTGCAAAAGCTCCAAAACTACGCCCACAGTGTCTGTGTGTTACCCGGAATGCTTTATTGGAAAAATCTGGAAATACTAGGGTAATTTGCTCAACAAGTAAGGCAGCGATATATTTCTTAAGTTTTAATTTTTTGTCGGATTTTGCTGTTGTCGACTTCTAGAATACCACCTTTCGAGTTGTACTCAAATTTGATGGAAATGTACCTCGCCAGGGGGTCAAACGAAGCTATTCACTAGGTGGTGATGCTACATGGATCCTTCCCTTTTAACGCATTTTCAATTCGGGTACTTGTAGGTTGATGTATGCGATCCTATTGATCTGTAATCAATGGGGATTGCAATGTTTATTCACATTTTTCGCTACTTCTCCAAAACCGTCTTCCAGATTCACTTGAAATTTAGTAGGAATGAACCTTACCTGGGTATCAACCGACTTTGTTCTAGTGGTAACACTCCATTAGTTTTTGGATTTTCTTATGAAATTTTTCCCCATTTTTTGGCAAAATCTGAAAATAATCTCCCAAACCGCTCTGCTAATTCCTTCGAAATTGCATAGGAACAATTCTGGGACCCCTATAACTTGACTGTTTTCAAGATCCAGGTGGCGCTGCATTTTTTCTATTGTTTAAACTATTTTTTTTTGTTTCGTTTTCACCATTTTTAACTTCTCCAAACCCATATCTCATATGGTGCTGAAACTTCATGAAAATGTACCTTGTAGAAAGGCCGGATAAACTTGGTCACCGGTTCCTGGATTTTTAACGGATTTTTTAATTCGGGTACTTGTCGGTTATAGCGTGAATTCCTATTGGTGAATGTGTAAGACAATATGGATTGCAATGGTAATACACATTTTTGCCTTCGCCGAAACCGTCATCCAAATTCACTTTAAACCTGGTGGGAATGTATCTTGGGTGTTTTTTTCCGGTTTTTGTTATTCGGTTCTAGAGTTAACCTATGTAATTTCTGGGTGTGATCGGAATATGGGTATTATTCTCCAGTTCGGATTGATGAAGGAGGGACATATAATATAATTGATAAAAAAGCATACAAAATTAGTTGAAGTAAAAAGGTAGAAGAGTTAGCTTTGTTATGGTATAGGGTCAGTTGCTTTATGTTATGGTTTGTACTCCATGCTGACCAGCCGAACGTAAGATTCCCCGCATTTTCGCCAATCTATTGGTGTAGTAGAGATAATATGGAGCTTGGTCTGCTTTTGTGTCAATGCTGGTACCTACGAGGCTGGAAAATGCGCGCAGCAGGTCACATAACCAACAGAACGTTGTGTCGCAATAGAATTCTTGTTCTGGACCATGGACAGCGTCACGAATTTTTCAACTTGTCACAGATTGTGAGCTCCTTTTGAAAATATGTTGCACAGATAAAATTGTATGGTTTCTAATTTTATAAAGCTTCAGCTGAAACCTCTCAGATGCAGCAAACACTTTTGTAGCAACATCGGCAGCTTGTGAATATTTTTAAAGAAATGTATGGCGTGCTTACTAAGTATAATACTGCCTTAAGGTAGTACGAAATGGTATATCTTTCTGCATTCTGTTCTTTTCACTCTTTTAATGGCATGTACTTTGTCCTCTGACTGATAAGTTTGGCAACACCCCAATGCATAGATACCGAGGTTTTAGTCAATTAGGTACCATCGTCCTTGACCCTGCGGGTGACTGTCTCGATAAAGTCCCTGCTCATTTCCATTATCATAAGATTTCAGATTAGTATTCCTCGTGAATTGACCTTCATTGCGATTACCAGCATGTTTTAAAGGGATCCGTAGTTGGCCCAGGTCAACAACTTTTCGGGGCACCCCTTGGGGGTGCTATGTGGCCAAACAGCCCAGAGGACAGCACTTGACGCTTTGTATAATCTAGCACTGTAACTACTTGCCTATGTTTCATGCAGGTAGTAGCTGTGCGTGTCATTTTTGACGCATTATTTTACTTTGAGTTCGAATATCGTTTTTTTTTGCACTCCATAATAAGAAATTCAATATTGCCGGGCTCACACCGTCTTATACCCAAGGTTACTCAAAGATAAAAATATTATGTCCAAAAGGGTTATGCCCTTCAACCATGGCATAAGTGGGGGAAAAGCTGCCATCTGAAGAGTTATATTTCTTAATTTGGAAAATGACTCAATGGATCCAGCACTAGACAATAAGCCCTCGAAATTACGCGAGGACTTAATAGAAAAATTTTCAAGCACTGAATGGATAGGATCATAAAGACAATTCGCATAATATTATTTTAATAAAAATGGATAGCTCTAATATTGGACAGTAAAGAGCTAATGCCAACGTTTGCTGTGTACTTATGGTGCCACAATTCTCGTGATCAAGATACTTGATCACAGTTTGCCGCTTTAACCCTCGGCACTATCGGAAGTAGTGTGGTTGTGTCGTCCGTCCGTCGGCCTGTCTGTCGGTCCATCGGGGCGTCCAAGCTTTCGTCAACACTGACAGCGTTATCGCGATATCTCAAAAATATTTACCGCAACTTTATTAACTTTCTTTGTCAGAGACGTTCTTGAGGATAGCCCACAGCCCTTTTGTAGTCAAACTTCCTTTGATTATTTAGGATTGTTTGTAAATTTTCACATGAATTATCTGGAGGACATCTGAGTGGTGCCCAAGTAAACGCCATTGGGGCAATATATCAAGAAGGATTAATTGCAGTTTCGCTAAATGTTCACCACATGTGTGCCTGAAGCTGAGCCATGTGTATCTATTGAAAACCAAAATCATTTGATCATTTTTTAATTATTAGTGCACTTTGAACAAATTTAATTGAAGGCCAAGGTAGCGCGCCTTAGTGGACGAGTCTACCGCAATGTCTGAAGAACAATTGACAACAACTTCAACATATTTTTAGGCAGATATACTTGTAATGGACCAAAGCCCTATTTTGAACTAATGCCCATGATATGTCTCTCTGTCCTTTTGATTTTTAAAACTTTATTTGGAGATTAGTTGACATATACCCATGGATATAACATTACTATATAATTTTAAAGTGCTCTTTTGTACATTACACGATACATCAGTTTTGATAACTCAATATTATATTGTACTGCTGTGTTATATGAACAAAAAAATCATCCCCATTTAAAAAACGACCCCTCCTAAAAGATAAAAAATAAAAAAACCCTCTCGCGTTGCCGATGGTTATCCGTGAATTGCACGCTATTTCTCTTTGACCGCACTTGCCATTATATGCTCAGATTGATTCTAAGAAGATTGTCTTACTTTGAAGTCAGAATTGTAAGAGTTATGACTAGTAAATTATAACGTACGCAGTATCTTTCAGCTTCCGTAAGATTATGTTGTGATTATGATTGCGTGACTAGACTACGGCATTTGTTACAAAATGGGAAAAAGAAAATAATACACACTCTGAAGAAAAACACGGGTTGCTTAGAAACTATACCATTTCGATCAACGTGCCGGTCATGTTTATGGCTGAATTAAAAGCAAGCAAATATCATACTCTTTTGTTTTACACGGCAATTCAAGCATTACAATGGTAGTACCTTGAACAGACACTTTCTAATAAAATGCTCCAAATGAAAAGGAAGCATCATGACTAATAATTATTGCAACAAGGCGTGTATTTTCGAATATTGTCCTGAGAAGAAGTTCTATGAATTGAATAAACACTTCATATATATTGAGACAAGTTTCACACACAATAACCAAAGTAAACGTCGGTCAATTAACACTGTATAATTCAAAGCCACAAACATTTTTGAGACTGTTCATTTACCTTGTTGCTGCTGATTACTATTGAATTCTGGAGCCAATTTTCATGACAACAGACAGAAAGTTAGGATCGAGTGCAGTCAATTAACGAGCAGATTCTTCTCAAGGGCGAAAGTCTGCCGGTTGTCACACCAAATCCCCTGGTGAACCGCCCCCCCCCCCCCCACGCATTAATCCTTTCCCGCTCACATCACCCGTAAGTGCCCGGAGGTAAATAGTCGTCTGCAATAATTTTCGTATTTAATAAATCTCTCGTTAGTAAAAATAATTTTGATGATAATTTTATATCGGACCCACCAAGATATCGTGTCGCAGGTGAACGACTTTCCTTCTCGCGCATTGGACACCCAACACACGCTAATTCGGTAACTATCTTGAACCAGTAAAGGTTTAGCATAGTCCTTGACAGTGCTCCAGGGCAGGTCAAGGGTGTTGTACCACGAACTGTTCATGTCAGAAATGTTTATCCCTGCTGTCTAAACATAAATTTGTGGCCAAAAGACGGAAAATATATGAAATGAACGCTGAATGTAACTTTAAGCATGAGGTACTTCTTATACAGCTGGCTTCGGTTTGATTAACCTGCACAGTGAGTCTTCAATAGCACACCTTGCTCTGTCGTATATTGTATCACCGACAAGACACGACAGGTGGACCTGTGCTAATATGATTCCCTATACACTGGGAAGGACCAACTTACAAGCCTAACCCAGGGAAGGTAGAGACAGGTTTTTTTTGTTTGTTTGTTTGTTTTTTTTTTTTTTGTGGCAAATATAATTTTTTATGACAGACTAACCAGTGAATTTTACCCCTTGGCCCATAAAGGCCCGGGGAGTATTGCTATCGCCTACATCTGTGTGTGAATCCGTGCGTGAGTCCGTGTGTCCCTTCTTCTTGCGCGCGATTTCAGAAGGACCAGATAAGCTGGGATCATCATGAACCTTTTTTAGTTGATCACCCTTTTTGAACTTTACGTCAAGTTCGATGGACAATGACCTTGACCCAATGTTAAGATCACCTAGGTCAATTCTCTAAGAATTTCTTGCAAACAATATTAGGAGAACCAGAATTGCTAGGATCATGAAACATTTACAGATAATCACCCTTGTAAGGGTCTTCGTCACGGTTGAAGGGCAGTGACCTTGACCTAATTTGATTGTCACCAAAGGCAATTTTTCTCTTTAATAAATGTCTTGTAAATGAGATCTTATGAACTGGATAAGATAGACTTTTAAAGGTACTCACCCGTATAAAAAGTCTAGCTCAGGTTTGAAGGACAGTGACCGTGACCTGATTTGAATGTCACCAGGGTCAATCCATTAAAAAATTGCAAGGAATATCAGAAGAACCAGATAAGCCAGGATCACAAAACTTGTACAGTTGATCTCCGTTTCGAAAGGTGAATTCGAGTTTGAAGGAGAATGACCTTGACTCAATGGAACTTTAACTAGTGCTCTAGAACGATATTACTCTCACCATGAAGCAATACTTGCAGCATTTGATATTTAAAACTACTAATAGACACAGATGTGTAAACTCCATTTGGCTGAAGATCATTTTGTGCCTCAGCAAAATTACTGATCATGAGTATGTGACTGAATTCATGGTACCCTGAACACTGCATGAAACAGAAAAGGTATGTGCACAGCATACTTTTATAAGAATACATTGATCATAATCTATTTAGTCCCATCTGTCGCTTGCCGAGGGGTTTTAAGGCGTTAGCCAATGTTTAAATGACGGAGTCAGCAGACTGAAAAAATGTTGGCATACAGGAAGCTAAAAGTCTTTTCTATAGCTAGCAGAACATGCGGAGTTTTTATTGTGTCTGTGTGCCGACTCACAACCAGGCATTCAACAGGCCATATTCTGTCATCAGCAGTCAATTACATGATACACATGTATATGTAGATCACTAGGATTTATTGCTTACACTCATGTCATACATAACACTTTAATGCGACTATATGGTCACCATTTTGTCATCAGTCCATGCTGTAGTGTCGATAGTGATCCCTAAATGAATTGAAGTTGTAATAAAAATGCAGTAGAATTAGCTAGAGTTTCTCACTACATAACCAAACCTTGTTTGTTTTTTTATACTTGACATTCTGTTGTATCAACAATTTGTTCTTTCTGTCTGGCATTTTGGTGTTACCTACAGATATTTTCAAGCCGAGAACCTTATTTTGCTACTTTCTCCTTTTCTGAAATTTCATGTTTTTTCTCATGTAGCTTTTCCAATTTCGCTTTGAATGCAGAAGGCAACAAATTTCCTTTGCAGGCACACAGACAGATTTGCTTTGAAGCACATCTTCTTTTTTAGGTTTTTCAATCACTATTATTTTCATAAGACAGTTTCAAGATGCACTCTGACAGGTTGTGAAATAACAAGTTACAGGCGACCCCGCGAAACAAGCATAGAATGAAAACCAAAAAATGGGTTCCAGTAGCCAGCTACATACCAGTTATACAGACCTTCGTAAATTTGCCACTACGGGGTCAATTGGTGGCCGCGCGCGTGTTACCCAAAAGCAATATATGGTACCTCGGTATGCTTGACAATATAGAAAGAAAGGACACAGGGAATGAATGTTCTGTTTGTGTTAACTATGCACATAGTACATAATACTTCACTATGGTCACAATTTATTTTTTTTACTATAATTCAAGAGATAAATTTTATTGTGGCCATGAGAAGGCAAAATCGACGTTAGTTTTGAACCTTGCAGCGCTCTTCCGCCATTTCATGGTCTCGGCATGAAAGTGAACTCGATTATGGACCTTACTAACGTAATGAGACCATACCTGTTAAGTTTTCCAAAAATTTGAAATGCTTGCCACGAATGTCTTTTTTCCTCTAATTTCTTTGAGGTATAATGTTTTCTGAAATGCCTGTAGGTATGGCTGACAACAGGCAAATGGTGTGCCAATTTGTTAACTTCTCAAAATGACTAAAATTACGGCTTGCCTCATTCCTAAAAATTCTGGCTTCAGCGTCACGTACAGCTAACGCTGACGGCAGCAGAAGCCCATACGGTAGAAGTCCAATATCTCTTTCTTTAACATCATGCATTCTGTCACAATATTTATAAATACTAGCTCTGCAAATATTTGCCAGGAGACCTTTGTGTTACGGGACTCGCTCCATTTTTTCCAGTAATGATTTTTTTCAGCAAGGCCGTATCAGGAGGCTTAGCGCAAAAACAATACACAAGTCAATCATTTGTTCGTCGCCCCAGTTTCACTTCAAAGACATGGATTCCACGACAAGCAATCACAATCATAAAGTTGCGGTAAGCCTCACTGTAATGACTTCTAAACTATGAAAGAGTTCATTTTCTTTGTTATTTGATTCATAAATTATTTAGCATATTCAGTCGTCTGACACCTGTTTAGGGGAACCTATGGTGTCTTCATAATGAGTTTTTACTGCATCTCCATCCAGAGAAAAAGATATAGCAGGGGGTGTCATATGATTTTCGTGTCTTTACATATACTTCACATCTCTCGCTCACAGTTTCCCCATTAGCAGGAAATTTAGATAATTCTTGGAGCTGTGCAATTGAGACGTACGGGAAAATACAGCTTTAATGAGTAAGTGGTTGCCACCAAACCAAACATTTGATAATTAAATCATTGAATGTCAATACGCAGTCATATTGATCTAACAAATAAGCATGCAAATTCTCCTATTTAGCCTGCGTTCATTGAACACCATTCATCAAATACAAAGCAGCATCGTAAATGGATGCTAGGATATTAAATTGACTTCATATTGACTTCATTATGGGTTCGCTGGTAGCACGGGCACATGTGTCATATGATGTCTTAGCTTTGACAATGAATCCAGTGACCTACAAGGATATCGGAATGTGTACGTAATATTGTCTCACTGCTATATATTGTGGACGTCAATTCATGTTTACGACCAACGATCCATTTGCTCAAGGTTGATATAATCAAATTTGCAATCAACGTGTGAATGGATATTGAATATGGATAACATCATGAGAGTAAAAACAAAAAATATGTGCGTTGATATATTAAGAACACACAAAAGTAAGTGATTTCTCATCAAAAGCAGATTCTCGGGCGATTTCGTATACCTTTTAGCTGAACAATTTAAGCACATCAGTGCGCTTGATTTGTAATCCAATCAACTGACAGTGTAATTGAATATTAGGCACCAATACACAATTATGCTTGCAGATAATGGACGCTTAAACATCCAGTCAAGCTCAAGAATAGATGTCGTTTGTAAATGCGCTGAAAAGTAGGTTTTACATACTTTCATTCCTGACAAATAGTACTCTCAAATATGCGTGTTAGTTTTGTGATATTGACGGTATCAATACCCAAACAGCGGTTGAATGGTCGCATACCCAGTGGCTGCTGTAGTAGATAAAACTACCGATATTATTTCACAGGCGGTTTGACTACACAGTTGTCAGGTGTGATATCTATCACCGTGTTAGCGCGACAGGACAGAGATCCACCGGATAACTCGCTGAGATCTCCGGCGATCACTCTTCTAAAACTGTGGGCAAACGATACAAGCAGCTGTTGCTATAGGAGTCATCACCCGGGCTGATGCCCGCCTTGCAGGACTGAAAAAAGCCTTACAGGGCTGATACATGCCGTTTTGCGACTTGACCCAAAGGGTTCCTGCAGTTGAATGTAGTCGTCAAGCTTTGGTTCAGTGGAGGTCGCGAGACCTGTCGGGCCAAAAGAGCCTCCGTATTAAAGAGTTATGCATCACTTACTTAGCTTTAATCAACAAGAGAGACACTTTACGTTTTGATGGTTTTTGCTATTGCGTGTCATTGGCATAGTCATGCGATATTCCTGGAAGATATACAGTTTGATCAGCTTGTTTATGTCTACCAGGTTACCTACACCCCGGGGTTCAGACAAACCATAAACATTTAGCTCTATGTTTATTTTGACTGATATTAAAAACCAATCACGAGGACTGGGCGTTAAAAAAAATGGAATTCAGCATCTGGTCGAAAAGGAGCGCAGGTAAAGAACCTATTGAAATATGTCTGCTCACTATCAAGGAAATGATTAATTCGATGAACCCAAAATGTTTCTAGTAATTTGATTCGTATTGAATGTAATACCCCCCCCCCCGAAAATAAACACGTTATTGTTCTTGAAAGATATTTAGAATGGACGAAGTCAAAATATTATATGCCAATGGGACTGTGTGATTTTGGCCCCGAACACACGGCATCAACTTTATACTCAACATGGACACTTTTCAATACACGATCCGTCAACAACTGAAAGGTGAACATTTAAATCATGAGGATTGATTGGCAAGCGTTCCTAATTTCTGTGCTTGTAACAATAATAGTCGTGTTCAACGATTCCAGATTCAAATTAAATTTGTTGTAAAAAGAATTTTCATTCAAGCACCAGCATGTCTATATTTCCAAAGCAAGCGTTCCTCCGCGCTTTCTGGATCCAAAGCGGGCAAAGGAAATTGTTGACCCAGTCCAAAACCAACGACTGAAAGAGTTAACTTTCTTCATATATTTGATCGGCTCAAAATGAAGCCACAAAAATTAATAAGCAAAGAAGCCTTTATAGTCTCGTTGAGAACAAGTTTGCGCAGATACACCATATCGAGGTAATAAATTCGATATTATACATTGAGTAGGTATGCATGTAATGGCGATATTTTGTGTATTCATTCATTATGTGTCAGATTGAAGCACCGTACACACTGTTACTTTCAACATTGCAGGGTATGACCTTGGGTAAGTATCCATCTTGTCTGATTCGCCAATCCACCAAGGAAACCTTCAGATATCGTATTAGACGGCTATGTTTAGTAGCATTATAGTGTTAACGTTAACAATATAGCAGATCAACCGGTCTGCAGAGACTGCAAAAATTGACATCCTGTATGTATTGCTTTTTTCTCCCATGTTACATTTTTAACAAAAGTTTTGATTTAAATGAACACCATTTTTATTTTTGGGCTCTTTTGTGTACTTTAACACACAGTTAAAAGAAGCGTTGATGCGTTTTTAGGAAGGTATTACCGGCACTTTTGAAGTAAACTATGAAACAAAAATCACTTAGACAGAACCCTGACTTTTTAAAAATGATAAATCATAAAGCTATTTGGCGTACCGTTATTCGCATAATAAATTCATTGTTTAATAATGTCATCCTTCGTCATTCGTCACTATGTATGTCAATGGGTATGGCAATGGTAATGGTGTTGTGAATTTTGACCTTGAGTAACCCTGAAAGGTCAAACTGACCCATTGGCTTATATCTCGGCAGTGGTGGATCCTAGGTCCATGGTACCTACTAAACACTATTAGAAAAGTACCCACGGGACTTTTTTTGATGTTGTTGATTTTGACCATCGTGTAACCTTATAAATGATGACTTGCGGCAGTCCAAACTTTGGTATTGCAAACAGTGATAACGGTCTTCAAGAAATGTGACTCTGATATTATACCCAAGCTCACAAAGCCCTTTAGTCAGCTCATTCAAGGTCAGTTAAGCACAGGACTGTCACATGCCTCTTGCTTGTTTTAATCTTTTTTGTTGGATCTATAGCCTGACAAAATTTGGGAGCGCTATCAGCAGCATTTGATAAATTATAGACCAGGGTGCGTTTATCTGGAAACCTCGGCCATTCAAGCGACACTGCTTCCCACCAATCGTAAGGTAACATGGGTTAACTTAAGCAGCTCAAATCGCAAAGTGCTCCATCATCATGGGGCTGACTTATTTTACGCGTCATAGCCTCCTGAAATATACACAGGTAGACCTGGTTACGTTACGAACACCAAATAGTTATGGATTATGCTAAAAAACGAGCTGAAAATTAGCTTCTTAAGTCAGCGCAAACTAATAATTGATGATTATCGAAAAGGGCACAAGCCCAATAGCCAACAAGCCATAACAAGAAACACAGCATCATACCGTGCATGCATTCAGTTTCAGTGTATCCGCAGGTATACAATAAAACAACATTACTTATCAATGGCATCAAAGGACAGCGACTTTAGGAATATCATCACACAGCACAGAAGGTATCGGGTTTACGTGGACACCAGCTGAGAAAAACTCACTTTTATACGGGGCCCCACAAGTTCGAGGAGACAGGTACCCGTGACGCGGAGATCTGTGAAGCAGGGAATTCAGCATCTTATATATTTTCGCAAACTCGTGGGGAATTAACTGTTCAGAGAATGGTTCAATTAACCCTATCAACGCGCCTGTCTTAACTTCCTGTAAAGATGATCTAAAGATGAGCAACAGTTCTTACTCTACTTACCATTATAAAGCAGTTGAACCACAATTTCCCATAATTTACGCAAGCATTGTCACACTGGCTTACATACAGGGACAAAATGAGTGTTGCGTCCAATTTCGCCATAAATTATCCTTAATCGCTAAGCATGCGCAGTACATTCCGATTTAAATGTTATGAGTAAAAACGGAATTTCATCGGTTTACTGCAAGTCAGCAATTGAAGACATTGCTTCCGGAAGTGCGAGCAATTGAGAATACACGACTCTCTTTTATATTTCAAGAGTGTTACCTATGTTTACATCGCCAGCTCAGCTTAACAGATTAAAAAAAGACAGATTAGTTTCTGCTAACAACTGAAGAAAACAGAATAAAATTGGTACCATTTTAATCTGGCTCCCGGAGAGCATATAAATGAATCAGGGTCGCAAAAAGAGATCTACTTTATCATATCGACGGAATTAGTGTTCTCGGCACTACTAGTTACAACATCATAAGGAACGATTCTTTGACCTGTTTGGTCTGCTGTGCTATTCGTCTGAAGTGGAACAATATTCCAGACGTAGGTCTACTGGATTTAGCTACTAATTCATCACAGTTTTAAACAGTTGTTTGTTGAGTAGCTTTTCTTGATATTTCATGCGAATTGGCAGGATTGTTTGTGGCAGATTTCTGTTCCAAGCAAAGGACTAGGCCTAGGCGTATTATGTGGAACGCTACAAGTCACTATAACAGCACACAACACCATCTGCAGTATTTGGAGCTGCCAAAACCCAAGGGGAACGGGATTGTCTTTCTAAGGAGGATTAAATGGGTGCACGGATGGCTGACCTGTACGAACCCGGCTCTATTCGTCGCCAGGCGAGCAGGTGGAGAGAGTTTCTACCCCTCAGACTGGTCAGAGTGGTTTTCCCCGAGTTCGTTCCAACCAGCTCGATAAGCCAACATCTGACTTCTGTTACAACTCATGTGAAACAAATGGGTCTATACCTTTGCTAGTGTTCTTTGAAAAATTAAGCGCACCGTATCACTATCGTAATGGGAAGTTTAACTTATTTATGTGGTACATACATGCGTATATTTTATTCATCGTCCTTAACGTAGGTCTACTGAATTTGCTTGTTCATGTTGTTAAATATTTGAAGAGAAACGCAACACTGTGTATAATCCAGTGAAATTTATGGGCAATGAACTTCGTTCAAAGTCTGTAATGACACAAGTAACACGACTTGAAGAGTCTGAAGTTGTAAAATAATATATGTGACAATACTGTGAACACTAATTATAATTTACACCCGGATTTGTGCCAGCCCCGAGTCTGATATCCCCAAGCTTCGTCGTCAGCTCTCTGATGGCGAAGGCAAGAGTCAAAGTCGGCACAGTTCTTGTCACGATCAGTAAACTTTATCATATACAGGCCCAGTTTACTTTGCACCGTCTCTAAGGTTAAAGAGGAAAAAGCAGGAATAGGTGGCAATATGCGACGTGAAAACGACTCCGTGCAAAAGGAAGAAAATTACGTTTGCACGACAAATGTTCTAGGTGTCCGTGCCACTGATCGGGTAAACTGGCATAAATTTAATATTGTATGTCGGGTACTAAGGTAAACTCCGTCCCTGTGATGTCACGCAATGACAACCACAAATTTCTCAAGGTCGGGTTTCATTAGATGAGATGACCAGGAGCATATTGTCAGTAGACTTGGTACAGAAATTATCTGGCTTTTGATCATCACCACATGCTTGACAAAGCGACATCAGTAACTCCATCCCCAAGAATCACGAATCTGATATACTTATACAAGAGGGATCACCCCAGCGTCAAAAGTGGCAAAATTGTCTACATTGGTGTTAAATGGACTACAATCAGTGTAGTTTCCAGTGGAATGTGGGCTCAAAGACAGGTGCCATTTATCATTTTCCCTATTTAACTTGTACACCAGTGGCCTGGTAGCAGAAACTAAAAATTGTGGCACTGGGCTGTCAATCGACAATGACACTGTCAGTCTCTCTCTGTTTGCGGACTTTCTTGATCCACTAGCTGAAAGCAAAGGTGACCGACACCAATGTTTCGACCTGTTGGAAGCATGGTATGGAAAGTTTGAAAATGGAAATCAACAATGAAAAAACAAAACTGAACATATAAGGAATTCAGGGATGCAAGACCAAAACACATCATTACTTGCCGTAGCAAAAGATTGTCTATTGCAGACAAGTATAAAATATTTCGGGCTGTGGCTCTCTAAAATCCCGGATAAGGCCTTCGTGCCAACGACTCAAGGCACGGGACAATTTTATTTGACCAAAACCAATATACACAAATTAGCTAAATATGAAACATACGATTTACATAAAACTATACACTTGTAGGTCAGGGAGACTCCTATTAAGACAAAAAATTGTCTCTATCACCGGAGCCACCTGAACGACTTCTTTCAATATGTGAAAGGGCAGTTACAATTTAAATGATAATTTTTGAGGCAAAACATATAGATACAATGTCAGCTTAGTTAACAACAAATGCGAGCAAGTAACTGTGGTACAATATGAAAATAAACGATAATTTTGTCGGATATTACAATACAAGATTGTACCACTTTCTTGATAATTTTGTATATAATATTTCTGGCATAATTTGCCATTCCTTGTGAGCTATGAGTGTATGTAAGGGGTGGTGGTGGTGGTAGTGGTGGAGGTGGTGGTGGTGGTGAAAAGCAGTCCATTGTCATTAACTCATTCCATACTATGGTCACAGGCTTTGGTCAGTGGTTCTGGCACTGACTTAAGACTATAGGTATGTTGGTACTTCAACGAAAGCTCTTTTCATGGATAATTTAAATATGCAATTGTCGTCTTATATCTAGGTAAATATACGGATAAATTAGGGACTGGTATAGAATGAGTTAACCTGCATATTCCTGAATACTACGCATATGGTGGAATGACCTAGACTGTTTAGACATCTTTACAGTTCTTTGATTCAGTCAACTATCACGTACGGGACCAAACGGAACATTGCTGCACACAAGAAAGCATGTACATTATTTACTAGTTTTGGAAAAAGAACCCCAAATATTGCTCTTCACGGTGATATGGGCTTGCCCACAAACCGGTGTCACCAATGGCTAAATGTAACAAAAACTTGGTCTAGACTATCGTGCATGCATAATGCTGTGCTATGTAAATGTGTGTTCAAGTGGTTCTTCAACCACATGAGCTCTCAGAACTGGATATATCCCGATGGAATCTCTCATTTTATGATAGTAAAAACCTAGAATTTGTAATGACAACTCTGCACGATTCCATTGGAACTGAGTGCAACTAGTGGTTGAAGCATTCCTCTGGTCAGTGTTATCACAAAGCTGGCAAGATGCACTTATACGCGTGGGTGCCATTCGTAGTGCAGGACACAACAAGAAACACATTTATTAAAGCCAACTTTTTTGAAAGTGAGCCATATGTCAAAATGCAGCTGCCATCAGGGCATAGGCATGCACTGATCTTGTTTAGTTGTAGCGTTGCACCTATTCAACTAGATATTGACCGTCGTGGCTGCAGTAGAGTACCTGGCGAAAGAAAAAGACATGTTGTATGTTCCATGTACATATTTGGGCAAAATGACTATCTGGTAGCACCCGGTGCATGTTACGTAGCGTACCGTTCAGTAAAGCTTTGCGGAATTATAGATTTTTCAAAAGATGAAAATTGTACATGCCTATTGATTACAAGATGAGCTTTGAATGGCCTTGGCTAAACCACAAGAGAGAACAAGTTATTGTGGGAGTTATGTTTCGACTTTTTGAAGCCTTTGTTAGTCAAATCGAAAAAAGCATACAACAACAAACAATTTGTCCGAAAAAATTATGTAGAATATAATTTTTTCTTTTAATCGTGTTTTGATTAAAAATGAAAAAATAGTACTTAAGATGTAGCGATACTTTATTTTCAGGAAATGTGATGAGAAACAATAAAAGCGGTAACACCGAATCGAGTTAAGTAGTAAAATAGTAGATATCTTTGAAAAAAGTCACCCCGATACCACGAGTTTACGAGGAGTTATCCTTTGATAAACGTAATTCTTGTTTATTCATGTAAGTGATCATCTTGGAAATTGAACATTTTCTTTTTGAAATTCGCTTAATTTTAAGATAACTGTTGAGGGTGGATCATTTGGTGCATACTGCTCTTAACCATTTAAACAAAGTTACCTCGATATTTTGGGGTGGGAGTGGGGGGGGTGTAAAATCAGTGTAAGTTAGTTTATTGACAAAGACAAATTCAATTTTTCTTCCTCAAAATATCCTAAGATTTAGACGTTGATTCTTTCTTTCATTCTTGATGTAGTTCCGTACATGTGATGCAAATTGAGTCAGAATTAAGAAGTCCTTTGTGCTTTATTTTTCAAGTGTAATTTCAAGGTTAAACAAAGTCAAATTTTACTTGGATCGTATATTCTAGCATTGAGTTTCATGTCGATAATTCATCTCAGTCATAAGCTGTTCCCTTGAGAGTGGGCAGGTGCCATAAAATGGCCGTTTGGCTCCCAACTGTACGTCCATACCGAAATTTGACATTTTGCGTCCCCAGGGAAAATTACGGTTTGTCTGCGTATATTTAGCCAGAAACTAAATTTGATTAAATATCTGCCAAACCCCATCATCTTATGCTATATAAGCGGAAATGATTTCTATTGGATATGATTTAAGCATTTTCTGTGCAAATAATGCGGACTGTCATACTCATGTAGCAAGCAAATACATCAGATCCTTTTAAATCAGCAAATATTTTATCAATTCCAAACGTTTGTTCCCAAGAGTTTGTGCACTGGTTTTATTAATTATATAGTTATTCCGAAATTACCGTGATTACTCTCAACTGTAACTTTAGACATCAAATCCACAATTGTAATATTGGAAAGAAAACAAGTCTATTGGCTTCTGCTCATAGAAAAATCAGTACTGTCACTGTATACAGCATACAGGTGTTCATATGTTTAATCGTTTTGTTTTTTAAGACTGTATCAAGATATTGTATTTTCGGAATGAGCGGGACTCGAACCTGCAACCTTTGGCAGCAGTCGCCATATGCCCTTAAGCGGAAATTGGCATAGCGGTTTAATAATTTAGATGTTGGTGTGTATAGGTTCGTATTACTGTACTGATTATAATTTCCTGGTCTCGCAAAAAAGACTCATTGAACTTTATGTAAATCACTTATTTGATTCGTTCTTTGAGTTTGCATCATGAACCTTGACATGTAAATAACTGTGCATTCGAGATACTTTGTAGGTATGTATATCAGAAATTGTAATTAACATACATTAAAGTCATTCCAAAATAAATTGTCCATTCCATTCGGACAATTTTGCCCCATTGTATCTCCAGTTCTAGTTATGTTAGAAGCACCAAATTTGGACAGTGTGTAAAGATGGGTTCTTGTAGTAAATTGCCACAATTTTATTAATATTACTACACTCATAATTAAGTTATGGAATTATGAATATTAATAAATTCTCAGGAATTTAGGCAATTTCCTGGGGTTTTAGGCAATATCCTGGGAATTTAGGCAATATCCTGGGAATATAAGCGAGTTCCTGAGAACATAAGACCGGTCCTGGGAATGTATAGCGAAGTCCCAGGAACATAGCGGTAAGCTCCCAGGAACATAGTGGCAAGTTCCCAGGAACATAATGGCAAGTTCCCAGGAATATAATTATAAATTCTCAGGATTATAACTTTATAGTCCCAGGAATTGAGACTAAAGTTCCTGGGACTCTGAGTAAGGTTTTAAAATAACAGGTAACATATGAGGAGTGCAATTTAGTAACTATATAAAATTACCTTCGGTCGTCTTTTCCTTTTGTAATACATGTCCCTGTCGTTTGTAATTTTTTTATAAGGAAGGCTCATTCATTCATTCATTCATTCATTCAGTCGGTCAGTCAGTCAGTCAGTCAGTCAGCCAGTCAGTCAGTCATAAAGACAGTCAGTCAATCAGTCAGCAAAAAAGTTGTGTTCGACCAAACCAAACTATTTCTGTGATTGTTCGTCTTCGATTAAAAGCCTGCCATGCCCTTTGAAGGTGGACAACTGAGAACTAGAAAAGATGATTTGCTGCATAGCAAATCAGTGTGTGTCTTTAACGCGTATTGGTATGGCAATGTACAACTATTCCATAACACAGGTGTAGATGTTGGAATGGCATCTCTATCTATTATAGTGTTGAAGATATTCAAGATTGAAAATTTCGAATACTGCGAATTAGCATAATTTAAATTGCTACAACTTTTGTTTTCGATTCATCACATGCGCAAAGGTCAACAACCCCCTAGTAGAAGTTGAAATGACATCTTTATCTACAATAGTTTTGAAGATATTCAAGTTTTAAAATTTCAAATGCTGCTAATTAGCATAATTTAAATGGCTGCAACTTTTGCTTTAGATTCATGAGATGCGCAAAGGTCAATAACCCCCTAGTAGAAGTTGGAATGACATCTTTATCTATTATACTTTTGAAGATATGCAAGATTTAAAATTTCAAATGCCCCTAATTTGCATAATTTTAAACATCTTCATTCCTCTGTATAAAACGGTCAAACTACCTGTATGGAGGTACAATCATGCCAAGTTTGGAGTTTCTACGTATGATAGTGTCCGAGAAAAGTGTCGGACAAATTTGCTGGTAAAGAAGAAAGAAGAAAGAAAGAAATAAAGAACTCGAGGAAAAACAGAAAAGTGTGTGTTGACACACACACTTTAATGATGTCCAGGTGAGAAGATTGACTTGCCAGCGAAATTGTTGATATTTAGTTGTTCGAAAAAAAAAAAAAAAAAGAAGGTGAGCTGCAGATAAAGTCTTATCTGCAAAAACGCGTCACCGATTTCAAGTGTTGTATACAGGAAATATCGGCTTGCACAAATAGAGGGGTCCCTTTTCCTGGCCAACATCAAAGGATGAGACAATGTATATGTTTGGTGCGCTCACGAGAAAACAGAGGCATTTAGGAAAAAAAAAACCCTGAGTGGTTTCCGAACTATAATTAGATAAAACTATTTCATGCCTTAGTTTTTATCACATACTTTATAAGTAATAATGCAAAATGTGATGCATACCCGCCCCGTTCCTCCAATATATATCTTTGGTTACACACATGTTACAGTTATCCACGACGCCATACTGTTGGTATATGTACATTTTCAAGACTTATTCTGTCGAGTACATTTATATATTTTTTTTTTTAGTTTTATAACGACTCTTGTAGGGACATTTGTCTTTGAAGCGAAGTCCCTTTCGCCTGTTGGACATCTTGGCTCAGACATAAAGTGCCACAAAAACAGAATTAATGTTTAGACAGAAGTCAAACAAAAACAGTTCTGAGCCAAAATGTAAGCAATAGAACATTACCAGGTATTGGATATTAGAACGAATATCCGAATTTCGGATGTTGTAATACCCGACGGCAAGTCTTTGACCGGTATTACCCATTTTATAAGAATCATGACGTACGTGTACACTACATACTGTTTAGATTGTTCTCTTTGCAGGAATTTAAGTGGCAAGAAAAAAAATAGATAAAAGCACCCAGCCACTGAATAATACATGGCATCAGTTCAAGTTACATATATTTAACCCATTCCTGGTCAGAGTACAACTAAGTCAACAGCCTTCCTTGGCGCGAGTTGGATGCAATGCACCAAACCCACGCCAAGGAAAGCTATTGACCCAAGACCTGCCATCATGGATGGTCTTCCACACAAATCTCAGCAAAATGTTTACTAGTAACGAGAAACTTAAGTAAAAACGTTAAACCTAAGTAAAAACTTTTAGGCAGACCACAATTTGCATTCGGGCACTTTGGGGGCGATTTGAGCAGGAACATAATCATAAAATACGCAAACCAGTTTCATTTGTAGTTATAGATGGGCTCAGCTCAGCAAAACCGTGGGACTCGTGCGGGACCATACATCAAAATGGTGAGTACTCAATCAACTGTGATGGACAAGAAAAACTGATTAACATTTACCGGCAACGTGTTCTATTATTTTGACAAACGTCAGCCAGACGCAGGGGCGAACGCCAGCCACTCATGTATTACAAAATAATTTTGAGAATTTGACTCATACGTTACTTCCACTTTTGATATAAAACCAAGGACAATATATGCCGGCAAAACGGTTAGAAATAGAATTTTTGACAGACAGGAAACAAAGGTTATACGTGAATGGTAGTCTCTACCCGTGGGCACAAAATAGTAGAGCTGTTCCACAAGGTAGCATGCTTGGACAATTGCTGGGTGTCACCTATATTGCTGATCTTCCTGAAGTTGTTAACTGTGGAATTAAAATATATACTGACGATACAAAAATATGCCAAAGCAAATTGTCAATCAGATTTTGCGCTTCTTCAACTAAACATTAATGGGCCATTTAAGTGGTCTCAAGTTTGTCAGCTACTGTTCCACCCAGAAAATGTCATATTTTTACACCTAGGAAAAATATTTATAATTGAAACATACACCATAGGTTGGGATGAAAAGGCATTTAAACTGCAGGAAACCATACGTGCAAAAGACTTAGAAGTGTGTATTGACCAAGACTGTGTGTTGATCATTGCCAGAAGAGTTCACCAGCAGCAAATAGACAACTGGTAGTTAAAATAATAAGAACATTCCGTCATGTTGATAAATCTATATTTAATTACATATATAAGGCCTGGTTAGGCCTCGGCTAGAGTGTATACCATCTGAATGTACTTATCGGAGAGCTACAGAATCTGATCGGATTGAACGGATACAAAGAAGAGCAACAAAATGGGTATATGGTACTGAGGAAATGAGTTGTGAAGAAGTACCGAGGTTTATTGGACTGCCATTACTTTTTTTCAGACTTTGAGGGGATATGATACAGGTTTATAAATATTTCCACAGCATGTATGATACAGACTGAAATGAAATGCTTCCTGTAGCTGGTTCAAATGTGACTGGAGGGCATCGAATTAAGATTATCAAAACACGTGCAAATACTAGATTGAGAAAACAGTTTTTCTCTCAAAGAATATTAAATGATAAAAATTTGTTTCCCAAAGATATAGTGACGGGGCCACCAGGAAACACTTTTAAAAATAGACCACAAAACATTGGGCGAATCATCCAAATATATATGACCACGAAGCATCTAAAGATGTCTTAACTAGTCTAGCTTAAATATTAGGAGCGGTCCTTAGGCAAATTATTGCCTTTTTGCTGTATCAGTTATCTTGTCCCAGACTCCCAACATGCTCGATTGCCTTGTATAACAAAACCAGAAAGACAGATAAACTAACATGAAAGGCTAGCATGAGCAATGTGATATTTGTGTTGATCCAATTTTAAAAAATTGCGAGTACATCCCAACAGGGCTTATACATGGCGTTCACGTAGCTTGAGCCGTTCCAAACTCATCCTCAAATTCAAATTATCAGTCCACGTAACATTTCAATACCTTTCATAGTTTAAATTCACCTCATTTATTCAGTTCAGGTAACTAAGAGCTTTTTCTACTGATACCAAAAGGCGCGTGTGCCTGCTATGTATCTTTGACTTCATAGAAATTCTGTCCTTTGAAACGGTAATTTGAATCGGATACTCGGATAATGAACTTTATAACCGAGTACATGAAAACGCAATGGCGAGCATTGGGTATTTTTTCTCGAAGTGATACATATTGCTGTTATTTTCGCACACAGCTGTACATTATGGACATTAAGTTTCACGTGTGTATTTAACGATTTGGCACACTACAATGTCTCCTTCATGCGCTGTTTAAAAAGGGACGGGGGGGGGGGGGTTAAGGGGTTGCCCTTACTGAGCCATTGTTTATTTCTGCAGAGACAGAAAGTAATGCCTGCACGGAGGATGTGGCACTGCTGCACCTGTTTGTATTATAAGACACTGGAAGGAACCCCAGTACGCCATACCTGGCAACATCTATTTTCCGCAACGCGTACCAGATGCAATTAACACCAAAACCAGTAAGATAACTTGTATCAATAAATTTCATGCAGTCAACAAATACGAAAACTTTTAGCTGTCTGAAAGTTATTCTGTGGCGAGACCTTCTAAATTTCCAAAAATGATATCATAATGGCTACCTTATGTAATTTACTGTGTATAAGAGGTAATACATTTCCTGTACTCTGTACTGAAGTATTTTTATTTCCTGTATCAGTTTACCAAGACTCCCACCCCATCCCCTCTTTGAAAATCTATACGTGTGCAGACAGTTATCTTATTTATTCGTTCTCTATGGTGGCACAAGTAGTAAGAGTGGTAGTAATAGTAGTAGTAGTAGTAGTAGTAGTAGTAGTAGTAGTAGTAGCAGTAGTAGTAGTAGTAATCGCAGCAGCTTATTTTATTGACCACTGCTCCAAAGCCCGAGGTCCGAAGCAACACAAAGTGTGAAACACAGAGCGGCATATCAATGATGAATCAAAGAACAGCGAAGTATCTCAAATTACTCTCCAATCGTTTACATTCATTCAATACAGAAGATTATACAGCTTCAACTCAATTGTTTTATCTCCACATGTTTTACTGTTGGGTTTGGGTATACGGTGAATGTGTACGTTGTTTCCATGGGAATGTTGATACTGTATAAGGTATAGATGGCATGTCCATATATTTATTTGTGTTGTCTGTATGGTAAATGCTTACATTGCTTCTGTGGCGATAATTCATTCAACACACAGGTCTTGGTATTGTTGTCCCTATTTTTGCCGTAGAGATTTTTTTTTTCATACGGGAAATACGTGTGCTGCAGTTGTAAGACTCAACCTTCTTTTGCATTCCGTATATAACCTTTAATACAATTGTCCAGTGAAACCTTTTCTAAAATAACACCTTTACTTTTCGTTCTTTTTCTTTACGTAACATACTGGAACAGGTCACGTGACATGGTGACTGCATTTACATTCACCACTCTTCTGGCTCATGCTGTGCACGTGTAACTTTTTTGTGTTGTTAGCATTTTTTTATTAAACCAGCTTGTCTGACAACTTTTTCGTTTCACGTGTTGCAACATTTTCCTTTCTTTCTATACAATAATTCTTTCCGTACTTTTATCCTTTATTTAAAGTGTGTGTGTCAGCGCACACTTTTCTGTTTTTCTAGGAATTCTTTCTTTCTTTCTTTCTTTCTTTCTTTCTTTCTTTCTTTCTTTCTTTCTTTCTTTACAGGCAAATTTGTCCGACATTTCATTTGAAAAGTATAACACGTAGAAACTCCAAACTTGGCACAATTATACTTCTATAGATGAAGTCTGGCCTTTTTATAATGAGAGGTCATGGTTTTCAAAATTATGCAAATGAGGGCTCTTTAAAGTTTTAAATCTTCAATATGTTACATACTATACAGTGCATTCCACCTAACTTGAGCTCTGGGGGTCGTCTCATTAGTTGTGACCACAGTGCTGGTAGGCCAAACAGCCTATCACTGACCTCTTTGCCCTGCCACTCAACCAGGCTGCTATAATTAGTGGCGTTTGTAAACAGGTCCACATGGGTGCTGCTGTAGACATTTATATGGGTTTTATTCTCACTTTTGTAGCGTCAAATAATTGGATTTTTTACAAAATAATCCGGCTAAAGGGACACCATTTTACTGTGGAGCTGGCTCTGCTATGTGTCTGCCACCCCACCAAACACACATGACCAGTGACAGTGAATGATTGGTATCAAATGGCCAGCGTATTCCAAAGTCCTGGCAAGTGTAACCACATCAAAATAAACCCTACTCTTTCCTCCTGAAGTTTATGTGTATTTTATTACCCCCAATAGATTTCACTCATAATCCACAGCCTTTATCAACATCGTAAGACCTGTGGGACATTTTTACAGGGGTGTCACGTCTCAATTAAACTGCAAACAAGCCATAATCCTGGTATATATTTTACAAGATGTGACATCAAAATGACCCTTTGAAAATGCGACATCCCTTGACTCATTCAGGACAGAAGTCTTCATTTACGGTCAGTAAAATTTGTATCAAAGGGATATACTGAGTATTCTTATCCTTTAAATTAGGGGGTTCTGATTTAAAATTTCTAACAATCATAATAGAATATAATATGTGCTCATGATTTGTGATATTCTGACCTTTTTTATTTGTTTCCCACATTGTATTAGCAATGCAAATTTGAAAGAATTAGCAAAGAGCATATCCTTTGGGTTTATCACTGAATGAGTTAATTTTGTCATATAAACATTGGCTGCATTGACTGAATGGCTATGTCTGTTTGGTAATTTAATTATAAGTTAATGTTTTCTTTCTGGACACCAGTCAGTTCAGTGGCTCTTAAAGAAAACATTTTGGGCTACATTATTTATGTACAATTACACAGTCCAGGAAATGCTCAAGATCCCTGCTCATGCTTTCTTTCTTTCTTTCTTTCTTTCTTTCTTTCTTTCTTTCTTTCTTTCTTTCTTTCTTTCTTTCTTTCTTTCTTTCTTTCTTTCTTTCTCTCTCTCTCTCTCTCTTTCTTTCTTTCTTTCATACCAGCAAATTTGTCCGACACTATTCTCGGACACTATTATACATACAAAGTCCAAACTTGGCATGATTGTACCTCCATACAAGGAGTTTGACTGTTTTATACAGAGAAATGATGTTTAAAATTGTGCAAATTAGGGGCATTTGAAATTTTCAATCTTGAATATCTTCAACAGTATAATAGAGATGTCATTCCAACTTCTACTAGGGGGTTGTTGACCATTGGCACCTGATCACCTAATGAATTAAAAATAAAAGTTGTAGCAATTTAAATTGCTAAATAGCACCATTAGAAATTTTAAATCTTGAATAACTTCAAAGCTAAAATAGATAGAGATGCCATTCCAACTTCTACTCCTGTTTTATGGAATAATTGTACATTGCCAAACCAATATGCTTTGAAGACACACACACTGATTTGCTATGCAGCAAATCATCTTTCCTAGTTTTATGTCTTCTTTTGTGTATGTGTTTTTATTTGGCATTTACCCGTAGACATTGACGCTGCCAGGAAGGTAATACTTGCGTATGTAAGGAATACTGCCAATGGTAGAATAGATGAAAAAATCGGTAGAGCTACAGCACAGCTTTAGGTCACCGGGCACCTTCAGGCAAGACTGTCTTGTTTTTATTGTAATGGTATATTGAACTGCCGCCAGTGACAGCTTATCTTTGTGGTTAATAAATCTACTGTTACACCCCTATACACATACACATACGCACACACACGCACACACACACACACACATATATATATATATATATATATATATATATATATATATATATATATATATATATATATATATATATATATATATATATATATATATATGTAACGGAATTATTAAACGCTAAGTTGAGTAAGGATCCTGATTTACCCAATGTTGAATCTCTGGTAATTGAGCCAATATTCAACATACATAAGACTATTTACAACAACGTTTCATAGGCTGTCGGGCCAGACTTTGCCGGAAAGTATTGAATTTCTCCACCTTTTTAAGGAAACATTTAACAAAATTATACCAGAATCGCCACATTCATTTTTGGGCTTTTGGCTTTAGATTCAAATGGGACCTCTAATTTGTAAAAATAAAATTTAACCAACGTATAATATATATGTACATTGCCTTGAGCCGGAATCGACATTGATATGTTTTACTTGGATGAAGCCTCTGATATGATGTTGGCACTTTATTAATTATTTGTGACTGAGGCTCAATCGGCCGGATATTTCATGGACTGATTGGACATGTGGACTGCTTTTAAATGGGGATTTTTAAACAGCTGTTACCATCTGTGTGCAAAGCAACTTCTTATTCAAACCTCAGAGAAAACATTCTTTTTGACCCAAATTCACATCAAATGACTCTTTTAATTGTGCTATTACAAATTTGTCACGCATTTCCACTTCTTAATGATAAATACATTCCACTTTCCACAAATATTGGTATTGGAAAAAATGATAACGTCTGAATTGGTTATCTGGAATTATGAAAAAATTAATCACGACAACAAGTGAATGAATTGTTATCCTGGGTTCTGTGGGCTGGCTGTAATGTTCATTGACGTTGGTGTTTTTAATTTTAACTGTTGTGGCATCAGGATGTAAACCAAATAAGGAGGCTAATTATAATACCTGGGACAAGCCTTTTGTGACTGGTGCTCGCCGGCACCACATGAAAATTTGCGATCGTGGCGAGTAAAGAAATCTGCGAGTGTCGAAGACTGATAAAGATAACACAGACTCCGAGACAAAGTTGTGCACATGGTTACGGAAGCGAAAAGAAATTATTTCTTTAAAATATCTGATATCCTGTTATACAAAAATCTGACCCCCAAAAAACAAAAACCAAAAGGAAAACATAACAAATAAACAACAAAACAGAGAACAAAGAAACAAAAACAAACAAACGAAAATAAACAAACCCAAACAAATGACTGGGTTGTTGGATTGCAAAGAAATGTGTCCTCACCAATTACCAGTTGACTATTTAATTAAACCCAGTCGTCAAAACCATTGTTTTGATACTGTTAGTTTTCGTGTTAGAAAATTCCTGCAAAATAAATGATTTTTTTGTCATGAAATACCTGCCACAGAGCGGCACACCTGGCGGGAGCTCAGCAGTTTTGTTAATATTAGAAAGAACGAGGTAGAAATTCAAATAAGTCTCTTGAAATGTTACATTGTCATCTCCATTATCATACTGTGGCGTGCTGTTACGTGTTTGATGGTTGCTGACAATATATGCCACAGACGAGAATAAACATGTGAACAGTGCTTTTTTCATCTGTATTTTTGATAGAGTGCTGAAAGATGATATGATCCTTTTAGTTGCTAATTTGTATGCACCACATTGAATATGTGTTCAAGGACCTTTACCGCTATTTACATATGGAGACTACAATTCCCGCTGCATACAGAACTGTGTCGTTAGAGAATAATTGTCTCGAACTAACTATCTTTTGTTGGAGTGTTTTGTATTTCGTTTTTTTTTTTTAAATTTGGTAGGGGGTAAGGGGGTGTTCATTTTTTATCTTTTTGGTTTTGTTTTCGTCATTTTACATGTTTTAACTCTGCGGACTAAAAGTCGCAGAGCTCATGCGGTCACTCCTTTTTGTCCTAAAATTTTGCTTGAGAGAGCGATACAGTCCACAGTTTTCAAGATAGCCCCAAGTAACCTTTAAGAATTATAAAGTGTATCAAAATCTAGGTCAAATCCGGTATTGGTGGCGCCATTTGCAGTATTATGTAATGTATGGGTCAAAATGTGAAAACATTGTGACCACTGTACCATCCTTAATGTTGGTTAAATGTTCATGAAATTTAATGAGATGGTGGAGGAGGTCAAAATCTCATATGCTTACAATACCAGTGGTGCCACCTAAAATTTAACGGAAATCATGAGCCAAAACGTGGTGAAAGATGCAAAATTCCATATCTCATAGGATAATTGAATTAGACATACCAAATTTATAGAATATATAGATCATGGCCAATGCTAATAATGCTGTATAATATCAGTGGTCTTGGCCTATTTTTGATATTATGAAAACACATCAACTTTTCATGTTTTTATGTTTGGAATATGAAGCATAGATATGGGCAACTAGGAACAAATACAGATAATTGAGCCGTTATGAATACTCAATATATGATTTAAGTTACCGTAACTCGACACTCAAGATGGATTTTATTGGGTATTGTCCATGTTAAAATGACATTGCAAAGGAAATTGTACATGCATTACATCAAATGAAAATATAATTACTACCATATGCTTCGATCTGACTGAGGTAAGTATCAAGTTTCTAAGTAAATTAATATGTTAATTTTGTTTTATCAAATATGCATCAAAACTTTTAATGATGCCAATGGTAAACATTTCAATCGATGCAGTTAGGCTCAATTTTTATCCGAATAAAAGATGTGTTAAAATTTCACGAACGATTTAATTGGTCTCATATTTGAGGTCTAACTGCTTTCTTAAGACAAACGCCAATGGGGAATATTTATATAAGCTGCATAGCTCGTTTGTCTAACATCATTCAACAAGAAAGTATCCGTATGTACGGACAGATCCTTTTATCAAACATGGCAAGATATGTTGCTCTCGTCAACTAGCATAACTGTTTAAAAAGTTATTGTCTTGTTCTCCAAACACTTACTGAACTTGACGTAGAAAGGAGTCGTCATATCCTTGGAGTAAATATTCGTAATCCCAACAAAGGTAATTAGCCACTTTGGTTTTCGATTAGAACGCCCTTATCATGCCGGCTGATTATTATCGTTCCCATGCAACAGCTTGAAGATTTTGGCGTGATTTTAATATGCATGCCGTGTATAATCTGTATCTTTGGTTTAAACATATTTTATTAAAGCAATTAGGAAACAGGGCGGTGCCCTATATCAATCCTTCTTGCACACGTAAGAGAGAAATTAGAGAAGACGATTGACAACACTTAGGACTGATGCAAAGAAAACCGCTACTATAACAATGACAGATAGGGTGGCAAGCCACACGACTGGAAGAATAACACAGCACGATACGTGTTCACAGATAGAGAGAGGGTGGTTGGAGTTGGTCCTCTAATTATGTAACCATGTACTTGCATATAACATTAAATAAATATCACAATAATCAGGTGTTAAATCTAGCTGTTTTGATAATATATGTATGAACAGCTTTAAAAATATCTTCATTTTCTTTGAAAGTACAGTTTTTAGACCCAAATAAAAGTCTTTCGACAGTGAAAGATGCGAGAGGCAAGACAGAATTTTGAAGTTCGCCACGATGAATTTTATATTTCATACACTCACAAAAATAATGAAACGCGTCCTCGTTCGCCGTGCCACAGGCACACCCCGGAGAGTCCACAACACCGTTATTGAACAAATCTGACCGAAGTATACTACATTTCATTCGCAAGCGTGCGTGAAGGACTGTCACTCTCCTCTCCCTCAAATAATACAATTTATTACATTTCTTTGTGTTCTTATTGAGCCTGGATTTGAACTCATCAACATTTTCAGAATTTCGTACATGAATAGGTAGACTGTTTGTATCTGTATCTTCACTGCAACGCAAACGTGTGACGGAGAATGGTGTTTTCGTCTTCTACAGGACAGATATTCCAGCTATCTCTTAAAGAAACCACATAAATAACAAAATGGGGGAGAAAAATGACCACTGCAACAGAGTTTTCTGCTAGCAAAATATGCAAACTCGTAAATTAAAGTAAATAAAACTAGAAAAGAAGATTTGCTTCATAGCAAATCTGTCTGGTGCCTTCAAAGTGAGAACAGTTTGAAATTCTACACTTTGCCATTGTTCAACGTAATCTAAATTTCGTGTTCATGTATTAGCCTAATTTGCATAAATTAAAATGCTGCAACTTTGGTTCGTGGTTCATTGGATGTGCCCATGTCACAAACTTATAAAGTGAAGTTTGAATGACACTTTTATCCATAATAGTTTTGAAGCTATTCAACATTCTAATTCCGTGTATTTGCCTCATTTGCTTAAATAAAAAGCCTATAACTTCGGTTTATGGTTCATCGGATGTGGCTATGTCACAACCCTACAAATTGAAGTTGGAATAGCACGTCAATGTATAATAGTTTTGAAGTTATTCAACATTTAAATTTCGTGTTTTCATCCTACTTGCTTAAATTGAAATTGTATAAATTTAGATCATGGTTAATTGGATGCGGTAATGTCACAAACCCATAAAATGAAGTTGGAATGGCACCTTTATCAATAGTAGTTTCGAAGCTATTCAATATTCTAATTTTGCATATTCACCTAATTTGCATAAATTAAAATCCTAAAACTTTGGTTCTTGGTTCATTGGATGTGGTTTTGCCACAAACTTACAAATTGGAGTTGGAGTGGCATCTCTATCTATAATAGGTTTCGAGATATTCAACTTTAAAAATTTTCAATGCCCCTAATTAGCATAATTTAAAATTGTACAACTTTCATTCACTTTCCATTATACTGGCAAGTGTCACAAACCTAGGTATGCACATCAGAATTTTGTGTCTATTTGCAATAGTTGGAAGATATGGAGCTTTTAAAATTGTAATCAATCTTAATCACTCCTAATTTGCATAATTTTAAACATCATGACTATACCAAACCAGGTGCACAATTTCCGAGTAGGTCAGTCACTATGGCGAGTTTGGTGGTTTTCGGAATTATAGTGTTCGAGAAAAACTCCGGACAAATTTTGGTTGTAAAGATGAAAGAAAGAAAGAAAGAAAGAAAGAAAGAATGAAGGATTCTCGGAAAAACAAAATGTCTGGGTTGGCACCCAGACATAACAAGATGGGGTCCGTGCGCATGCGTGGGTCCATTGTCTAAATACAATAATGAAAGCAAATAGTGTGGCTATAGATAACATAGAATTTAGACTTTCATTGCAATTTGATATCAGAGATAAATCCTAGACAAAAGAGAGAATCCATAGAAAACTCAGACTGTCTGTTTTAACCTTTAAAACTGCTACTACTACTGCTATTACAACTGCTACTACTACTACTACTGCTACTACTACTACTACTACTGCTACTACTACTACTGCTACTACTACTACTACTACTACTACTACTACGTCTACGTCTACTACTAAACGAGGATTACCGCTAGATATAAAACTTGTAGCCAGTCGACTTGAAAAGGTTTCGAAATTGACAAGAAAATGTTTTAAAGGGAAAGAAATAACATAACGAATCAACGCTCAACTTAGTTTACTCTGTTTTGAAATCAAACTTTGTAAGTATTCACTTTAGGTGTGTACTTTAGTCTCTTGGCTACCACCGTGGTGATCTCTTAGCAAATGCTTTGATGAATGCTTTCACAAAAGTCACAACATTTGTTAGATTTGTTCTATATAGTTAATTTTAAATGTTTTAATATTAGTGACAAAACAAAAACCAAACAGAAACAAAAAGCAAAATAACAAGACGGTATTTTGACTTCCCAGCTGCTGTTGATCAGTTTCAGTGGGCACAGATAAAAATTGGCTTCGTTTTGTTCTGAATGTCAGCCTTCGACGACCGTAAACCCTGACCTTTCACAACAGTAACGGGCTCATCAATCCTCTTTAGCGGACTCTGGATCGGTCTTAAGAGTCATACGTCAAGGGAACAACAAAGGTTGTCCCGGGATTTAAACCGACAATGAACAATAGCACCTATAAGTTTATAAACGCTCCCCTGTTTAAACCAATGCTTTGCTACTGGTCGTTTAAAAGTCGGCTGCTGTATAAATTTTTTTTTCTTTTTTTTTTTGTAATGACCGCTAAATTGCTCGTTCGATAACACAAGAAAATCTATACCAAAATGGCAGTGAGTGAAACCAACGGCCAGCAGGATATCAATCCTGGCTTTTAATCGTGTTTTCTTCAGTGCAGTTTTCGGGTAAAAAATCTGGGATTAGAAGAAGCACTGAACACATCGGCTATGCGTTTTTCTCAAAGCAAAACACACTAACAGCTGCAATTGGTGTACCTGGTACAATAAAAAAGATAATTCGATGAATCCTGCAGGACCGAGACCGAGTTAAATCATATATATATATGTATATATATATATATAACGTAATTGATATGGAGGCCATTTCAGTACCGTAAATCAAATGACAGAAAGATGGCACAAATATCCAGATATCGGCAGAGTAAAGATATGACGGCTATTTAAAGAAAATGAAACCATTGTATTCTTCCATATCCTGTGTAATTACGAAGCCCAAGCAATTTAATCGGACCTTAATGCCTGTCACCTTTCAATGAAGAATTATCATCGATAACGTTAACATAATAATTCACGTGAATAGGGGTGAATCGTCTGGTTGGCTGCGAGCTTTCTCTCAGACTCTTTCATTCCACAATTAGCTGCGAACAAACGACATTGGATTAACGTCGGACCAAAGTCAGTGACATTGATCCGATGATGGTTGCCTTGAGGCAAACCACGAAAACAGGTTAGTTCAGAGTTGACTTATAATTCTGCTAGTTTATATGAAGAATAACAAGTCGCCTGGGGTGTAAAATGTAGAATATAATACAATTTTGTTGTGACACGACACCGCGTTTGTATTATGCAATTCTGCCTTGTGTATGAGGCTATTTCTCCGTGTCTAATTGATTATGTTCTTACATTCTTCAAACATCCTTAAAGGAAACTGTGGACAGTTTAGGATCAAATTTGGATAACGGATGAACAAGATCTCCAATAAGATCCGAGCCTGTGTCAATAAATGCTTCCCAGAACTTCAGTTGCCGCAGTGCGCTCAATACATCACAGGAAAACGAGATGACCGAGCCATAAGAATTAGATCTACAAGTTCCGTGGCAGCATTCTTTACCTAAAGATGAACCTTGCTGGATCCGGCCAAACAGAAGTCTTATATGTTATTTCTAAAACAGCGAATTACTGATAATATATCTCTCATCAGCAGTTTGACATAAATGTCCACAAAATAATTATATTGATGGTATTCTATGTAAAGCGACTGACATCGGATTTTTACCTAAATATCCCGGTACGAAATACGTTGATCATGAAACTTTGAAATCCCGCTACTTAATGTATTTTGAAGACTTAAAATCACTCCAAAATGCATGATGAAATTTTCAAAGGCACCAGACTCTTCATTAGTCAATACACGTGCCAGCTTCATTATAGATTATACCACCACCACCCTCCCCCCGCTTCTCACCATCATCACCCCGCAAACCAGATTTGTGGGCATAATGTTGCAGATTTCCCACCGTACATCCGCAGCAGATTCTTTGCAAGCAAAGTATCATACGATTGACAGGCCATGTCAAACTCTAACTTACAGCAGGTGTACCTTAAGTTTGCTACTGTTTCTTGACATTACTTTCTTTTTAATGTGCGGGGGGGGGGGGGTCCAGTCTGTCGTCAGCGGCTATTCTTTTTAAGGTTCATTTCCGATGCCATTTCTTTATATATAAAAAGGATACGATTTATCAATATTGAATTTGAAACAGGTGCAGCAAATAACCTTAACGTGGGTGACTTCTGCCCTGTGTTCTATGACTTTTGACTCGAAAGAAACCATAGCATGAATAAACGTCAGCACGAAGGAACTATTTCAGAAGTCTGCACAGCATCACTCTTGAATTTCTGGGGATATTACCATACAATACCACATATTCTTGCACAGACCATTTGTAAACTTAAACGTCAACCCCTGAAAGTTTCTGCACGGCAAGCACTCTAAATAAACAAATTCTGAAGTGGAATCACATCAGCAAATATTTAACTCGAATTGTTTACGTTCCGGAAGAAAAGACTTCTTAGTTTGTTAGTCAGTTTCTTGTTAAGTATTTCTAAGTTAGAAATGGTTAAGATGAACACATATTGAAGGAATCTGTAGTTTTCAGGCTCATAAATGATATTTCATAAGACGTGCGTGGGAGTCAGCACAATATATTAAAAGATAGCTTTTCAGTCCATTTGGCAAAACGGTGAATATGTTGGCAGGATGGAGGTGAAACTTCCTCATTGACAATGTCAAATGACCTTCATCCCCCATTATAAATGGTCTGATTGGTTAAATTTTTGTTTTGAGATCTAAATCCAGTGGTACTTCCAAGCGAGGTCAGCCATTAATTAAATCGAGTATTGTGTTACCAAAAGTACCATCTTTTGGCCGAAAATATTTTGAGTAAGACTGCAATGACAGTTCTTTTTAAGATGAAAAAGCCGGGGAAGACGTAATCATTATTTCTCCTACTGGGCGCAAAAAACTGAGAGCGCCCGTTTAGCGGGCCGATAACAAGCACTTGACTCCCCAGAGAGTGTTTGCTAATCTTTAAAGCCTGGTTAAATTCGAACATTCAAATGTAGCGTGATTCAAAACTATGTTTTGAGTGTTATCTTTGACTGGTATATCAGCCTGTCGATAAATTTGCAACAATTTTTGTTCACAATTCTATTATTTTAAACGATAGTCTTATTAAGACAAATTTGTAACAATACCACAGACGAGCCTTTCAGTCATATAAGATTTTGTGTGGTGTACCTCTTCCCATTCGCCATTGGTGAGTCGATTTAAACATATTTTTTTCACATGAAAGCGATTGGGGAACAGGGAGACCCTATATTAACCCGTCTCGCAGAGAAAAGGACAACGGATAAACAGGACGTACAACTCAACACCGAAACGTACAAGAGAGACACATTTACAAGACGGGGACGGATAGTGGGGCAGAAGCTCGTGCTATATAAAGCTGTTAATACTGTAGAGACTACTGGCGCTAAGAAAAAACAAAATACAATATCTCAGATTTCTCAATATATTCGTGAACTGCTGTGAAAATAATGAAGTTATCATCTAAAGAACAGATTTTGTTCCCATAAAGAATAGTTGCTGTAGTAAACGGTGCTGTTGGTAAAACTTTACTGCTGCGGTCAATCCTAAGATTAATAAAAATAGAATTGAGACCACTGCAGCCCAGCGCAATCTTGTATGTTTGATGGCAGTGGAACGCTTGGCGAAAGTTCTGAATGTTGGATCGGTTACTTTGTTTATCAATTGATTAGCTTTTTGTACAATGTCGTTAATATGTATAGCCCACGTTTTATCACTTTTAAGGGTTATTCTCAGGTAAGAGACATCATCGAGTTGATGATTTTGAAAGAGAATGGGCGGGTATGGTATTAGGGATTGTTTACGCAACACAATCATACTGTGAGTCTTAAGGGCATTGGACAAGATTAGCAACTGTTTAGACCAATCATCAAGCGATGATACGTCGGTGGTCAAAATGTCGGATGCCGACTGAAGGTCATCAAATGTCAAATACTGTGACGTATCGTCAGCCAATAATTTAATATTGGAATTGTTACAACACCTACGATATCGTTAATAAAAATGAGAAGTAACAGGGGACCAAGGACAGAGCCTTGAGGATCCCTAGCATTGATTGTGCCCCTGGTGGAGCTATCACCTTTAATGAAGACACGTTGTTGTCTCTCTGATAACCGACACCAAGATAACAATTTACCAGATATGCCATTTTCTCACGTTTATGAAGCAATGCAAAATGCCACACTTTATCAAACGCGTTGCTGACATCAAAGAATACTACTCTTACACATTTTCGCATGGCGGTAGCTAAGCAAAGCCCATGCTAAAGTGACAGGAGTTTGTTGACCATGGAATCTCCGTGTATAAACCCGGCCTGGCGCGACGACAGAACAAGATTATCACGAAAGAATTTAAAAACATGTTTAAAATTCGTTCCATAACTTTGCTCACGCAGCTAAGAAAAGATATGAGCCTATAATTGGTACAGCGCGATTCTGAATCTTTCGCGTTCACAGGTATGACATTGGCTCTTCTCCAAGAAGAAGGAAAGGAATTTTGATTTAAGAATAGATTACAAAGATGTTTCAGTGACTTACATATGGATGTAATAATAATGTAGGGCTGATTTCACCAGGCCCATTTGCCTTTGTTACGTCTATATTTTTAGGATGTCATTGACTCAGTTTTGAAGAATATGGACACTCGCCAAGGTATGAGTCAAAGGCTGTAAATTTAGGGAGGTAAGATAGCAGATGAAGAGTCGCATGGCATTGACTTAACAAACTATCAGATATATACTCGTCATTATGTAATACAGAGGGATTTTTGTGAATTCATAATGATCCTTATACTGCTTTCGCCTTAAGGTAACCAAGGGAAATTGTCAATGGTTTCTGATTTTGAAGGATTCATAATATCTCCATGGAATTGTAACTAATATGTAGAGCAGGACTAGGGATGCGTGTACAATGTATGTCTTTAGGTACTTTGTGATCGAGTGATTTAAGATAAAGTTAAGGTTCCATACATAAGAGTAATTGTGATGAAGAAACGATTTTCTTTACATAACAGAAAGAGGTGTCATCAATTTAAACAAGATAAATCGGAGACTGACCAGAATTATGACAAGGTCATTGAAGTCCTGCCGCACATTTGAGTCTCCCGAAAGAAACTTTCAACAAGAAAAAAAAAATCGATCTTGACATTGACAGTACCCAATCACTAGCATCAGATGCTGACTTTTTTGACCCACCATGCTCAGGCATGTGTATGCTTCACACCATACAAATTAAGAACATTCTTTATACATATTTCTAGCTCAGTGGCAGACTCCTGTTTTCAATGGGGGCAGGTAGCAGGAGGAGGTACACATGTGCATGGCAATTCAACAGCAATGATATAAAGTGAACCGGCGAGAAATGTTCACAAGACATGTGACCTGAGCCTGCATCTGAACCATATCCCTGGGCATAACCCACACCAGGAAAAACACAGATTATGTCATTGCTGTGTTCTTTTTCATCGATTTGAACCATTAATTGTTTGATCGCAAGTCTCATCAGAAGAGCTTTTATTTTTTAACTTGTGACCTCCAAAAGATCATGGTCAAGGTCATTCGGCCACCTGAATTCTAGTTCAGTATTGCCTCGGCCATAACTTCATTCTGTGTGGAATACATGTACACAAATGGAACAAGTTGTAAGTCGAAACGACAAGCCATCAAAAATCTGCTTCAAGTGTGAGCGTGAGCGGCATTTCCTGCTCAAGATCACACGACAGCTTGATAAAATGGACGACTTTTTTTCACGTCAAAACTACATTTTGGAAAACAACCAGGAATTATGGATATCTATTTTTATATCGCACAAAGCATTGAGGGATTCTTTACTAACACGTCCAAATGGACCATGTCCCATTATATATATATATATATATATATATATATATATATATATATATATATATATATATATATATATATATATATATATATATATATATATATATATATACATATATATATATATATATATATATATATATATATATATATATATGTGTGTGTGTGTGTGTGTGTGTGTGTGTATGTGTGCGTGTGTAGATGAAATAATATATCCACTCACTCATTATTTATTCATTTATCTATCTACATGGATTCACCGTCAAGTATTGCTCAAAAGTGAAACAACTGGAACAGCACAATGAATTCAGTCTCTCCTCAAACAAAAATACAACACAGCAGGTTCGTTATCGGTCAAGTTGTGTATCGTTTCATTGGTTGTTCTGGGGTCAGTGCTAATTGCATATCGGAGAAAAACGCCTGAATCCGTTGTTATTGCAGGAAAAATTGACCGGAGAGCTTTGTTATGCATCAACCTTAAATATTGAGGGCTACTTTTTTTTATATATATTAGAACGTGATTTATCAACGGACAGATACAAGGCAGACCTTGCATGGTTCCATGTACATGCATATGTTGCGCCCAACAATCGAGTTGACATCAGTCGCCGTACTGTCCAAGAACGTACTCTTATGACCTAGTCAGGTTAGCTTAAAAGGAGGCTGCGGACGTAGCTTGGTAGATAATCCAATCATAAGGCTTATTATTCCTATGGGAGTCAAAAAGCTTTTCGGTGTAATTTGTCAACAGCGACGTTCATCGAACATGACCAAACCGGACCGGAAAACTAATTTACACCATATATTAAATTGTCATGAGGGTATTATCGAAGATTATCATAAAAATGAGAACCCACGTTAACAAATGACTCATGAATGACCGTCGAATCCGTGATCTGTGCAGTGAAGAGATCCAGAAAGACACAGTCACAGAGATCAGGTGTGTACTAGTTTATGAACATGAAAGAGCAGAGTCATCAACTGTCGAAGCCGGTCTATGAAACTTAACGAATGTACAAGACAATCTTGGCGTTGATTACATCATACAAATTTCAGGAATAAAGTCCTCGCTCTTTGAACATGTCCAGACGAGAAACTACGTATACAGTCCTTGACTCACCCGAACATGAAAGAAAAAACTACTGTGATAGTGCAGTTAAAATGTTTTTGAGGTGTTTCTTGTGTCTTTAACATATTTTTCTGTCTATGTCAGGGTAGCAAAGAAATTTTTGTCACCATTTGTTTTTCACTAAATATCGGAAATATTGACATTTATTAACATGAAAAATTCACACAAAACATGCATGGGCAATGAACGTTACTTTTCAGTGCCATTTTGGACTGAGTTCACAGCTTTGCTCGGCGCTTGTGCCCAAATCGCGCCGAGGACAGTTGTTGACCCGGACCATTATATTTTCCGTAACTAGAGGCATCCTGGTACGTGAATGAAAGCTCTTTTCGCAAGGAATATGTTCAACATCCTCATTATAATTGACAGCAGTTCCTCTTAGGTACTTCGAATTTGGTCGCAGATGGCATTGAGGGAGCTAAATAAAATTTTGAGTCATATCAGCATATTTTTACAGCCAGCTTACTAATAAATTGAAAGGCATAAATGTAAGCAGCTCTTGTAATAGGCCCATATAGGCCAACCCCCAAGAGACCATTACGATATTCACAATTTTACGTAATCTTGCAGCATTATTTCAACATAAATTACGTAGGCCTATCTTGTTATGATACGGTATGATATATTGAAACGACACGACACGACACGACACGACACGACACATGATTTGATATATGAGATGAGGTGATGCGATATGATTGAATTTTTAATAAATAATATAACTTACACATGGTGATTTTTATCCCTCACATTAGGAACACATTTTCTGATACAATACCTCTTTCTTTAAAACCTCTGTATGTGTTTGCATGTTTTAGGGCACAACGTGTTGCAAAGGAAAAATGTTTTGCACGATTTAAGAAACGAAAACTTTCCTATGCATCCTTTTCAGTTTGAAATCGTTCGTATTATGTTCCGGGGTAGCCTTACTTTCATATTGTGGCGTTCGTGGTCGTATTTTGTTCAAGTTTCATCAAATATAACATGATATATTGGGTTACGGAAAGTTATTTGTTTTAAACATATTTTATTCAGAAAAAAAAACTATCGGGAAACAAGCTTTGCCTATATAAATCCCTCTCGCGAAAAATAAGAAATAAAAGAAACAATACAAATACTGTACAAGAGGTAAAGACGGGTCACAGGACACTACATTGACAAGTACACACACACACAAGAAAATGTGACATAACAGTTACCATTACAAAAAGTATACATTGTCATTATATCGAATCCGACATGGCCAGTCAACTCTGTACACACCAAGTACTGCATGCGGAAACTGTTTTGTTCCGGCCCGTACGTGACCCACTCCCGTCACAAGCAAAGCTTGTGCACCAACCTGGGTGGAAAACGCACGGGTCTTACTTGAATCTGGCAGTATTTAAAATATATTTGTGGATACTGTCAAAGATTAATTTGTTTACTGCTTTACTACACTTTGGATTTCCAAACATAGTAGTTTGTATCGTAAAAGAGGCCAATACTGTGATTTTTTGATGCAATAAATTCTGCTTAGTCGTGTATTTAATACACTCAAAGAAGTAATGAAAGGAATTTTCTACCCGGACACCACAGGTGCAAGTAGGAGAATTTTCTACCCGGGCACCGCAGGTGCAAGTAGAAGAATTTTCTATGCCAATTTTGTGCATATCATGGTTCAACTGCATGCAGCCTATCCTAATTTTTCATGTAAAATGTTAGCTTTCCTATTACCAATGTAATACAACTCATTAGTCTTCGGTTTCCCTCTATCCTTTTTACGTTTAAATGTATCTATATCTAAATCCCACTGGCGATTCGTTGCGGGAATAAAAAGGCCATAATAAATATTTGTTTTCGTACGGACCTGGCCTTATTTCTGTCTCGATCTCACGTTATATGCATTTCTGTAAGAAACATTTTCTGGAATCAAATCGTGTAAATATGCAGGTGTATGGCCATGAATTATTTTATAAACAAGTGTGGGTAGGTGTTTTTCTCTACGCTTAGAGAGAGTCTCCGATCCAGTTTCATTGTACAGGGGTGCATAACTTGTTTGACAAGACGCGCCCGTCACTGCGCGGGCTTCAGCCAGTTGAACATATTCTAGAAGGTCTAAAAGCTACTTAGCTCCTCAATTGGATTAATAATGTGATAATCCATTTTCTTTTTTTTTAAGTTTCATCGTTGCATAAACCAGTGATAATGACTTCTGTTGACTCACTGCAAAAAGATCAAATGCTTACCTCTTTTGTTTGATCACAGTCATAATTATCTGCGTCTGCCTTTCTTTACCGTCTGAATTAATACAATTATTTACTTTTTTGACTTTTTCATACGAGTGACAATAATTATGTTTTAAAAAACGGTATTGAAATTGAACACATACATTTTATGAAATGATAATTTCTAATTCAATAATTCTCCAAACAGGCAAATCAGCTATTAGTGATGAATCATTTTTGTCGTTTTTTATTTACTTTATAAGCTGCTCCTTAACTCCTATCTATATGCACGTGACCTGATGTTAAGGTCTTGTGCTTGCTCATCTAAATACAGACTATTGAACCTGAAGCTTCAACTGATGATTGCTCTAACACTCTGGAGATTGGCTCACCAGCTTGGTTTGGTGCAGTGAGGGCGCAGTGCTCCCGCTGTTGACAGATCACCTGCATCATTCTTGATGCGAAAAAGAAAAAGAAAACATTTATGGCCCTGAATCATTTCTGGTAGACTTGAATGGAAGAGAGTTTATGCCGATATATCGACGTTAGGTCGTTGAGGGTTAAGGGATCTCAGCATTACAAATTGCCACAAGGGCACCCCCCATTATACACCGCGGGTTGGGGGAGGGACTGAATTAGTGATTGCTCAGCGATCGCAGGCCTCTAATTTAGATTGATGATTATAAACGCAAAGATGCCGAAGAGAGCATATGTTAGTGCAGGCATGTATCCGAAAATGACAGTAAATACGTTATGATAAAGAATATAGCGGAACATTCAACAATCAATTTAAGCCACTTGTACTGAGATGTATCGAACCGGCTATTCACCCACTTCACGATCACATCGCTGACGTTGAAAGGGATCCTACATTGAAAACTAGCCTCACACATATGTCGAAATGGCCAACAGATTACGGGAATAGAAGTACATACTTTTTATGACCACCTCTTATGTCAAACAAAATGGTCACATGCGTGTGGTCTTTCATTGCAGTTAATGTTACGAAGAATATAAGCTTCACCTGCAGTGTCTTGACTGTCAGGTGATCTCTCTCGATAGTGGTGTTAAATTGCAGATACGACTGCATACTGATATGCATTGCCAAGTGAAATTGTTTGAAATGCAATACATTTTACAGTGTTGAATATATATATATATATATATATATACCTATTTATGGAATGTATATATATATATATATATATATATGTATATATATATACATATATATACCTACTTATGGAATGTATGAGCAACCCTAGCCATTTTGCATATTACATAATACGTATTTTTTGTAAAAATGTAGAGGTACCTATTGCAGTTAAATTGGTACATGTACGCACTTAATGGCGAAAAGGGTTGTGACTTCTGCCGGGTGTATTAATGAGGAGGAAATGAAGGACATATTATACATGCGTGTCTGTAGCTGATTTACGTAATATGATACTGGGCATATATTTGGCACATGTCTAAATGTGGAGATGTGCTACTGTGGAACTGATTTAGAGAAACGTACTGAAAAAACACACAATATGAAACCATGCGTGGCTCGCATTATTTTTGGAATATCTACATGAATTACCAACGGACGGCAAATATGACAAGTTGTCATATAGCATTTCAGAGAAATGTTCTTGACCGTGATAAGTACTTCCGCTGCAGTTTGGGGAGGGCACTTCACGCAAATATTCATTTTCACGTGGCTGTAACATGCGCATTTTCTTTTTTGGCCGTGTCACCAAACTTACAATGTCTACAGTGTTGTCTTAACACTTTCCGGCTCAAGCCGGCCTTCAGCGACCGTTAATTTGAAAGGTCGTCTGCTTCATCCGTTGTGTCACAGATTGTCCTTTTTAGAATATTTTCAATGAAAACTTCAGGGAAGAGGTACTGGTTAACATACCAATAGTCACCAATTTTGCTCGGCCCACCCCGGGTCCGAGTGTGCCAAAGGAAGCTGTTGATTCAGTGCAATAATGTCACCTTTGCGTCATTGAGACAACGTTAACAGAATATCTAAAACCAATTTGTATATGGACGGGAGAGGGAAAATACATGGTATATACCGGTCAAAGTCAATAATATGAATGTATATGAGACATGTTTCCTTGAGATTCTATCTACAAGGCACGTCCACACTTATGACGACACACAATCATATAGATCACAAAGTTATATCTGCTCACTTTTATACCTAAACCAAATATAGCTTAAGTGCATAAGATCGTACATAATGCAACATATCGATACCTTACGGCTACCGTTTTACAGTCCAAAGTAAGCTGTTCTTTTGTATTACTATGATATAATCCGACATGTACAATTGACCAAAAGAGTGGTCTTAATCGTAGGGTTGCTGGGGTCTTTAATGGTTGCTCTGGGCGCTTCTTTATACGCGGATACTAGGGTAGTACACACATCTGGACCGATGCAAATTGTATGTGACGACAAAATCGGAGTCATTTTTGTTAATATTGATAATGGTGTAAACATCGATCAGCAGTAGAGGTAGAGTCATACGTCGGTACAGTGGCTGGACCAATATTTGTTTTGTTAACAGACACATGCAATAGCGATGAAAATATAAAAGGCTACACACGTTTAATAATACTTCCAATTCATAGTGTTACCCTTAGGCCCAATATGTCCGAAACATTATCTTCACTTTACAGCCTACAAAGACAGCGATCCATGTCGGGGGACTATAGAAGGGTTAAAAATATTCGACTTTTGTGCACAGGAGGGACAACTGCAAACCCGAAGCGAACATAATGATGTGTAATCATACCATCACAACTCATACTTCATCATAGATGTATATATATATACATATATATATATATATATATATATATATATATATATATATATATATATATATATATATATATATATATATATATATATGTATGTATGTATGTACATACATACATACATACATACATACATACATGTTGTCTTTCTAATCCTTTTCTTAAATATTTTACTTTCATGGATGATTTAAATTATGTGAATAAAAGTCACAAAGAAGATTCAAGAGGTACAACTCCAATTCTGCTTTGCTTGTTCTTTTTGCTATCATGAGGGATCCAATGCCAGTGTATAGGTATGCAACTTTTTCTCATCAAAATTACTAAAAATGGCCCCGTGTCAATTTCGGTAATATTTATTGAGTACTTCACATTTCTCAGTCTATAGTGTTCTACTTACTTATTTATTAATCTATTCATTAATGACATCATGGTTCTGACTGGACCAGTTATAGGGATCTGCACTTTATATTCATGTGGTGTGTCTCTCAATCTTTTGTAACAATGTATATATTATTTAGACCCTGTTGCAATACCTGAGTTGAAGGTCGGGCTGAGGATGACACGCATGAAAATAAGTATGCATGAATACGCATAAGAGGATTTTTCTCTGTACTGATATTAAACATTAACCTCTGAGCCACTTACATACTATTACCCAGACTGGTACAAAGAAGTCCTTTTCCACTGGAAACATGGTGGATACAGCATGCTTGAACATTCTTGTATCGAATACTTCAAAGGCCAACCAGGATGCAAATACTTTCTTCAATTTCCTTGTGTTTACTTATGTTTATCAATTTGATAAGGGGAGTCATTTTCCCGGTTGGGGCCTCATGGTTGCAGTAGAATATCTCATTTATAAATAGAATGTATTGTTCCGTTGGATTCCGGACATTGAATACCCCATTAGTTAAATTGTTCTTTTCGGCAATAGGAGGGTCTCACAGAGAATTGAATAATATTGTATATAAGATACAGTTTTTTTATAGGTTCAAAGGGATGTCATTAGCATATAAATACCACGTAAAAGAAAATGGAACAAACATATCGAAGATAGGTGACGACACATAAGCCACTTCGGCACATTCCATCTCTGCATTTCTTGTAAAATAACAAGTTTAATGTCGGTACCGAACAGATAAAAGTACATCAAATTAACATGAAGCTGCAGGCAGTTAAGGATCATCGAGTAACAATTTCTAAACTTTAACTTATGCGCAGTGCGCTTTTTAAATCTGTGTTTGTGCGTTTTATCTCCACCTCTCAGTTGAGCTCACCTGGTAATGAAGTACCTTGAGTAATGTCGTCTGCTTCTTTTGTCCTTGGAAAAATAATATAGACGATCATCCAACAACGCCCAGAGTGTGTCGAGGAAAAATGTTGAATCTGTCTTGAGAGAATTAAAGGTTGCACTGCGTTTCCAAGAAATTAAAAGATTCTGACACGAGTGGTTGAGTTCTGATGGAAGCTGTACAAGTCCGATGCTTCTTAAAATTTTGAAGTTACCATAATTGTGGTGTGTATAGTATGATACATGAGCTAACATTTAGGCAAATTGCCAGGTAAGCTTCATGTAAATGTGGCAATGTGACATAATGACGAAATTATGTGTAACAAATAGACGATTTAATTTTTATGTTGTCGTTTGTTAAAACCAAATTTCAGCAGTAAGAAAGTAGAAATTAAAGTTTCTTGCTTTCTTAAGCGCCAAAAATTAATCATTTCTCTTCATTCCTAACTTTGATCAAGGTCCAATTAATGTTTACCAAAGAACTCACGACTCAGACGTGAGTCGTCAACAGTTACGCCAAACTGGCATTTTTCATGACGGTATTTGACAGCAAAGCTGCCGACACCCCTGGACAGACTATAGTTAACAGGCAATGTTAACTAAGAAATGGTTGCCGTACTCGTGCAATAACGATCGGACAGCCGATTTATAATTCTCACCCTGTCATCGGGTTCACCTCAACAGAGACCTCTGACATCTCCAAAATACCACGTGACTGACAAAGGCCATTTAGCTTTTATATTATGTGCGATGTCGCGTGCATCAACATCATTCCGTCGCGGGACATTTACGTAGTACTCAGTAAAATGTGTTGCATCTCTGATCTAATTAGGATTTTCGCCATTTGTCATTGTGACGTAATGGCTATTGACCGTTATGTCCATTCGTCTAAATGGTCCGTCTCCATAAAATCATATCTCTCATTTACGTTTCCGTTTTGCCGTTTTTCTTGCTTTGATAGGGACTATTTGTCATCGGGCGCTGTGACAAACCTCGTGGTTGGTTGGTGCATTCTTCACTGTTATATCCATGGGACATGTCATATATGCTGTTCTGCTTGGTGGCAGCACCTGCATCCTGTGTTGTGGGAAACTTTCCACCAGTGAATGAATAAAGGCTTTTTTAAATACCCAAGGGTCTCCATCTACATTAAATGGGTACTAAGAGAAAGTTAGTTGTGGCGCTACCTGCGCGCGAAGTGCTCCACAGCGACAAACAAGAGGGAATGAGAATTCATTCCATAGCCATGGGCAAATGAACCGCGGGATACAGACAGACCTGTGTACTGGGCCATCTTCGGAGACCGCTTGGCGTGCTCCTTTGGTACATGTTTCTGAAAGACAACTAAAGTATGTCGAACACAACTTGTTAGAAATCCAAGTGCCCATTTCTAGTTCGGCACAAATTCCAAAGTAGTCCTCTTTTCAGAATACGGACAGAATATGTGCCTTGAATCAAGTATCCCGCGACAAATCCCATTTGTTGATATCAATGAGACGTATTTCCCTTTCATTGCGGATCTGCAAGGCCCAATATAACAAGCTTCACTTTTCCTGTGAGGATGATTACAGATGTGTTCTTTAATGCACAACCCTTTTTTCTTGGGTTCTGTGCTTTTTGTTCTTTAATATCAAATGGTATCAATACGAGGCATGCACGTGAATTTCCGCCAAGCCACATCTGCATGCCTGGCTGTCTTTAAATAGCAACCTCAGTCTCGTCGGGCGAGGTACGGGCCGCTGCCTGTGCGGGGAAGCGAGATATTATTAATATTTTGGAATAAAGAATACTTAGTACAGGCAAATATTTATTCTTGTGTGCAATTCAGGAAGCACTGACTTAATATGACTTGGTATTTGTGAACATAAATTTCTGTCAGTTACAGTGACATGCCCATGTGTCCTCCGTGATTGACGGGCGTGCTTTGTGGCGAGAAATAAATATGCCTCCTTCGTACTCTACGACTTTCCACTGACGTATTTAGAAAGTGTAATTAAGAATGGAGTGCGACTTCAAGATGTCAATATTAAACATACGTATTATACTACTACTCCCCTTTCTGTCTGTCTGTTTCTAAATATATATATATATATGTAATATATATATATATTGTATTTGTGTCTTTTTGTCCAAAAACACTTCCCAGTAGTCATTACCCTATTCCGCAGTCCGAACTCTTTACTCTCCATAAGCTAACCTGTCCCTGTCTAACCTATATACATACAGAAGTACTATTGTCAATATTGCATATATATATATATATATATATATATATATATATATATATATATATATATATATATATATATATTTGTGTGTGTGTGTGTATGTGCGTGTGTCTGTATACAATTGCAACGCCACGTAGTTTCAAGCAACGGTTTGCTCGTACTGACTATTATTATTATTATTATTATTATTATTATTATTATTATTATTATTATTATTATTATTATTATTATTATTATTATTTATTCATGCAAGGATTGACCCCTTTTTCATCGGGGACGCCGTCCGCCAGGGTTGTAGCGGAGGCGCATATTCGAGCGCGACACAGTGCGCTACCTGTTGTACAAATAGAGTTATAAAATGTCAGCAAATTCAATATAGCAGAAAATTGTAAAAACAAGTATGTTCAAATTAAATGAGTAGAGGGTCCCACACATCTAACAGTCATCTTGGGCACGTCTATTCATGGCATCTATTAGAAATTGGCGGCAAGCACAATCTAAGATACAATATGTCTGGTGGCTAGTATAGTGCTGCGCCATGTCACCAAGAAGAAAAGATAACTTTGCATTCAATGATGCTGCAATAAAGCTTAACTAGGGTTCGGATAAGCTACATTCTGTCAATTTTTGTTCAATATACGTAAATAAAATATTTCTTACATCACAATAACAAGGACATGTAAAAAAAAAGAAATGAAAAAGTCTAATTGCTAATTACAAGGTTTTATGCAAGAAGGCATCATCGGATACACATATACGGGATATGGCTATATATATATTGACAGTTACCAAGTGAGGAGCCACATTTGTGGTCATAAGCTACATCGCCTGTATCCAACGGTCACTTGTTTGCCGTGTTAGTGGTAAAATTAAAAATTGTTGAAGCGTACTCAAAAGGAGACTTTTGAGTTTCAATGCCGGACTGCACGTGTTGTCTTAATCGGTTTCGCTATCTCTAAACAGTATTACCTCGGTTCCGTTGATAATACATGTGCGGCCGTGAACGTGCGCGGACGCCTAGTTAACACGAGGCACAGAGCCGCTCAGTTAACCTTCATATTTCCTAGCTGTAACATGACAGAGGAATAAGTTTAAGTCAGGTTCATTAGAATTTCCCACTTGCAATCTCAGTCATTCTTGGCATGTTCACCAAAAATGCAGCAAACGGTACAAGTTATGGCATTCAAACATATTTATTTACACTGGATTACCCTTTAGTACAAAATTTACGGATAACAATGGGTTCTCAAGACACGGGAGACACACAATGTATATACAATACGCACAAGACATTACAAACTATGTTACCATGAAAATAATTCGCTGTCTGACAGTTTTTAACCGAACAAAGCCTTATGGCAAACTGAAGCTTTCAACTGCTGCCACACCGTTATCTTGAAATGGACTCTGTGTGAAGGATAACAAATTTATAATGTTTCGCGCCAAGAAGTATCGCTGATCACAAACGTCAGGCCACAACAAACAGTTCCCCCTTATACTGACAATAAACACGAAACACACCAGTCACATACAAGGTTCAAGGAGAATGATCATCTATTTACATTCATCCTGGCATATTATCAGAATGAATCAACAATTTTAGCAGCGGCACGCCCGGTGAAACGCATGGCTAGGGCCATCTTCGCCTGATTGATTTCATTTATTACTCTCATTCAAAACTTTCAATGAAAGTGAAACATCACAAGATACAGGACAACCAAACGGTAGCTGATTTATGGACCTTTTATCGATCGTTTTGCACTGGAAATATTAAAAATGCTTAATTTTTTCATAATGGTTCAATGGCATCTGAGGAAATGTCCTCGAACTGAAGAAAGTCTTTTATTTACTATTTATTCACCGGGATGAAACAAACGTACATATCACATCTCTGTATGAAAGATAAGACTTTCAGCTTTCTTATTTTCAAAGCTCGTTTTACCAGAAATGTCGATTTCTGTGCACTCATTTTAAGATGCAATTAAGCACTTCCAAGTCCTTTCCCTTGTCTACCACAAGATCGGTCGTTAATTGACAAAAGAATCAGCTCGCCGCGATATCAATATTGATTAAAGATGCCACACATGTAGTTATATGCAACTGAAGGATAGCTTCAAAAACAACGGAGGCATAGGCGGACCGATGTATACACGTGGACTCAATGTAGATGTTACCATAAGATTCATTAGCCACACACAAATGCTGCGGATGGACATCAATGCTGGGCTAGGTAATAGTGTTTGCTTAATGTTCCAAGCTTCATCTCAGGTTCTGTCTTAACTCGGATCCTATTCTATGCTTTCATCCTGATGATTCCGTCCGTCCTCCATTTGTTTGTGAACGCTATGTCTCAAGACTTGCTGGCCACCTGATACTCAGATTTGCTTCATTTTGTACCTTGACACCAGTTCTTCACTTAATTACATTTTGGTGCCTGGACTTCATTTTCTGGGTCACAGGAACCGTGCCTGTTCAAAGGTGGATCCGTAAGTCAATGATTTTCGTTCAAGTGATTCTAGTTGTACAGTGAAAATTGAAACAAGGTGAACGCGTTTCATATTTTAGTCAGGATGCTGGTTAATATTTTTCAGGCATAAAGTGGGGCGGTATCATACATTTCGGGTTCTGTCCTTTCCCGAAAGATATTCGTAAAATATATACAGTCAGTAATCTTGTACTACCAGAGTCTTTTGTAATCCTTCATTTGTAAACTTCTGCAACGGGTAAGAAATTCATCCTCTCTCTCTACCTTCAAATTGAAAGTAAAAAAGCTACTTTTCTTTCAACACGGAATTCCTCCTTATTTTTCACACGGCGAACGTTATGGCTTATGCCAATATTGTACAGACCCAGCTGCGCCTGGCTAAGTCAAAATTAAACTCACATTTGGTTGACAAAAATATTGTTCCATCTGCAGCCTGTTCATGTAGTCATCCAGTCGAGGATTCTTTCCACTTCTTTTTTCACTGCCCGCTTTACAATCCTCAAAGGAGAAAACTTATGAAAGCTGTTGTTAAACGTGCTTGCTCCAGGTCTATTGATTCAGCTTGTCCCAGATAGACTATTCGAAATTATGTTAAATGGCAGTACAGATCTTACGAATGAACTGAATGTTATTATTCTTTCTGCAGTGCAATTATATATAACGGAATCAAGACGCTTCATTTACTGATTATAGTTACACTTGCTGTATAGTATCTTATTATTTTGTTAACAAACAGGATCTTGTGATGCCCTGTGCGTCGTGTACATACAAGTGCGTCATTTATGTGCTGGGGATCCTCTGGGTTAGTTCGTATGTATCTATTAGGTTATCCAGTTTTTGAAATAAAGATGTTTACAATACAATACAAACGGGTCACCTTTGCATAAATAACAGTTTATTGTCGTATGTGTACAGTATGATGCAGATCTAACGGTCAACCACTGTTAATCCGTTTTAACATTGAAAGATCTGGTGTATTGTACAAACGTTTTATGTCATTGTTTGCCTAATGCGGTACAACGTGTCATTCTTGGCCACTTTGATGTTGCAAATCGATCTACATAAATGCGTTTTTATAATATTGCCGACTTGTGGAAACGGGCAGCTATCTATGTTATTGTTAACAATAGATCGAGCCAAACTCATTGTCAATACGGATCACCTGACAGCTCCCAACCAATCAGATCTAGAAGCAGGTCTCTTCAAACAGTAGTGTCTTCTGCAATCTAGGTTCACCCCACTATCACTTACTTTTGGGAGGAACGCGGTATTAACCTGATGGCAGTTTCGTGTGATTATTAGGTGAGCGAAGCTAGCATCATGTTTCTTGATGGGTCACCTGTTAGAAAAAGATAGAAGGTCTCATGTGTTTAAACCGAGAGCAAATAAAGATACAGCACATAAATCATGCGTGTAAATAAAATTTATAAGATAATATAAAGGAGCACTTAAAAATGTCCATCAGATTGCCCAGGATAACCCAATAAAGTCTATAAGACTTATTTGCGTTGGGGTCCTGTAAAACAGTGAATGCGATGATAATTATATTCAATAAATACTATGAAATAATGAATGCAATAGTAAATGTAATACACAACTCTTAGTATGTTGTAAATTAACTCAAATAATAAAATATATATATATAAATATCTCAAATATGTATGTATATATCGATAATATGAACAGTTCGTGTGTTGGTAAAAAGATATGAGAATATAGAGGCAGGTACATACATTCATATGATTTTGCAAACTTATTACCGCTAATATAAAAATCCGCCAGTACTTTCGAACCTGTATCCACTATCGGGGCAACCTTCTCAACTAAGCTCCGTCTTTGACGCGGGGGGGGGGGGGGAGGCTTGGGACTCAGCCTATTGCTGTCGCTTATTAAATTTTTAGCCTGAGGGCGACTTCAGTGTCCCATACAAAATCCCTATTCTGGGGCTTACAACTGGTAACTGTTTGTCGTGGTATTTACATTTTCAGGTAATGCCCGCTCTGGAAAAGTTCCTTTGTATATTGTACATTACATTTTATTCGACAAATTAACCTTCACTTAACACTTATCACATATATATTTTGGATACTACCTCTTCAAATTTCCAATTGGCTTGGTTGCCATTTTAAAAATAGTGACTTTGGCACCCAAAGCAGGGACGTGGATTGATCCCCGGCCCTGCCGAAAGGTTTGTAAATAAGCTGTGCGACGAGCTTGGGCGTAAGGGTTGGAAGAGGGTTATACTATATGAAACCAAAAGTATCTAATTTGCAAATGTTTCAGAGCATCAATGATGATATGATATATGCTGTGACTGCGATTTTCTTTGGTATCTAAATCAAATGTTTTTTGTGCTACTGTCCTGCAATCAATACATTAATTGCACAATGTTCAAAATGGCGCTCACCACGTGGCGTCTGGGTGTTGTGTCGCATTTGGATTTGTGCAGATTAAAGTTAAGATAGTAAGTCATGTTTTAAAGTACTTTGACGACCGTTCGCCCAGGTAACTCGGAGAAGCCTCTCGAAATATTGTGCCTTTTTGCGGTTTCTCCGGCCCAAGTTAACAGCCCAGACAAGTTGAAATAAAATGCTGTGTTTGAGTTGACTTTACTGCAAAATAGCGGCACACGATGGCCACTTTCTCGATAAAATCTTTTATCATTGCACATTGCTAACAGTTCTGAAAACACGTGGCCGCGAATAACTGTGATATCCAAATCAAATTTTCCTTTCCCACAATGCAATGTGCCATGTTTCAAAATGGCGGTCACCGTGCGTGTATGCATGCCATGGTGTTCTTTTGCATTTGGATTCATAACTAACGATGATAATTGCTTAAGACACAAGAGAGTGCCCAAATTAAAGTTAAGATAGTAGGCCTAAGTCATGTTTTCAGAATAAGTTGACGACCGTTTCTCCTATAACTCGGAGAACGTACACCTGGAAACTGGCAAACTATTTGATACCGATCACCGCACCACTGTGGCTATGCTTTTTACCTTGCCCAATTTAACTGCCCAGACAAGTTGAAATAAAATATCCATCTGTTTGAGTTGACTTTAGTCTAAAATAACGGCACACGTTGGCTAGCTTTTCTGTTAACTTACAACTTGGTTACGGTTGACTGGAACGGCCGCTTGTTACGGGTGGTCTTCTCTTGGTTGATTTTGCTGGTCGTTGGTCGCGTGTTGCAGATGGTCCAGGGCTGTCCAACAACTCTTGAGTATTGCAGCAACATTTTGCTTCACAGTTCTTGAAACATGCTACCGAATTTAACCAAAATAAGTATTTCTCGTGTGACGAAGTTAAGAAAATGCTCCAGGGCATCTAAATTTTGCTACAAAGATCTCTAGTTGGACAACCCTGTGGTCGTTCGTGTCAGGTCATTTAACATCGCAAAAGCTTCCATGCAGCACTGTGGTCGTTCGTGGCAGGTCATTTAACATTGCCAAAGCCCCCCGTGCCAAGGATTGATTGGTTGATTGGTTGAGATTATCCCTCCAACCCCTAAGGTAGGGATCTCAGTCTTCTTAATTTTCTCTTAAAAGCAGACAAAGTTGGTGCAGATACCCGTCTTAGGCAAATGGTCTGCATACTCTCTCTTTTAAGAGAAATGCTATGAGGGGAGGTGAAAATTGGTCGTTTTGACCGGGTGGTCGCCCAACCGTGGGGACTGGGGTCGGTGATTGCAGGTACTACTGTACCATGATTATACCATACAGAACCTGCCAGGGTGTATCAAAGAGAGTAAATGTAAGAACATTTTCAAAAATAAGGTGAAATCATTCTTGATGCATGAGATTAGAGTACTGGAGAGGGACTGCTTTATTCAGTATTTGATACAAAGAGAAACTTAACAAACCTAATTCTGTAAGCCCATGTACCGTTTGAACACTATCAAGTCCGATATTCTAAGAGCAAAGTCCTATTCCGTACCATTCACTGAAAAACTGTATTGTTCTAAATCATAATAGCAAATTAATTTATGAAAGGAACAAATCATATTCATAAAATTTGAAATTTAGAAGAAAGTTTTAGGCATTATTTGCCTTTCAAAAAATTGGGTCATCAGCGGGGAACCAGCGCAAGACTTGTTTCGGTGCCATTTATCCCCGGACAAGTCATTCTGCTAACTGGCGGCACCATGTTTGCATTTCCAATACAAACATCCCGAGCTGATGTATTACGGAATAAAGCGAATATGATGTTCCTTAGTTAATAGGCCTACTTAAAAACGTAGCCCACATGACATAAATATGATGTATCTCAGTGTTATAAAATTGTGCATTTGGTGCTTATGTTTATTTATATATCAGTTTATTGACAATTTAGATCTACTAATTCATAAATAATTAAAGCATTTTAGCTACAACCCTCTGCAAAGCAACTTAATATATTTCTGACTTCACACTTGCTATTTTCGTGCTGTGGTCCAAGCCAAGGCAAGATTTCCTAGACTTTTGATGCTCCCATTTCACGCATCATAGTTTGGTGTGTTTCAGAAATTAATTTGCACCATGCTGGTATATGTGTCCTGATATACATGGATTTTATAGGTTTTTTTTTGCATTTTATTATGTCAATATTGTACACTTTTTCATGTGTATGAATAGAATATTATCAATCAATCAATCAATCAATCAATCAATCAATCAATCAATCCACATTCAGTGATAACAGTTTAGTACATTTAGGTCTGTTCATTATCTTAATGTATTTTTTCCTGTTGCTTTTGTAGGGAAAACACACAACTTACTAATTGCAGGGTATTTTATATGTTAATTTTCTATCCGAATTATAAATATGTGGAATATATGTGCAAAACTTCTCGAAAGCGTTACATGTATAAATACTAAAATTGTCTCATCTTCATTGATGACATGGCAATGTTTTGTTTTTTTTTTTGTTTTTTTGCTGATCTCCATCAGATCTTTGTACAATCTGACAGAAAATAGCCAAATCAGTACAATTATGACTAAAATGTTGTGATTTCGTCAACCATGCATATGTGAAGGCATGATTTTCCAGTCAGAACCACCCTAATGCATCATTTTGCATGCTTAAATTCGAAATTTTTCAGAGCGGGGGGAGGGGGGGGTGTCCCCAGACCCCCGTAGCATGCCTTCGAGCGCTCACTTTGGTCGTTTGAAAAAAAAAATATGTTTTGTTTTGGGCCACTTGGGTCTCTGACCGAGTTTCTAGCACTGGCCTGGGTTGATCAATTTTTCTTTGGGAAGGGCGGCTTGAAAGTACCATTTTTTTTTTTTTTTTTTGGTTCCATTAATTTTAGGGTTGGTCCATTTTAGTAGGGTCTGTCACGTTACCAGAACCACACATATATTTTGTTAGGCCTTAGGTAGCTTGGACGTTTGTTGAAACATATTTAAAAGGGATGTTCTTCCCCCTTTTACACATTACCTCTTTTGACGTCGGCACTTGTAACATATAAAAGATTTAACCTCTTCTATTGCTGCTTTTTCCATTAAAAACTTCTTGACGGCTGATTTAAAACTTTGATGACTGTTACAAAAATGTTGTGAAATCAAGAGAATCAGAGATGCTAACATTCGAATGCCATTTTAGGGACAATTAAGTGAGGACATCAGGGACAGGGCATATTTAACAAAAAAGGCTGTCCCAGACGATGAAGGGCAGTTGGCAAATCTGAGTCAAACTGAAAAGCTTATGAGGCCTATGTATGTCTCTGAACCTAAATTTCAGACACTACTTTTACGACCGACGATTTTCTGACGGAGCCACATTGTAAGGCTGCAGTAAGGCTGCAGTAAGGCTTAAGATGCTATCTATGAACGCAACATTGACGGGAACATAAATACTGCTAGCCTCCAGCACAGTTAGGTTTGACCCCCAAATTTACGGAGTTATTTCCAATCTCAAGATAACATGGACTGGAGTGAAACATTAGAAATCAATTACCGTGTACTTCAGGGAAATGAAGCTCAGAGATTGATTCTGTTTCATCATGCAATGACCTCTTGAGGTCAGTGAGCTCAAAATTTACAGGACGTATTTCTAAAATGAATATTTGAAAGGAGAAGTGCAAATGAGATCTGGAAACGCGAAGGAAGAGCACTAACTGTGGGATTTTAGCATAAGAAAAGAAGTCACATAGACGGATGAAGAAGAGCAGCAGGCGAATCACATTATCAGCATGAATATACAGACGATTTCATACTAAATTATTATCATCATATGTAAATCGCGAATTTGCTTTCACCCCGAAGACTTTGCGAAAATGTACTCTTCAATGCTCCAGTAACTATAAAACAGGAATTCATTCCTAAGAAGTTTTTCTGAGGATCACAAACACAGATCCCCCACTATATATATATATATATATATATATATATATATATATATATATATATATATAGATATATATATATATATGTGTGTGTGTGTGTGTGTGTGTGTGTGTGTGTGTGTGTGTGTGTGTGTGTGTGTATGGAACAAGACCTATGTGTATTTTATGTTATATTTAACACCCTGTGGTGCCCTTATATGACTAATTAACAGTTAATCAGTGAGGCATATAATGATCAAAATTGTACTCTATAGTGCATTTGATCATGCACAAGTTGCACAACAGCCAAGAGGCTTCCAGGGTAAAATGGCTTCTTTGTCGGCTTAAATAACATACCTAAATAAACAAAGGAATAGACCACATATGTAATCTATATCCCGGTTGGCATTTGAAGTGTACTAGAGATAAGATTTGTACAACCTTTAAACGTGCTGGTACAAGCATGTATACACCACTCTATTCACTGGTGGACAGGTAAGGTGCTGTATCGAAATGTCAGAGATCAATTGGCGCCATTGGAATTAACCTTAGACATTATAGCCCATAATACTCTTACTTGTTAATACTGTCAGTTTGGAATAATGAACTGCTCCAGTAGAATCACAGATGCTATTTACTGCAAACGACACAGAATCCATGACATGTTGTACGTAATTGACTTATCTAGGATATCGGGTTTCAATCTTTGATTATACAAAGTGCATGCATGACCAGGGAATAGAACTATTGGGGTGGACTTGCCCCTATTATTATCTGTGCACGAGTCTTGCAAAATGAAACTAAAGAACACCATGATGGACCGTGCATCAATACAATTACTGCACGACTAAACAAAAAGAACCATTTTTTTTCAGCTCAATACAAGATAAATTAGAAGTTGCTCTTTCCTGTTTCAGCGTTTGCATCATTAATAAAATAGTACACATCTATTTTGAGAAAGGCGTATTTAAAATAATGTGCATGACAGATGTACATATAAACTGGAATCAAATTACGGTACTTCTACAAATATATTTCTGAAAAATTTACAGCGTTGCTCTCATTCATTCATATATATATATATATATATATATATATATATATATATATATATATATATATATATATATATAATTTGGGAATGAATTAATTCTATTCAATAAAGATGATGAAATGGTTGATTAAGCCAGGTGATTTTTGTCAGAGTCTACATATTTTAATATTTTGGAACATAACCGACCACAATGATACCCGCGGATGGTGTTAAAGGTGTCTAACTCTTCCACGCACCTTTGCTCCAAACCAAAAGCGTTCAATGGATTCACCCCTGCGGACCGGTGCCCGTTTGCAATAACATCGACATGAGACAAAATAAACGACGCACCATGATTTCATTCGCTGAAATATTTGGCCAGTCATGGACTGTTATTGCCATTAAGTGGTTTCTCCTTTGGAGAATCGCAGTACCGTTGCGTGAATGATCGGGTCCCGCTGGCCTGA